>CM066990.1:87003841-87405293 GCA_033977485.1 Hydrangea macrophylla
GGCATGGATGTCCGAAGCCTAAATATCTCAATATATATATATATGTATATATATAAACCCTTATTAGTTCAATCAGCAATCAAAGCAGACGATCACTTCAAACTTCTCTAAAAAAAAAAAGCGAAAACAAATCAGAAAACAGAACCGATCAATCAAAAAAGGAACAAGACTGAGATGAGACGAGGCGAAGACATCGATCAATGTGAACATACACAAATATTCCAATTTCAGGTACAGTAAATTTCTTTGTTTTATCTCTCTAGCTTTTGGTTTCGTTTTCACGCTTTAAGTCTTAGATTCGAAGAGAGAGAGAGAGAGAGAGAGAGAGAGAGAGAAATTTCTGATCTCCTCCTGTTCTTCGCACAGTCTGACCCCAAATTATGGTACTCCGATATAATAAATTAAAGTTTCTTCCCCACTCGTGTACGAATAATAAAATACAGATGGTTAGATGAAAAGACAAGACTACCCCCCCAAGGTACGACCAGCTTTTGAAGAAGTGAAAGGGGTCTGTTTTGTCTTTTGGTGGACTTAACCGGCATACAAGTTAACAAGTATATCTGCTGCAAAAAACTGAGCGCGAAAATCTGTGAATATTTTATATTTTTGTAGGTAAAATTAAAATAATGGAAATCCATACACGTATGTCTACACATAGGTATTTTTTTTTAATTTTCAAAGAGAAAAGGTAGATTGGAATTTGGAAAGTACTAAGACTACAATTTTTTTTAATTAATAAAATAATCTGTGATACTATGTCGGTTAACATTCATAATATCTGACTCCTCTTTGGTACAATCATGTGATTTGGTTGTAATTACATCTTTTATTTTAGGATTTATAAAAGTTTGTTTTCAGTTCATAAATACATTACTTATTTTGTGGAATATAAAAGTTTATTCCCAATTCATAAATAATAAACTTTTATGACCCCGAGAACACAACACATATTTATAACTTGATAAAACACTTTTACGACACTGAAACAAATAACGTAGGTACAAACAAACCACTTGGTTGTAACCAAAGAGTGCCCACATAATATCATACTTCCTCCGTTCAAAAATATTGTCACACTTTAGAAATCTAACTTTTTAAGAGAACACAATTATTGTATGTCTATAATTTTGACTTTCCAAAAATACTCCTCAAAATTTTTTCCATTAGTTCAAAGAAAGTGTAAAAGAGAAATTTTTTAAATATTTAGCTCTGAATTTTTAAAGGTGGCAATTATTTTAGTACATCCCAAAATGGAAAGTATGACAATAAGTTTTGGGCGAAGGGAGTAGTTTTTTCGACAAATAGGAGTTGCGTGGGGAGGAGATTGTGAAATTTGGGGTTGATGTGTTTCATTGATTACTGATAGCGATGTATACAAGTCGAGACATTGTATATACCCCATATTATCCCACCAAAAAAAAAACACTATGGCAGGGGGGACCACCGGGCACACGAATCGAGGAGAAGAGCTCTAGAGTCCAATCAGGAGCCCTAGAGGTAAAATCAACGCCGTAGGCAGCGCCGATGCGAATGTACTGCATTCCGGATCTCCCTGAAGTCATTAATCAGCGCAGATTCGAGTTGAAAGTCAATATATCAGAGTTTGGGACAACCAAACATCAAATCTAAACCGTTTCAGAGTTAACTGCTCATCGACCGGGAATTACCGAGTCCGGGATCATCCGATTTTGAAATCGACAATGTTTTCAAACAAAATCGAAGTTCGACACACAATTCAAGATCATAATCAAGTCCGGGATTACCGAAGGTCAAATTCGATTAAATCAGGGGAAAAACAGCCATCAATGCGGGCCCACGGCACTTCGAATCATTGAAATCAGAGAACCAATGAAGAATCGGGCTCTGATCGAAGTTTTGGTGCTCCGAAATAGAGGGAAAAAATGATATGACCGTAAATCTGGAGGTTCCAGGAGTCCGACTAGACATTACTGACTGAAATAAGGAGAAAAACAAAAGTTTCGTAATTTGAATCAGTCCAATCAGACAACCAGAGAAGAAACGGAGTCTGACCAAAGTTTTTAGGAGCCGAATTGGCTAGTACAGGGACGTACAAGTTATTATCCGAACTTGGATATCCCCGATCCAACCTTAAGGATTTGAAGAGGATGACGATACGAGTTCGGATCTTTTTGGAACACGCAAATCAGATGGCTGATTTAAAATTGTTAACAATCAAAGTACCTTATCGCGTCTTACCTACATGGGATCCCAACCCATGTAGGGTTTCCCTTTTATAAATGAGGGTTTCCCCCTCATTTTTTTTAACTACCACACAAGACCCTTCCCCTCTCATCTTTCTAAGGCTCTGTTTGGCTGGGTTAATTTCTCCCCCTAAGGCTTTGTTTAGCCAAGAACCATCACCACAAACACCCACAATACCATCCAAACACCACCACTATCACTCTCTATTGAAAAACCCATTATTACTATCTCATTACCCAACTCCCCTCCCAAACACGGCCTCCAAAGACCACCAGAAAGCCCCAAAAAATAGCTTGAACCAAACAACCCTTAAGCCCTCCACAGAAACTGAAAAAAAAAAAAAAAAAAAAAAAAAAAAAAAAAAAAAGAGATCAAATAGAGCCTAAATTGCCCCCCCCCCCCCCCCCCCCCCCCCCCCTTTCTTTCCACCAGTGGGTCCCCCTCAACGATACGTAGCCAACCCAACTGGTCGGACCACCAAATCAGACACCATAAAGCCCACGCGCCGCCGTTGGGCAAAAGGAGGTCCGATGGACTTTCCAGCCATAATTGCCGGCCAAGACCACCACCGGCCAGATCGTCTGGCCTAGACGATCCCAGCCCCACCGCCCTGGTTTCAAAAGCTAATCGAAGAAAGCCACATGCGTTGCATACGCCACCAACTACCGTGCTGCCTTGCCCGTGCATAGACAACCAGCCAGTCAATGTCACCCGGTGCCTCGTGTCTGTTGACGTGCCAATACGAGGATGTCACCTGACATTTGACCAGTACAGTCAGCGCTGAGTCAGCGATTAGTCAGTAGTTGACCGACGAATCAAAAACTGACATGTGGCAGTTGACCGACACGTATCATGCCATATCACTACCACGTCAACATTGACCAACTAATAAGAAACAGGCAGGTGGTATTGATGCCACATCAGCTGCCACATAGGCTACCACGTCAGCACTGAGTTAGCGTTGACAAACCAATCACGAGTTGCCATGTGGTATCGACTGCCACGTGAAGTGAGCATCAATTACTAAGTCAGCCATCTAATCTGCTTTGACCAGTCAACCAGGGAATGCCACGTAGCATTGACTGCCACATGTCTGCTGACGAGGCACCCCTGTGCCCACTATCAGTTTTCCCTATTTCTGCCATTCCGGTGTCGACTCTTGATGAACGGACACTTGTTCCTAGCTAATTTGGTCATTCTGGATGCACCGGTGACCTCAGATTTGGCATATTCCAACTTTTAAGGCATGTTTAGGTATTTATAAGCCCATTTCAAGCTATCCTGGCCATATTTCGAACCCCGCAGGTCCCGCCTAGCTCTGTCTGGGCCCTCTCTAAGCAAAATTATAGGCTTGTTGACTAATTCAGACACTCCGGTGACCTCAGATTTGGCCGATTCTGACTTTTGAGCACTTTTTCTCTTTTTGTAAGGAGATTCTCAGCTCTTCTAGCCAGTTTTTAACCCCCCGCAGGGCCCACTCAGCAACTCGGACCCATTCTGGCCCAACTTATGGCCTTTACAACTATTCCTGTATACCTGTAATTTTCATTTTATTTTATTAATGAACTTCTAATTTACCGGACTGTAATTGTACTTGTAAATTCTATTTTAAGTCGCACCTTTTATTAATACACGTTTTCTAATTATCCACGTTTTCTAGACTCGGACTGTATTTAGAACCCAAATTGAAATTTACACGCGAACGATGTTAAGTCGAGTGAAGTCGAATATATCGATGATGCATAGTTCATGCACGGTCTCATTATAATTCATTCAACAGTCATAACTATTCACTATGTACATTCGGATTCGTATTTTATTAGGAGTGTTTGGTTAGGACGCTCCCTTAGCTTTTATTAAAGCTAACAGCATACTACACCCTAGACATTCCCACGTGTAGACTTTACAAGATATGACTACCTGGATAAGGACTATCAAGAAGAAGTCTATGAAGAGGAAGCCTTTGAAGGGGAAGCCTACAATGACGAAGGTTATGGCTACGCCAATTAGAGGCGCGACTTCAAGAGAGAAGGCTTAGTTGTTCTTAGTAGATTTTTGTCCATTCATACTAAGTTGTAAATTAGTCTCACATGCCTTATTTCAACGATCTTACACCTTCTTTTGTCCTTACATGTAAAGATGTCAATGGAGTCCAACGCTTTAATCTCTTTTGTTCTTTTATCTTTTGAAACTACAAACTCTAATGTAATAGTTGGTAACCTTTTGGTGTATATATTCAGTTTACGCTTCCGTTTAAGTTATTCTTTTATTATCTAGTGTGTTGTGGATAATCAGTTAATGTAACTAGTCATGGCTTATGGACCCAAAAAGAAAATTTTAATTTCTTCCTAATTTCTGCTACTCCGCGGTGTGACAGGATATTTGGTATCAGAGCCCTAGGTTTTACCTAGACGTTCTCGCTGATTGTCTTACACCTTTCAGTTGTGAACCTTAAGGTACTTTCGACTAGTGGTCACACTAGATAGCTTTCTTTTGGTATATACTGTGTTCCAATGATCTTGATATTTTAAAATTATACTACTTTGTTAAATTTCATACCTTGATGTACATTGCTTCAATTACTTCTAGATGAGTACGTGTATACTAGTAATAAACAATAGATGTCTTTATAGGTACACCAACACATGGATCACTAAGGCAGGGAAACCCACTCGTAACCGTCATGCCGAGCAGATTGAAGCTCCACCCCCAGCTGATGATCCTACTGGCCTATTCGAGGCCTTTGTGCGAAGACTAGAACATATCAACATTGTGAATAACAACACAAATAATGGTAACAACCCCGTACCACCTCCGAGACCTGTAGAGGATAGAGTGGTAGAATGTTTTCATCATTTCCGTCCAAAAAAGTTCAACGAAGATGCCGAGCCATGGAAAGCGGAACAGTGGCTCTGGGAAATGGAGTTAATTTTTGACACACTAGGATGTACGGAGATTGAGAAGGATCGACTGGCGACCTTCCACTTAACGTACGTCGTAGCCGATTAGTGGGAATCAGATAAAGCAACTATAGGAGAAGCGACAATAAGAAGGATGACCTAGGCTACTTTCAAAGAGCTGTTCCTAGAGAATTATTTTTCGTAGACAGAGAGGAACAAGAAAGAGAGAGATTTCATCGAGCTGGCGCAGGGAAATCGAACCGTGAAAGAATACATAGTGTAGTTCAAATGATTGTCCCGCTTTGCCTGCCATATGATTGATACCCCGGAGAAGAAAAAATGACAGTACCACTAAGGCCTCTCGCTACCACTTCAGCGTATGACTCTCAACATTCAAGGCCTGACCTTCAAAGCCATGGTAAGCATGGTAATCGCCCACGAAGAAATCAATGGTCGAGAACGAGAACGTTTTGGGAATCGACCGCCATTCAGAAACAACCAAGGTAACCATGGACCGAGATCCCCAACAAAATCCAAGGGAATAAGTATAATTGGACTGACGAAAGGAAGTCGCAATTCACGTTTTCCCATAACCGACTAGCTGTACCCCAAGCACAACCCCCCAACAGGACCACTGATTTAATATTGCACTCTGAATTTCATGATTTTACCCTTATTGGACACAAATTACTACTCAACTCGGAGACTTAATGGATAAATTATGTTTTTGATTGTTCTTGTTGTTATCCTCTTTTAGCTAATAAAGATCTCTTTTTGTAGGGTATGTAAGCTTGGGTGTAGAGGCACCCAGCCTTGGTAGCATTCATGTAGTTGAAAAAGGTCAAGAAGAAGATTTTAAAAAAGGGCGGATCGATCCGCCCTAATGAAGGGATCGATCCGCATGTTCAATGGGAACTTACTGTCTGATTCAAAAAGGGCGGATCGATCCGCCCTAATGAAGGGATCAATCCACGATCTTCACATAGCATTCTGCGAGAAGGATCTCTAAATGGATCGATCCGGCCAAAGAGCGGATCGATCCGCGGGTTCTCGAAGATATAGTATTTCCCCAGATGAAAGGCGGATCGATCGGCCAATCTGAAGGGATCGATCCGCGCCTCTGCTGAGGACTCTCCCTTTTTATTACAAGTTTGCCATCTTTTGTATAAGCTATATATAGTTAATGATGGATTTTTGTTAGGGCAAGTTTTTTTTAGCTAGTGTTTTTCTAAGTTTCCCTAAGATTTTACTCTCTCTCTCTCTCTCTCTAATTCTCTCATCTCTCTCCCTCATTACTCCCCATCTACCAATATTTACTTCCTTTGATTGTTAGAGAGAAGAGAGTGTCAATGTATTGAATATTTGGAAGCTTTTTATTGGAGATTTCATTGGATTTTCTATGGCATTTATTGTGGATTTAGCTTATTGGTATAATCTCTCCTTCCCTCTCTTTAATATTGTAGTCATTATGAATAGGAGTAGCTAAATCATGCAGGTTGGGAATCATAAACCCACCATTGGACCCATGTGTGACTTATTGTAGGACTCTCACATTTTGTAGCATCTCTAGAGTTCATGGGTGTGTGGTTGGATGTTTATGAGACCTAACTTCCAATGCCAAGCATTGGAAGTTGTTAAATCTCTAAACTCTAATCCTATACCCATGTATTGCATTGGAACACCTATCTAGCATGTTGGTTGATTACTACATGTTTGATAGTTTGTCCCAATGGAATTTTCTACTCTAGAATGTGCTACAAGTGTGAAAACTATGTGTAGGTTGGTCCAAGGTGGGGGAATGCTCCCCAACCTCAACTTCTCCATTTACAAAACCCTCATTTGTCAATTAAACTTAACTTTGTTCAAGGTTTACTTTATCTTTTTCTTGATATCCATCGTAGTATAAGCTTTTACAAATTGAACCAACTTCAAAGTCGAAAAGACTCAACTTTATTTCTTAGTTTAGTTATTACACCTTGCATTATAATTGGTTATTAAGCGCCCACCAAGTATTGTTGCACACCAAATCCCTGTGGACTCGACACCCTATTTTCACCGTACTACGTTTTTAATAGGATAAACAAAAGAACTTGATTTTGACCAAAATCAACCACCTGCTGCTACTGGAGCTAATCACGATGGATGCTTCAATTATGGGAAACCCGGACATAGGTCCAAGGACTGTCGAGCCACAAGGAGAAGCTGAGAGGACATCGTCTGCTACAACTGTGGAAAAAAGAACCACATATCCTAGGATTGTCGAGCGCCTCGAGGCGGATACTACGGAGCATCTACTCAGGGTTAACCCAAGCAAGCGCGCCAAAATGCCATTATCCCAGAGGAAGCCGGATTTGATGAAGGAGAATAGCAGAATATGGAAGGTACCCTCACATTATTTAGCAATCAAGTTAAAGCTTTATTTGATACTGGTGCTTCCAACTCTTTCATTGCTATTAAGATTGTACAACGATTGGGTTTAGTACCCCAGACGCTTGATGCAGCTCTAAAAGTTATGTCCCCTTAGGAGTGAACATTAATTTGGAAAAAGTGTGTAAGGATTACACTTTAAACTTGGAAGACCAGAACCTTTCCACTGATCTGATAGTTCTGTCGACGAAGGAATTCGACTTAATATTAGGTGACTGGCTCATGAAACACCATGCCAAATTAGACTGTGTTAGCAGGTATATTACTTTTTTGATACCTTGAAGCCAACCATTCAGATTCCAATGCAATCCTTTGTGCGACACCTTCCTCACCAGCTGTCTAGCTACCCTTGGAAGCATGAGTTTGGAAATCTCGATTGCACAAATCCCCGTAGTCCAAGACTTTGAGGACGTATTTAAGGACATCTCAGGACTACCACCCAAGAAAGACATCGACTTTTGTATTGAGCTAGTACCCAGTACCCTACCAATATCCAAGACCCCATATCGGATGGCCCTGACAGAAATGGAAGAATTAAAGAAGCAAGTCCAGGAACTTAAAGATCTCGGATTCGTTCGACCAAGCATTTTACCTTGGGGAGCATCGGTGCTATTTGATAAGAAGAATGATGGGACACTTTGACTCTGTATCAACTATAGAGAGTTGAATAAGGTCACAATCAAGAACCGATACCCACTCCCCAGAATCGATGACCTATTCAACCAATTGTATGGAGTGACAACCTTCTCCAAGATAAATCTACGATCTGGATATCACCAACTGTTGGTTCGACCTGAAAACGTATCAAAGACATCCTTTAGAACGAGATATGAGCACTATGAATTCCTAGTCATGCCGTTTGAACTAATAAATGCCCCAGCTGTATTCATGGATTTAATGAACAGGGTGTTCAGGCCCTACTTGGATCGATTCGTGATTAAGTTCATAGACGATACCCTAATCTACTCAAAGACCAAGCAGGAACACAAAGAACATGTGAGGATCATATACAGACTCTTTAAGACAACCACTTATATGCGAAGTTCAACAAGTATGAATTTTGGCTAAAATAAGTCAAATTCTTAGGTCACACTATCTCACAGGACGGGACAGCTATGGATTCAATGAAGATAGATGCTTTTTTGGATTAGAATAGGCCAAAAACTATAATTGAAGTTAGAAGCTTCCTTGGTTTAGCCGGATACTACAGAAGATTCGTTAAAGGATTCTCAAAGATAGCATCCCCTTTGACCAATCTGATAAGGAAAGACGTGAAATATAAATGGAAGGACAAGCATGAACACGCATTTCAAGAGTTGAAGGACAGATTGACCTTGGCGCCAGTGCTTGCGATGCCGAAGAGCGATGAGTAGTTCACCATTTATACAGATGCATTACTCCAAGGACTTGGATGTGTGCTCATGCAGGATGGAAGAGTGATAGCATATGGATCACGATAACTGAAACCACACGAGATAAACTACCTTACGTATGACCTCAAACTAGCCATAATTATTTTTGCACTCAAGATTTGGAGACATCACCTTTACGGAGAATAGTTTGACTTATTTTCAGATCACAAGAGTTTAAGATACTTGTTCTCTTAGAAGGAGCTGAACATGAGGCAGCGACATTGGATGGAATTATTGAAGGATTACAATTTTACTTTACAATACCACACTGGTAAAGCAAACGTACTTGCCGACGCACTAAGTCATAAACCCCACAAGCTGATCATATCCTCTCTTATGGTCAAAGAATGGAGAGCATTGGAAACACTAGTTGAATTTGACTTTTAGACCTCCGAATCTAGTGAAGGATGACTTTTTGAATATCTCGTAGCACAACCGACACTTATCAATCGCATCCTTCAAGCTCAAGGAAAAGACGAAGGACTTCATCAATGGTTTGAGAAAGCATCAGCAAAGGACCCATCAGAATGGAATATTGGAGTAAATGGAGGATTTAGATGTCGTAATAGACTTGGTGTGCCTAACGAGGATAATTTAAGGAAGGACATATTGAGCGAAGCACACAAGTCAAGAATGATGGTTCACCGTGGAGGAACAAGGATGTATAAGGACTTGAAAAAAAACTTCTGGTGGGAAGGAATGAAAAGAGAGGTAGCGTATCACATATCCAAATGTTTAACCTGAAAACATTAGTACTTGTGTGATTGAATTAGCTAACTTGATTGAATTAACTATCTTGTCTTTGTAATAGGATGTTTGTACTAACTTGATTGAATTATCTATCTTATATTAGTACTATTTTATGAATTTGAGTCGAGGGTTCCAAGTCTCGGTCTATCCGAACACAACTTCTAATTTTAGGGTGCTTACGACTTCAGTGTATCTACCCATACGAATCAGGCTTTGGTGTATGGCTCTGGGGATATACTATTAAGGTTACTGCTTCTCGATTTACAATTGCTATGGAATCTAAATTTCCAGTTTTATAAGTTTTCATGAAACTATTCTAATCGGTCACCCTTGTTGGTTCTTGGTTATTTCTATTCTAAAGTAGGGCTGACTAGGTGTGCGTAGTAACTAGTTGCACTTCTCGTCTATTTGACAAGACATCCATGTTCATACTGTTCAATAGAAGATATCCTAATATCAGTACTAGTCAGAGACATCCTAATGTTTATAACTTAATGTGTAGGACAATCAGTGAGCACGTCTAAACCTAGTGCTCTGATACCAAAAATCCTGTCACGCCCTAGAATAGCAAAAATTAGAGGGAAATAAATTTTCCCTTTCCAGATCCGTGAGCCATGACTAGTTACATAAGACTGACCTGTTCGTGCAAGCATTCTAATCATAGATATATCAGAGTAAGAAATTTCAAAACGTCTAATGGTAATCATGGGGGAACTTTAAGTGTTTTGCTACTTAGGCTATTACAGAAGTTCCAAATGAAAACCACAAAAGTTAAGTTTGGGCGATCGACGCCACTTAAATTATTACATCAACAAAAGATAGTTTCTTAAAACATAACGAAAATCTTAATGGTAGTAGGCCAGGGTCTTCTTTCTAGCTGGCATACTCATACCCTTCATTATCATACTCTTCCTGAAAGTTTTTCTCAGAATAACCTTCCTGATAGTTCCCCTCTTGAGGATAGTGATATTCATCTTCATGGTCACCTTAATGATTTTCTTCATTATAACATAGACGTAATATGTCCAGGTAGGAAGAGTTGTTAGCTTTTGAAGCTAAGTGAGTTCGTCTAACTGATCACTCCTAATACAAACAATAGTATACAAGTTCGCTGAATATCATGAAAATAAACATTTGATAAGCATATAACATGATGCTATGATGACACGATGCAATATCGATATATTCGACTTTACTCAGACACTGATGCTAACTCATGTGACTTGTTACATTACCAGTGTAACGCCGTTAGTAGAATGATTACGTTGCTATCGTCGCCTAGCAGGGCCCTATGGTAGTTTTGGTTTTAAAAAAGTGTAATCATTATACTCTTAGGTCCTCAGGACCTTGCCTGGAGAATAGAATAGTTACAACGCTATCATCGCCTAGCAGGTCCCTATATATTATAAAAGGTAACTATTGTATTCAAGTTCAAATGGATATTTTGCTATCGTTGCCTAGCAGGGCCTTTATAGCATATAAGACACCAACTCATGTTTAACTTCAATGATTTCAATGGGTACTTTTGCTATCGTCGCCTAGCAGGGCCCTATAGCATTTTATCGTTGTTCCCATTGATTTGATTGTACCACTCGGACCTCCGCGATCCACTCAACATGTATGACAATACCTTGGGTTAATCTCCTTGACTAACCATGCAGACATCAATGTTGACATCATGACTCGACTACGTCTATATGAGTGCTCATGTGATTATAAAATCGTAAAACATAATAATTGTGAACAACAACAATTATTAACTAAGCATGGAGTATGGTTATCTAACATGCGTTCATCATATAACAGTAACTCTTTATCGTTCACATATATAATAATCATCAGATATGTCCACATAGGACACACTGGATATTTACATAATCCATAAGAGTAATTCTATAATATACCAAGTGAGTTAGGACAACTTACCTCGATGCAGGTTCATAAAAACGAGCGTAGCTGCGGTCCCTATAATTCATATTGATACATAGAACAGCGGTTAATATGTATACTAGTAACAGGGGCATAATGGTAATTGTGTCGAATGGGTCCATAAACCTCAATATGATGATCTAGACATCATTTTGAGTCTAACGTCATTGACTAAACTCAAATCGGAGTTCGTCATATAAAAGGCTAGGTTTTCTATACTAGAATGGGCCTTAAAGACAAGTTGTATTTTTTACCCTATCAAAAGGTCACCATACTTAAGGGGAATATTTTAGATATTATTCTAAGACTCTAGAAACTGATCGTGTATTTGTTTTAGCTACGGTTTATTTATTATGAATTATTGAAGTTTTAATCGTCTAATAGTAGACTTAGGGACACCCTAATTATAAAATATATTTTAGGGAGACATTGGATCCTTATAAATATTTTTATTAAATATTAGGCCTTAAAATAAGCCAGTATTACTTTTCTCGTAATTTTTGGAATTTGTTTGGTATTTAAATAAATTAAATACAACCAAAGGGGTCCTTTATAAATAATTAGTTATAATTAAAAATACTAAAGTTTGGGTTTTATAAATAATAATTTATAAAATAGAGACATTAGGCCTTAGAAAAATTTAATATACTTTTCCTATATTTTACACAGGTCATTAGGTATTTATTACCTATTTATTTAAATTATAAATATTTTTTTATTATTTATTTGGCTAAATAAATAGAGAATTGCTATGTACACCGCTATTTTTGCTATGTACACCACTCAACTTTATAAAAGTGGAAACTTTTAGAAGAAAAATGAGTAGAATAAAGGAATTTGGGTGTACATAGCAAATACACGGGTGTACATAGCAATTTTCAATAAATAATACATAAAATATACAATTAAGACCTTATATTATTATAATATAAGGATATTATGTAATGTAATATCTCAAAATATTAAAAATTTAATATTTGGCATTTAAAACTATTTAAAAAATAATTTAAACTATTTATAACTATTTATTAATATACAATAAATAGTAAATAATATATATAAACACTAATCCTAATTAACAGAATAATTAAACTTCTAATTATTAATAAAACAGTATTTTGATTCATTAATCCGGATTAATAGAATAATTATTAATATAAAACAACTTAATTAATGATTTAAAGTATTCGCGAGTTGAACCCGGATCCGGCCCGAACCAACGAGTTACCCGTTTACACACCTGTGCCGATCCAACTTAAAAAATCCGACTCGACCCATTAATAATTGGTATAACCCGAACCACAACCCATTTATACACACAGTTAAACCCACTCATTCCCATACCCAACCCGACCCAATGGGTAAACGATATAACCCTAACCTATTTGAGTCGTGTCTTCTCCAACTAAATCAAGCTGCCATCGGCGAGCCCGAGATCGCCGGAAAAACTCTCTCTCTCAATTTCCCACTCACTTTCCATGTAAATGCGTAATTCCAATGACAATGTGACCGAAAGGGTTCCTCTCTTACATACTATGAGCTGCCGATTGGGTTATTTCATTTAGGCATCCAACCATTGGATTATTCTTTTCGATTTCCGAGAGAATAATAGCTTGCATGAGTGCCTAGATGGCAACCAAATGAGAAATTGCTAAAATGGGGTACTAAGTGAATCATGAGGGTGCGTGAGTGTATAAAAATTACACAGGGGGGGTTTACCTTAGTAGTCCTCGGGTTCTCTCTCTTTTCTGGTAAGTCTCTCTCTTTATTCCTTTTTCTTCCTCTGTAAGTGTGCGTGTTGTGTGATCAGGGTGTTTGAGTGGAGGGCAAAGAGTGAAGGTGGGGAAAGGTTTGGTTTGTTCTTGCCCCTTTCTCTCTCTCTCTTTCTCTCTCTCTCTCTCTCTCTCTCTCTCTCTCTCGATGGTACCATGTCCCAGCCCGGTCCCACAATAGCAGAATCGGAGCCCGTGGCACGCCACCAAGGCTAAACTTATTCAGTAATGTTCCAAAAATTAGTTTTAAGAACACACGCAGCGGAAAGAAAACGAAACATTTTGAAAAGCAGCTGTCCAGTCGATTGGGTCGGGGCTCCAGTTGTCACGCCCCGGATCCACACATATGAATCTAGGTCACGTGGCACGCCATCAAGGCTTACCAAAATGATTAAAGTTTCCAAAAATGCCCTTAACAAAAGTTTTGCTCCAAAATAACCAACTTCCAAATAGTTTTTCAAAGGTTATATTAAACACGTGCCCAAACACGCCTTAACGAGTTTCGTTTTCAAAAGTAACAGTTTCATAGGTCAAAGGGTCCCCAAAGGTACCTCCATGCCTAATTAGAAGTTGTTCCGAACATTGAAAGTAGGAGTTTGAAATTTCTGGCAGGGGGCATTTCGACTGGTCGAATTGCCCCGTTCGACCGGTCGAATGGGGTCTGTGCAGAATCCAAACCTCCAAAAGACCGTATTCACAATTGCCGGCGTTTTTTAGCAAACGCCGTTAATTACCGGCGCCTCCTACTAACGCCGTTAATTCCCGGCGCTTCCGCGACAAACGTCGTTAATAAATCAATACTTCTTTCACCCAAAGAAACCAACCCAATCCATTTTAAATCAAACCAAACAAAACCATTTCCACCAAACCTTTTCAAAACCAAACAATTCAAAGCTTTGCTAAACATTCAAAGAACTACCAAAACCTACCCACCATTTATACAACAACCACAAACGCTACCCGGATTACAAGTACCAAAAGTACAAGCTTCACACGTCTCGGCAAACTAGGTCCTAAAGTGAACCAAGCGCCGTACTCGCATATATAACAAGTCTTAATACAAGTTGCACGGTTAAACAACCGGCATAAGTTAAACATATATATTACAAAAGTGCTACAAGTTCTATAAACATTAGGAGCTTCCGGTCCTTCCTTGCCTCATTACCCGCGATTCTCCCCTCCAGTCCTTGCACCTGAATGGTTATTTATATAACCACAGATATATGGATTTGTTTAAGCTAACGCTTAGTGAATAATATGAATCAAGCATACGGATGACAAATATGTTCCAATCCATCAAAATACATAACTATTGGTCTCTAGGGGATAAGTGCATATTCACCGATCCAAAGTCTTAAGACTCAACCACGACCCATGCCCCTTCGACATGTCGCGTTAATGCCTCTCTCGGCAAGTGACCGTCGTCACTACTAATCCTCCCCCTTCGAGAGGACGTCTCACGGTGAATTAGCACAAATCCCCCTTTAACCCACATAGGCACATAAACATGCTCATTTAACACATATCACCATGCTTTTCATTTCAACATACTTTGGGCCTACTTTATACATGAGTTTTGCCCAATATGAACTACACATGGTATCTATATACATTCCTAGCATATCAAATGCATTAAACCATAGAATCATCCAAAACTCAAGATTTATATCACTCACCTCCGATTTACGCTCTTAAACGCCGATCCAAGGAAAACTCAAGCACAAAGAACGTGCAATAATTCTTCTAATACAATTCCTATTAATCAAAAGTCCAATTATCAACTTTGTATGAAAATTCTAGAAAGTGAGTTTTCGGAAAACTTAACCAAACAAGGCCTAAAAGGTATCAAAACGACGGCCTTACCTCGTAGAGTTCAAATACGAAATTTGATGAAAAACAAACGGGTAGAACTCCGTCGATTCGAGTCTTGAAGCTCTAAGCCAAGAAATCCTCCATTTGGCCTCTTCTTGAATTTAGGTTAGACTTTATAAAAATTTATGAAAGTCATCACTATCTATATATAGGCAACACTTTCGGAAATTGTGTTTACCTCCCCACGAGTTTTCAAAACTTCTAATCAGTCTCTTAAACTTTCTACACAGCTAATGCATAGTTCTACAGGTGAAACCTCAAAATTAAAAAGGTTTCCGACTAAGTTCCATTTGGTTGCTAAAACGCAAGTTTCTACAAATTTTACGAAATTGCTAATTAGCTTACCAAATTACGTAACGTGTTCAATTCCGTCCTCACCAGGCATCTAATGACTCCGATGAGTCGCTATCAATAATATAATAATCAATTATATTCACATATGCCTAAATAAACATTTAAGCACATAACTATGAGTTATTACTCATTTTCCCAACCGTAGGGAATTCTCACATGCCCACCTTCTGGACTGCCTTCAAGGCCAAATACCGGGTTCTCAAGAGACACCCTCTAACAGTGAGTCATCACTCACTTCACACGTGTTCATTAACACAACAATAAGCATACCATGCATGCTAAAATAATATAATTAAATGTCGTGGGAGCGGGTATGACACCAGTCGACTGACTTGGAGTTTCAGAGAACAAGAAGTCCCTAAGTGCCACCCTCAGTCGACTGACTCCTCGATCCAGTCGACTGATACCTCAATTTTCAGTCGACTGGGCTCGTCCGGTCGTCTGAACCCATCCTAGCAGAATGTCCACTTTTTGTGCAGAAACCAGTCGACTGTTTCCTGGAAATCAGTAAACTGAAGTCTTGAAAACCAAAGGAAAATTTCTTATAAAACAGAGGTCTAGTCGACTGATGCCTCGGTCTAGTCGACTGTTTTATAGCAGCAGCCCCCTTTCTGCAGCATTTCCAAGTTTAAAAGTTTTCTGATTTCAACCAAGATTTAAATACGCATTCCAAACTCATACCAAAAGATTTTCAATGGATTAAAACATTACTAAAACATAATTACAAAGGATTACTATCTATTACAACATTACAAACGCGTTCTAAGATTTTAAGTTAGACATAGTTAAAAGTCATAACGATTCTTATTACAACAAGTCTATTACAAAATGACGAGATCAACATATTGAGTCGCCTTCTAAGTGAATTCCCAAACCCACGTGCTCACTTCTGTGATTCCTCGCTGGCATTAATACCTGCAATGGTTATTTGAATAACCACACATGTTTCGATATGTTTAAGCTAACGCTTAGTGAATAAAATAACATATGCATTTAAGGTATTCCACAATGAACGTCTCATACTTGGAAAGACTTCATAACAACAAAACACTCATTCACACCGTCTCAGAGGGTTCTCAAACATAGACACCCAAATTAATTCGTGAGTTAAAACTCACTCAAACATGTGCCAAAAATGCACAACACATCACATTATCATGCATGACAATGTAATGATATACAATAACATAAATACATGTGTTATATACCACCTCTCTCTCTATACTATACTATATATACACACAAGTTGGTATACATGTATATACATATATATCCAGATTCTTCATATCTATAATGAATAGATGGAGTGGATGTTGAAGGGGGACTGATTTGAGAGGAGGGTGGGATGTGTGCCGACTGTGGGAGTGTGTGAGGTTTATCCGGCGGGTCTAGAGGGGATATTTGGGTAGAGTTAGTATTCAAAGGTTTTAGTTAGGTAGTACAATACCCCTTTAGGCTAAGATTTGTCTTTCCATTTTTGTATGATTTTGCCATTGTTTGGAACCACGTGCCGTACAGTCCAAATTGATACAGATTTTTTGAGTTCGCGTGATACGTCAGTCTGGGTTCGTATCTTATAGTCTAAGTTAATAATATAATAAATATGTATTATTCGTATAGTCATTAGAAAATACAGACTAAATGATGAGAGCTGATATTTGCTTAATATTAGCTCGATAAGGAGTAAAAACTGACTGGATTTAACCTCATTTCTCTAGTATTACCTGCACTTGTGTTTTTATTTGTTTCTTTACACAATGATGTATTTTTCGTGGTATGTTGTTGTGTTTAGATCTTTGAATGCAGGTTCTGAAGTTAAAAGGAATAACAAGTTGAAAGGAATAACTCAAGAAACAAATTGATGAAGTCTTGATACCAATCGATTGACATAGTATTAATCGATTGACATATTTTTCTTACCAATCGATTGAACTATTTGTCAATCGATTGACATCTTTATCAATCGATTGACATCTTTGTCAATCGATTGACTTAAACTGGAAACAGTCTGTTTTAATGGCGCAAGATTTCAGCAATCAGGCGACGACCAGCCGTTATGGAATGAACCTGGACGCCTCTAGCTTGTATGTCTGACATTATATATAGAGGAGAGTGTAGAGGGCAAGGGGTTGGCTCATTGTTGGATTCTTTTGTAGGAATTTCATGATTATTTCAGATTAAAAGCTCAAGTTGAAAGATTTGTCTCTTCGAATTCAGTTTTAATTCCAGGTCTATTTCCATTTTTTTTCTTTTGGTTATGCTGCTTGAGTAATTGCAAGATACCTTGGTTTGATTTGAATTCGATTTTTGAAAATTTATTGTGTTTAAGTTTAATCCATGCCTTTTGATTATAATTATCTTCGAATTAATTCTGTTTTCATTAAATTCAACATGTCTGAGTAGTTCCTGGTTGGGAATAATGTGAAGAAACATTGTTCCCAGCCCTCTGCCATGATTCTGTAAAAGAGTCAATGTCAATCGATTGAATACAGAGTTCAATCGATTGACATTGATTCCAAGTCAATCGATTGGACCCTGATGTCAATCGATTGAAAGCCATTTCATATCAATCGATTGATATGATGTCAATCGATTGGTATGTTTATGACTTGGGTTTACTCCTTTTTGTATTCCAGTAACTTTTGTTTCAGAAACTAAGCCCAATTCGATCTTTCTAGTTCAAATTGCAATCTGATTTTGAAATAAGAGTACTTTTGGTTAGTTAAGTCAGTGAACACACATAACAAACACATTAAATATTTCATACTCAATTTGTTAGTTATTGTTCATGGTTTTAATTAACTTTTTATTTCAGTCCTTCATAAATAAGTTAGGTAATCAAACCACTAAGTATGCAATTCACATACTTAGTGTCCAGAATGCTTAATTTAATCATTTTCGAAATAAGGAATACTCTAAGGATAAAACCCCAGCTGTTTGTTTTGTTAAAATCATGGTAGTGGCTGGTACTTTGTGGATTCACATGCTCCCAATTCTTTTCATATTTGATTTCATATCACAGCTTGTAATTCAATTGAGTTAAGTTATTGCTTTACTTTATTTTGTTTCTTTCATTTGCTCTATAGGACTGTTATAACTCCCTCCCATCTAAAAGAAATCATCTTTTATTTCATTCTAGGATTCAATCTAGATTCTTCCGCCTATACAATCCGTCCTTTGGGATTCGACCCGGTCTTACCGGTTTTAACGCGACGCGACCGTCTACACTTGGACGTACTCTTCGGAGAACACATTTCAAGTCGTGTCAAGTTTTTGGCGCCGTTGCCGGGGACGGTAATAAAGGCCAGGAATTTTGATTTGATCCAATCTTTTCTTATCCCATTTCTATCTTTCTTTTTCTTTTCATTTCTTCATAACACAAGCCGTATTGTTGTGTCATTCTATGTCCTTTGATTCCACTGAAGCCTTCATCACAAATCTTTTTGAAGATCCAATCCATAGTACTGATAATCCCATTTTCACCCCATCCACTTCTAACTCAATGTCTGATACGGAGAGCCAACAAGGAGAGAATAGGCATGACCTCATCGATGACGGTCAGCGACCTTTACGAGAACTCTTGGCCCCTGATCGAACAGCCACACCTTCTTGTATCCGCATCCCCCCACACACAGGTACATTCCATTTTCGTAATGGGATGATTCAACTGTTACCCACATTTCATGGGATGGATAAAGAGAAGGCATACTTGCACATTCGAGATTTCGAAGATGTTTGTGGCACTTTCACAGATCAGACTTGCCCAAGTGATATAATCTGACTAAAGCTCTTTCCCTTCACTTTGAAGGACAAAGCGAAATCATGGTTATTGTCACTTAAACCGAATTCGATTTCGACTTGGCCAGCAATTCATGAAGCCTTTCTCAAAAAGTTCTTCCCTAATCGGTTAACGACAGACATCTTGAGACAGATCAAGATGTATAATCAAAAAGAGGAAGAAACTTTCGCTGAGGCATGGGAGCGTTTCAAGGATTTGTTACTGCTCTACCCGCATCATGGTTTTGAGAAGTGGCGAACAATAAGCTTTTTCTTTGATGGCCTAAGTCCAAAGTCAAAGAAACTCGTAGAAACTACGAGTGACGGTGAGTTCATGAGCAATAATGCCAACCAAGCAGAAGCTCATTTTGAATGGTTAGCCGAACATGCATCGGAATGGGAAACTCAAGTGACGAGAACTCAGCCCAGTTCAAGTTCAAGTAAAAAGAGTATTTATCAGCTGAAGGCGGAAGATGGCTTACTGGAGAAATACGGGCAACTAGCTCATAAATTGGAAATTTTGGAAGCAAAAAAGGACCCGGTGATACAATTTGCATCTGAGGAATCATGTTCAAGCTGTCTACAAATGGGGCATACCTCTCAACATTGCCAAATATACCCTGTTTACCAAGAACAGAGTCCAGTGGATGTACATGTTGTAAATGCCCCTAATCGTTTCAACCCCAATGATAGGTGGAGTCATCCTGGTTTCGATCAAAGAAACAGTGCTGCTGCAGCAAACCCATCTCAACAGTGGCAGCCGAATAAAGGAAACCAGTACCGACCTCAAAACCAAGGGTACCACCAGAGTTACCAACCTCCTTCTACTTATCAACAAAATCAAGGGTATCACTAGAACCAATATCAAAATCATTCACCTCAATCCAACTACAATCAGGGAGGCAACAACCAACCCTCATCAAACACTTATGTGCCACCCCATAAGAAGGCACACGAGGATCCTAATACACTCATGATGCAGCAGATGATGCAGCTAATGAGTAAACTCAACACAAGTGTAGAGAGGTTAGCTGCCCAACAAGGGGATCGAGAACGAACTATGTTCCCTGCACAGCCAGAGCCAAATCCTAAAGGCCAACACTCGGGTACAGGACCCTCGGGATCTGGACCACATGAGGAGGCCAAGGCGGTAACTGTGTTGAGGAGTGGAAAAGAAATTGAGAAAGTCTCTTTGCACTCACAACCTGTAGTTAGTGATGAAGAAGAGGTAGAGAATGTAGAAGAATTGGTGGAAGAAAGAAAAGAGGGCGAAACAGTTAAGCCCAAAACAACAATTCCTGAGGATAATGAAATAAAGAGGAGACCTGGAAAAGAACCCCTCCTTGAGGAGGCAACCAAATGTCCTTTTCCGGCACCATATCCTCAGAGGTTGAAGAAACCTCAACAAGAAACGAAAAGTCAGGCGTTTCTGGAGTTATTCAAGCAGGTAAAGATCAATCTCCCACTCCTAGACGCAATTAAACAAGTGCCTTCCTACGCCAAGTTCCTAAAAGACTTGTGCACTGTAAAGAGGAAGCAAAGTGTTAAGAAGAGTGCTTACTTGGCATGCCAGGCAAGTGCGATCGTAAAACACGTTTTGCCTCCTAAATACAAGGATCCAGGCACACCAACAGTTTCTTGTATAATCGGTCAGAAGAAAGTGAACAATGCGTTACTCGATTTAGGATCGAGTGTTAATCTCTTACCTTACACTGTTTATCAACAGTTAGGGTTAGGAGAACTAAAGCCCACTCGCATTACTCTCCAACTGGCAGATCGATCAATTAAATACCCGCGAGGAGTGCTGGAGGATGTCTTAGTCCAGATTGACACCTTTGTCTTTCTTGTTGACTTTGTTGTTCTGGATACTGAACCAGTCTACAATGCTAAATCTCAGATTCCAGTGATCTTTGGACGTCCTTTCCTCGCGACAATTGATGCGACGATTAAAGTAAGGAGTGGAGTTATGACCGTTGTTTTTGGAAACATGACATTGAATATCAAGATCTTTTCAAATCCAAAAATTGAAGATTTTGATGATGAGGAAGAGGAGGTGAATTGGGTAGAAGCAGTAATTCAAGATTGCTTTGATTCAACTGCTCACTCTGATCCTGTGGAGTCTGTTATGACTAACTCATGTTATGAATTGGAAAGATACACTCCACAAGATGAAAGAATGAGTCAGATATGTTCTATCTTGGAGGTTGCTGAAGAGGAAGTTGCAAGAACAATGTGGACGGCTCAATATGAGCAGCTACCGCCAAAGACCAAGTTGGCTGTGCCGTCAAACCTGCAATTTCCAGAGTTGGAACTGAAAGAACTCCCAAAAGAATTGAAATACGTATTCCTGGGAGAAGAGAAGACCTTTCCTGTGATAATTTCATCTGTTTTAAATCACGAACAGGAAGGCAAACTGATACAGTTGCTTAAGCAACACAGGAGTGCGTTAGGATGGACCGTTGCTGATTTAAGAGGAATTAGTCCATCCATATGCACCCACAGGATTTACCTTGAGGAAGATGCCAAACCTTGTCGTCAAATGCAAAGGCGTCTTAACCCAAACATGCAAGAGGTGGTGAAGAAGGAAGTTTTGAAGTTGCTGGATGTTGGGGTTATTTATCCAATTTTGGATAGTCCTTGGGTAAGTCCGACTCAAGTAGTGCCGAAGAAAGCTGGCATTACAGTGGTAGAAAATAAAGCAGGAGAATTGGTTCCCACACGTGTAACCACAAGTTGGCGCATGTGTATTGACTATCGAAGGTTGAATGCGGTAACTCGGAAAGATCATTTTCCATTGCCATTTATGGATCAAATGCTCGAAAGGGTAGCGGGTCACCAATTCTATTGTTTCCTGGATGGTTATAGTGGTTATAACCAAATTGAAATTGATCCTGCTGATCAAGAGAAAACCACTTTTACCTGCCCGTTTGGCACATTTGCATATCGCCGGATGCCATTCGGATTGTGCAACGCACCTGCTACTTTTCAGCGGTGCATGCTGAGCATCTTCAGCGATATGGTGGAAAAGATTATGGAGGTTTTTATGGACGATTTCTCTGTATTTGGAAGCAGCTTTGATGATTGCTTGGAAAACCTCCAGAAAGTCTTGAAAAGATGTGAGGAAAAGAATTTGGTTCTCAACTGGGAAAAATGTCACTTTATGGTGACGAAAGGGATTGTCTTGGGACATATAGTGTCTGCTGAGGGAATACAAGTAGACAAGGCGAAGATCGATATAATTTCCAATCTTCCTGTCCCCACTACAGTGAAAGAAATACGATCGTTTCTAGGTCACGCCGGTTTCTACCGGAGGTTTATTAAGGATTTCAATGCTGTATCTAGACCACTATGTCAACTCCTTGTTAAGGACCAACCATTTGAATGGAACAGCAAGTGTCAGGAATCCTTTGATAAACTCAAACATCACCTCACAACAGCTCCGATAATGCAATCTCCAGATTGGAGTCTTCCTTTTGAGCTGATGTGTGATGCGAGTGACACAGCGATCGGAGCTATTTTAGGGCAAAGGAAAGACAAGAAGCCTACTGTGATCTACTACGCTAACAGAACCCTTGATGGAGCTCAACGTAATTACTCTACTACCGAAAAGGAGTTGCTAGCAATTGTATTTGCACTAGAGAAATTCAGGCAATATCTGATTGGCTCGCAGATCATTTGCTTCACTGATCATGCTGCATTGAAGTATCTGTTATCCAAGAAGGATACAAAACAGCGATTGATACGCTGGATTCTCCTGCTCCAAGAATTTGATTTGGTTATCAAAGATAAAAAGGGGGTGGAGAATGTTGTAGCTGATCACCTCTCACGATTGACGTTTGAAGACAATTCTTCACAATCTATTCCGATCAGTGAATCTTTCCCAGATGAGCAACTTTTTGCTGCAACTAGTCTTCCCTGGTATGCTGACATTGTCAATTACCTGGCAACAGGGGAGACTCCATCTCATTGGTCCACCCCTGACAGAAAGAGGTTTCTATCCATCGCCCGATGGTTTTACTTTGATGATCCGTACTTGTTTAAGTACTGTGCGGATCAAGTAATCAGGCGATGTGTCCCTGAGGAGGATATCTCTCAAATTCTAGCTTCTTGCCACTCAGAGGCCTGCGGTGGCCATTTCTCAGCTCAGAAAACTGCTCAAAAAGTGTTTAGTAGTGGTTTCTACTGGCCGACAGTTTTTAAAGATTGTTATGCATTTTGTAGAGCATGTGCTAGATGCCAAATGTTGGGAAGCTTGTCAAAGAGAAATGAAATGGCGATGACCCCGATCATGACTATTGAAATCTTTGATTGCTGGGGCATCGATTTCATGGGACCATTTCCGCCATCATCACATTACGAATATATTCTTCTGGCGGTCGAATATGTGTCCAAGTGGGTTGAGGCCATTCCGACAAGAAAAAGTGATCACAGAACAGTGATCTCATTCTTAAAGGAGAATATTCTGTCAAGATTCGGAACACCAAAGGCCATGATTAGTGATCGTGGAACCCATTTCTGCAATAAGCCCTTTGAGGCGCTGATGAAGAAGTATGGGATCAACCATAAGGTTGCTTTATCATATCACCCACAGTCAAATGGTCAGGCAGAGTTAGCCAACAGGGAGATCAAACATATCCTGGAAAAGACTGTTAACATCAATAGAAAGGATTGGTCGCCACGTTTAACTGATGCTTTGTGGGCGTACAGGACAGCGTATAAGACGAATCTTGGGATGTCTCCCTACAGGCTAATTTATGGAAAAGCTTGCCACTTGCCTGTGGAATTGGAGCATAAGGCATATTGGGCAACGAGATTGCTAAATTTTGATATCCATGAAAGTGGTACATTGAGGAAATTACAACTCAATGAATTGGAAGAGATCCGGAATGATGCATATGATCGTGCTCGAACTTATAAGTCAAAATTAAAAGCTAAGCATGATCGATCGATCTTGAGAAAGAAGTTTGAACCAGGGCAGAAAGTGTTACTTTACGATTCAAAACTTCATCTCTTTCCCGGGAAGCTGAGGTCAAGGTGGATAGGACCATTTGTTGTCAAGGAAGTGTTTCCACACGGAGCAATAGAAATCGTTAATCCCAAGAATGGTAATGCTTTTAAAGTCAATGGACAACGTTTAAAACCATTTTTGGAGAGGTTCGAACCAGAATCAGAGACCATCCACCTGGATGATCCTGATTATTCTTCTTGAAATTTGAGAACCTGATGTTGTTGTATAGTAGTTTTCGTTTCTTTGTGTGCTTCTTTGTTTCCTTTTATTCTTATTCTGTCTTTTGATTGGCTGTAGGATGAATCCATTGCATTACCTACCACATTTGCTCTACCATGGGGTCAGTTCTCCAGGAACCCCAGAACAGAGGGAGCAAGAAAGGCCAATTTTTACTCCACTTTCCAGTTCATGCCCAGATTCCCCTATTGCGGTAATCGCCAATATGAATACCTGGGATTTGCTTTGCGCAGTTCGAGAAATTCTGGAAGACCTTCAAATCGATTCAGACGGAGAAGTTGTGGAGTACTCCGTGGATTATGCTGTAGGAGAAGACTTTTCTTCCCCTGAACCTGAGCAGAATTGATAGTTCTTGTAGCAGTTGAATAAGACAGAATTTTATTCTTGTTTTTCTTTGTGTTTGTTTGTTTCTCGACCAAGATCTTGTACTCTTTGGATGATAATAATCCATTTCGAACTTTGAATTGATGATGTTTGGAATAAATTCTTCCAACTTGTGTGATTGATAGGTTTGATTCCTGTTTGAATGATCAAAAGTCTTGTTTCTGTCTTAAAAATGCATTCTTAAACTGTTGGGGGTGATCACATGAGGAACATTTTGGGTTCCCATGAATTTCTTATTCAATCGATTGATATTAATGTCAATCGATTGATATAAATGGTTTCCAATCGATTGACAATTTGCTCAATCGATTGACTTGAATTTTGTTCAATCGATTGACATCTATTGTCAATCGATTGACAATCTCACCAGACGTAATGTCTGTTCTTCTCCCTCTCCCTCTTTTCAATTCAAATTCTGTGAGAGAGAGAGGGAGAAGGCGATTCTTAGGGAGTGAGAAGGAGACCCCTCTCATAACGTCCATCATCATCATCTTCACCATCATCATCCTCACCGCCTAACCTCCACCGTCGCTCTCGGCCGCACTAATCTCCACCGCCTCTGACCTCGCATGGACAGAGAGTGAGGAAAAGAAGAAGTGATTCATCACAAATCATCATCATCATCATCAATCTTGTCATCAATCACCAGTGGGCAAAGCTTTTCCTGCCTCGGTTCCGATCAAGGTATCCTCCAAACCCATTTCTCTTCCTCATCATTTTCATCATTCAAAACGATTGAGGGAGTCCCTCATGGTCTTAAGACCATTAATTTTATGATAGGGGGACGTGAGACCTTGTTGTGGGCAGCCCCCTATGATCACTGATGTCAATCGATTGACATCAGGGTTCAATCGATTGGAACACAACTTCAATCGATTGACAATTTATGTCAATCTATTGATATAAACAGAGATGCAGATTCTAAATTCTTTCATCCTAACTCCCTGTTATGCTTCTATTGCAGCTCCTATGGCTCCGAAGCCCAAGGACAGTGGGCCCCACCCGGAAAAATCTACGTCTCTCGAGATTCCTGACCCACCTCTCGCTCACGGGTTCAGGAACGCCAAAGAGAACACATGGTACACCAAATACTTCCGAACGCGCACAATCATGGTGGAAAGGCAGTTCGAGAATTTGTGGAGCGATGATAAGACCCCATTCCATCTCACCCGCCTTAGAGCTTTTCCCGATTGGCTCCCAGTTCTTACAGCAGATAAGAAAGTATATGCTTCGTGGATTCGACCAGCATGTGCCAGTTTGGTTAAGGTGCCGAACGTCCCTTACACATATTTCTCGTGTGTATCAGGACGGGCAATTGAGTTCAGCCCAGCGACAGTCGCTCAGGCACTTGGTATCCCTGAGGTTCCTGATCATATGTACCCTATTCATCCCTACCGTCCTTTTCCATCGTATGATGTTGTGGCCACAGAGATCTCAGGCGGGAAGGTGAAGAAATACTCAGGGATCACTGTATTCGACGACCACGACCTGACGACAGACTATCATCTTCTACATTTGACTCTCTGCAGCTGTATCCTCCCCACGACTTATAAGTTAGATTTCGCTGGGTGGTACGCGCGAGTTCTATATGCTATTGGGACTGGTCTGCCTATTTGCCTCGCTCGGCTCTTCATCGAGTTCTTAGTTTAGCCTACACGTCATCCTAGCAAGGCCCAGCACCTCAAGGGTGCATGGGTGATACATAGAGTGTGCGAGCAGGCAGGGTTGGTGATACCAGCAGGAGAGGCGCAGTTAAAATCAAAGATTGGTATTTTTGGTGAGTCGGCTGCTAGACGGTCAGCAGCGCAATTTAAAAAATTGTCTAAGGGGAAAGGGAAGATGGGAGAGAGCAGTGAGAAAAAGAAAAGGAAGAGGGGAGATATAACGTCAGAGTCAGAGGATGAGGACCTAGGGACGCCCGAGGCGGAGGGTCAGGATACGGTTGTAGTTGAGGAGGAGGAGGAAGGACTCAGGGACGCCGCCCGCGGCTGAGGGTCAGTATGAGTTGAGGATGTGTGAGCCACCTACAGCATCCACACCACCTACAGCATCCACATCTACCCCTCCATCTCTCCAGACCATTTACGACTTCTTGGTAGAGGAGCGAACCGCGAGATTACAGCTTCATGGGATGGTCAGAGATCTCTCTGCAGAGTTGTGTTTGTTAGCTGCCCAGATGTCGTTAGATCGTGATGCTGTTCAGGGGAGACTCGGGCAGCTAAGTGGTCAGATTGAGCAGATTTTGATGTTGCTTGGGATCGAGCAATCCTTGCGCTCATCTATGCCACCCTCCTCCGACAGATCCAGCTTCGACATCGGCTCAGCCAGAGGGCGTTACCTTAGAGACACCTCCACCGCCACCTCCTTCAGCTGCTGTTCCCTCACCAGTTGTGAGTGACCCGGCGGCTGTCGCCCAGACTGGGACAGCTTCCGAGGGTGACAGTGAGGTAGCTGTTGATCCTGCTGAGCCCTAGGAGGGAGTGTTGGAGAGAGAGAGAGTATTTTGTTGATCTTATTTTTGTAATCTCTCTTGTATTCCTTTTGTTTGATTTGTGGATATGTAGGTAGATTTGTGGATGGTTTATTTTGGGTTGGTTGGAAAGCTGGATTGAATAGTTGTAGTTTTAATATGTACTTGGACTTCATTGATTTTGGACATTTGTATTACAGATAGTTCTTTTTGTTCATGGATTATGCTTCTATTGTTGATACTTTCGATTATTATCCATATGCTCTTGATCTTGGTTGTTTGGGGAGTTTGTTTTATTAAAACAGGTGAATTCTCCGAATTATGCTGAAATGATTAAAACAGGTGATATCTTCTTTTACTTGAAATATTTCCATTGGGGACAATGTCAATTTCAGTTGGGGGTAGGAAGTAGATATCCAACACCTGTGTTTTCTTGAACTTAGACGCACACCTGTTTAATTTTAGAACTTCCATGTGTTACTTTCTCTTTAAAAAAAAAAAAAAAAAACTGTTGTCAAAATTTCTAACTATAAAAACCTCGTTTCTCTTAGTCAAATTATTGTGCAATGATGCATTCATGTTTTCCTTGTTATATTATGGATTTCGATTACATGTTACTTAGTCACTAATCTGGTTTTACGTCCATAACACGAATATATCCTGAAAACATTTTGCACGAGTTGACAATCACGAAAGAATCTTTGAATGAGAATGAAATACGATTGTCATGATTAAAGGATTAATAGTGAAACTTTTAACCTTAGTGAGTTTTGAGCCATTCTTTTATTCTGAGGTTAATCACAAAACTCGTGTTAATTCTTGAAATATACTTTTATCTCGTTGAGAGTCTCATTCTTATTTCATTTGGCTGATGCATCAGGAGAACGTTCAGGATTTACTAATTTTAAAACTCAGGAAGTACTTGAGATAAGTTATAATATCCAGAAGATGATTTAGGCCATCGTTTCTTCACCTCATCTCTCGAGGAAGTCTAAAACCTCACTTACCTATCACAAATCAAGGCCTCTACCTAAAATCACATTTTTATAATCAAGCATGTGACGGTTTTGTGAAAATAGTTAAAGAAAAAAAAAAAAAAAAAAAAAAAAAAGGGAGAAGTGATTGCAGATATTTATATATAAAAAAAAAAAAAAAAAAAGAGAAGAGGAAGAAGAAAAGTGGAAAGCAATAAATAAAAGAGATTGAAGAATTGATAAATAAAAGGTGTGAAGTGGAGTTGGTTTTACTATGTCACATGCTTGAACTCATTTTTCACAGTCCATTATCTCTTACCTCTCCTCATATTTCTGTCACAAGTCCTAAGGATTCTGGATTAATTTTAACAAATCTCAAGTATGAAATGAGTTTTCTACAGTAGATCGCTCCTGTTGTAATTAGTATTCTATCCATGAGACTCATGCACCTTAAATAAGTGTTCTTCAGTGTCTAGTATGTAAGCATGTTTGATTGCCTCTACATTTACTCATTTGAGCTTCATACTATGAGTGCATAAGTTTTACGCCAGTTTCAGAGTGATTTTTATTTTGAGCGTAAACTGTGGGAGAATTGAGTTGAAACTATGAAGTCTTAAACATGTCAATCTAAATAATTCTGAGATAAAGATTTCTATCGTAGTTGTTAACTCCCCACACACACAAGGATATATAAATGCTGTGAATGTAGTTTAACTTGAATAGTTACTTTGAAACATGTTGTTTACTTCCATAGCATGATAAAGGAATTCATATCCTTGTTAAGCAGAATTTTTAGCATAAAAGAGAAATTGAAGCTTTGACGAGTTTGGAAAATTTGACATTTGAATTTTGTGGGTAATTTCTCTGAAAACCCTCACGAGACACAACTCGTCCTTTAGGGTAAACCTAAGGGTTCAAAGGCTTGTTGCAAACGCTAAATGCAACCGCGATTCCTGCGACAGTGAGTTAAGATTTCCCTTTTGTTTTAGCTTAATAAAACTGTAACGTAAATAGATGGTCGTCTTAATTTGTGTTAATTCCGCTTCATTACTAGAGACTAGCAAAGCGCTAGTTGGGGGTCGTGATGAGAGCTGATATTTGCTTAATATTAGCTCGATAAGGAGTAAAAACTGACTGGATTTAACCTCATTTCTCTAGTATTACCTGCACTTGTGTTTTTATTTGTTTCTTTACACAATGATGTATTTTTCGTGGTATGTTGTTGTGTTTAGATCTTTGAATGCAGGTTCTGAAGTTAAAAGGAATAACAAGTTGAAAGGAATAACTCAAGAAACAAATTGATGAAGTCTTGATACCAATCGATTGACATAGTATTAATCGATTGACATGTTTTTCTTACCAATCGATTGAACTATTTGTCAATCGATTGACATCTTTATCAATCGATTGACATCTTTGTCAATCGATTGACTTAAACTGGAAACAGTCTGTTTTAATGGCGCAAGATTTCAGCAATCAGGCGACGACCAGCCGTTATGGAATGAACCTGGACGCCTCTAGCTTGTATGTCTGACATTATATATAGAGGAGAGTGTAGAGGGCAAGGGGTTGGCTCATTGTTGGATTCTTTTGTAGGAATTTCATGATTATTTCAGATTAAAAGCTCAAGTTGAAAGATTTGTCTCTTCGAATTCAGTTTTAATTCCAGGTCTATTTCCATTTTTTTTCTTTTGGTTATGCTGCTTGAGTAATTGCAAGATACCTTGGTTTGATTTGAATTCGATTTTTGAAAATTTATTGTGTTTAAGTTTAATCCATGCCTTTTGATTATAATTATCTTCGAATTAATTCTGTTTTCATTAAATTCAACATGTCTGAGTAGTTCCTGGTTGGGAATAATGTGAAGAAACATTGTTCCCAGCCCTCTGCCATGATTCTGTAAAAGAGTCAATGTCAATCGATTGAATACAGAGTTCAATCGATTGACATTGATTCCAAGTCAATCGATTGGACCCTGATGTCAATCGATTGAAAGCCATTTCATATCAATCGATTGATATGATGTCAATCGATTGGTATGTTTATGACTTGGGTTTACTCCTTTTTGTATTCCAGTAACTTTTGTTTCAGAAACTAAGCCCAATTCGATCTTTCTAGTTCAAATTGCAATCTGATTTTGAAATAAGAGTACTTTTGGTTAGTTAAGTCAGTGAACACACATAACAAACGCATTAAATATTTCATACTCAATTTGTTAGTTATTGTTCATGGTTTTAATTAACTTTTTATTTCAGTCCTTCATAAATAAGTTAGGTAATCAAACCACTAAGTATGCAATTCACATACTTAGTGTCCAGAATGCTTAATTTAATCATTTTCGAAATAAGGAATACTCTAAGGATAAAACCCCAGCTGTTTGTTTTGTTAAAATCATGGTAGTGGCTGGTACTTTGTGGATTCACATGCTCCCAATTCTTTTCATATTTGATTTCATATCACAGCTTGTAATTCAATTGAGTTAAGTTATTGCTTTACTTTATTTTGTTTCTTTCATTTGCTCTATAGGACTGTTATAACTCCCTCCCATCTAAAAGAAATCATCTTTTATTTCATTCTAGGATTCAATCTAGATTCTTCCGCCTATACAATCCGTCCTTTGGGATTCGACCCGGTCTTACCGGTTTTAACGCGACGCGACCGTCTACACTTGGACGTACTCTTCGGAGAACACATTTCAAGTCGTGTCACTAAAATACAGGGACTCATTTTATTAATCACAGAAATTTTACGGGTATTACATCATCCACTTCCTATTAAAGATTTCGTCCCCAAAATCTGAAGCAGGTAGTTCTTAAACATACATAGTCCAAATCCCGTGTGATGAGTTCTAAGATAACGTATCAGTCAAGTGCACTAGGCTTGTCCTAATCATGGCGGGGTGTCGTCGCTTACTCTTATCTCCAAAGGCACTTCGTCATTATTATGGTGTCTCCACTGGATCTTCATTAGAATGATCTCTCTTAATCTTTCAATCTTCGTGATGCGATGTTGAGAATTCTCATTGGCCTCTCGTTTCATGCGACGGTCTTGTTCAATCTTTTGTCATCATTGTTGGTTGAGTTTGCATTATTCTTGTTAACGAAGTTCTAGCTGACTCCTGTGTTATCATCGTCCATAGCTTATATGGATCGTGAACGTATCCTTTAACATGTCGGTATGAAGAACATCGTGGATTAGCATATCCACTTGAAAAAGTGTTGTGATCTACTACACCATTGGCGGTAACGCGAGTCGGTAGGCGATTCTATTGTAAGTAGTTCAATGTGTTGCAGAGATAGCTTCTTTTCTTTTGGTCCAATAGCACGTTGCCTCGAGGTGAACAACAACCTGACTTATACTGAAGGACCAATTGATGTTGTCAAAATCAAGTTCTTATTTAACCCTATTAAAAACGTAGTATGTTGGACATAGGGTGTCGAGTCCACATGGATTGATATAAGAACAACGTTTGGGAAGTTTAGTAACTAATTATAATGCTCAAAAGAAATAAATAAGAAAAGATGATGAAAAGGAATAAAAATGACTTTGCGTCTTGCGGCTTTTTGTTTGGTTTTTGGAGGAGAAAAGGATAAATAAATACTAATCTAAAAAGCAATAGGTTGGGATCATTCCCCCCATCTTGGGTCACAACAAGATGAAATGGACTAGTGTTTCAAGCATATTCTAAGGTAACACTTCATAGTGGCATATTATCAAACACAAGGAGTGCATCTATGTGAAAGATGAAGGAAACTTTGAGATTTCCATAGAAACGGATTTGAAGCTAACGTTTGACTATCAAGGATGCATGACATACAAGATGAAGCCTCTATGGCTTCTAATCCGAATGATTTGTCCACCCTACACTAACTAATCTACTTGGTGGACAAATCACTTATGAAGCCTTCAAAAGATAGTATTTAAAACCCAAGAGTTTGAATAATCAACGATGATTGACATCAAAGATGAAGACCCCAAGTTATAAATCCCACACACAATATTTATCAAACACATGGAGTGCAAAACACAAGGTTACATAATATTCCATATAAAATACACAGGGTAGGATTCAAAGTCTAAGTTATGACAATAAAAAATACAATACAAAGAAGATGAAGCCCCTAGTTTTGAATCCTACACAAATAAACCCTAGAAATGCTATAACACTAAATCCAAGAGTTCATGATCCACAACCTAAGCAAATCTAACTAATAATAGAAAACATAATAATATCATCAAAAGAGAAGAGATAGAAAATATACCTAGCCATTAAAACTTTAATGAAATTTTCAAGTTTATACAAATGAAGATGAAATAGAAGGGAACCCAAGTGGGTTCCCAAAAATGAGATAAGAAGAAGAAGAATGTTAGGAGAAAAACACAAGAGGGAATATCTACAAAAACCCTATCTCTATCTATTTATACAAAACCCATATAATGGCAAACTTGTAATTAAAAAGGGGACAAAACACAGCAGCCGCGGGTCGATCCCTTCTTTGGGCTGGATCGATCCGCCTTTCATCTGGGTAGTTGATATCTTTTCGAAAAGCCGCGGATCGATCCCTTCATTGGGGTGGATTGATCCATCTTGGGATTTTTCTGGCAGAATGCTCCTTCGGAATCGCAGATCGATCTGCTCAAAAGGCTGGATTGATCTGCGTCTTTTGAAACTGATATCAGGCTCCTCTAAAACACACGGATCGATCCGCTCATTGGACCAGATCGATCCGCCTTTGCTGAAGTTCTTTCCTTTCCCTTTTTACGATATAAGAACCAAACGGAGTTGGTTCTCACTTTGAACAAGTTCCCAAACACTACAAGAAAGAGATTTTTATTAGTAATAAGTGAACAACAAGAATAACAAAAGTACAATTTATCCATTAAATCTCCAAATATAAGTGATAATTTGTGTCCAATAAGGATAAAATCATGAAGTTAAGAATGCAATATTGGACACGAATCACTAGTCCGAATTCTAGATCGAGGAATCAAGAAACTGAGGACTAAGGAAATCCCTCTCGTGAAAGTTCAGTACATACACCATGATGAACGTGAAGCTTCTTGGGAGTTAGAATCGAAAATGCAATAGAAGTTTCCAGCCTTGTTTAGTGACTAGCTAGCTTAGATTTTGGGGATGAAATCTTTGATAGGAGGTGGATATTGTAATACTTGTGAATTTATTTTTATTTTATTAATGTAATTTTCGGCCTATATTTATAAACAGTTGTTTCTAATTTCGATATCATTGACTTTATCATAGTTACAGTTTATATTATAGTTTTAATATCAACGCATTTTACCTGGACTGTATTTCGAACCTAGACCGATAATATAGACCCGGACTAAGACTTATACATGAACCCATAATTATACCTGTGTTGCACATACTTTGAGAGTGTGCACAATATGAGACGCATCGCGTCAATCACATCAGTCACTCCCCATGACTTAAGAAAGTTACCTAACCACCTTTGTACCTTACCCAACCACCACTTTATACCACCCATACCTTTTCACCAATTTCCATCCACCTTCACCACCTCAATACTCCACCATCACCTCCACAACCAACCCTCCTTACACATATGAGTGTATACACATAACTGTGTGTGTGAGTATATATAAGGAGTTTGTGTTTATGTGTGGTGTGTGACAACGGTGGTAATGAGTGTGTGCATGAATGTGGTGTTATGTTGTGTTTACTTATATACATATAAGGCATATGTGTGAGTACATGTGTTGTTAAGTGTTGAGTGGTGCATGTGTGTGTGGCAACATGCATGTGCATGTCTGTGTAGTGTGTGTCGTGTGGGCAGTTCGACCAGTTGAACAACCCTCTGCCCAAAACAGTTATTTTGAAAATATTTTTTGTCGATTTTTATGGAAACATACATAACTCTTTCTAAAAAATTCGGATTCGCGTGTCGTTTTTTGCGTTGGAACTGGGACTCAAAGAGCTATCTTTTGATATAAAATTTAATCATATTTTTTAAATGACCATTTTACCAGTTGTCTATTTTGTCACTGTGAAGTTCTTTTAAGATGTCTAATCCATGCTTTCCTTGCTAATTAGTGTATTTTAAATAAAATAAAAATATGTTAATGCTTTTAAAACATCGTTGGGTGTTTCAAGCGAGTTGTTGTCACTGCGAAGTTGGAGTACGATAATTATTACGATACTGAACAAGAACGGTGGTGGAAATGGATAGAATAAGGAGACTTTGGGTAAGTCAAGTTAGAGAGATGAAAATGTAAACTGGGAAGATGAATCTTTGATGAGAAAGTGAACAGGAACAGTAGGAGTGGGATGAAGACTTGGGAGTATATTGAGTATATTATCGGATATGATAATAGGATAGTAAAGCGATTAGAGGACAAGGGTCCGAGGTTGGAGGGTTTTGAAAATGTCAGATTTAACCCCAAGAAAATTTTAAAGTTTAGAAAATATTTTAAAATATAACTTTTATTTTATTAAAAAAAGTGGTATTAATTACTTGTGATAAGGTGTCAAGTAGACTTTGAAAGTCAGGTATCGTGGAAGAATATGGTATGCTTAGTGCTTGGGACGCGACAGTGTTTGCTGAATGAATAAGTTCTACGTGAGCAGAGTGTGAACTTAGAAATTCTAAAGTAACGAGTTGGTAAAATGTTGTACACTTGGACGTAGTGAGTTGGAGGTAGTGCCATTAAAGGAATTTATCAAACACAGTGAGACTATAACACTTTATGGGAAGATTTAATTACCAAATTATCTTCGAATGGATTATTGGAATAGTATGAATGCTTGAGCAAGGTTCTTCAAGAACACTGAATTTGAGATCCGAATAGAAAAGATAAAGGATTAGAGAATCTAAATTTGAGTTAAGTCAGGCTGACTAAAGTTACGAAATACTAAACTATTGAATAAGGTATGATGCCTTATGATGTTATGCGAGGAATATACGCTTAGTGTAAAAGGTTGTCAGGAACTCAATAAGAGTTGAGATACTGGAATGTGATTGGTATGGGCTTGTGTAAAGGTGAGAGTGAAACTCCAGAGACTTATGGAGTCGTATAACTATGTAAAGGGGCAGTGGACCTACCTAGACTGATAGACTAAAGGATCGCAGACGAGTATGGTATGAGATAAGAATGGATTACATTGCAGTTGAGATCTTCGACAGAAAAGTAATTGACTCAGGGGGTATGTACACTATGTGAGTAGAATGGATTGTAAATGGTCAAAGGTTTGAGATAGGAACAAGGTATGTGCTGAGCATGGGAATATGTTTTGATGAGTGGTTGACTGTGGTCAACGGAAGGTGTCAAGTGAGGACACGATAATCTAACATTCGATGAGGCAATGACATGACTTAAACGAAATTTATATGATTATATGTTATTTGACGTAATATGGTATATGTGAATAGTGGTTTTACCTATGTAGTATAATTTATGAAAGTTTTGATCTTGTTTAAGATCATTTTGATTGGTTTATTGATAACGTAATTGATACATTGCTTAAAAGACAGGTTTTTTGGAAATTCCATGAAATTAGTTTTTGGATAGTAATTATGGCGACAAACGGAACTTAGATGAAAACTGGTATAGCTTATAGCTTTCACTCGCGAAGCAATGAATTAGACGTTTCGGGGAATAATTAGAAGTTTTGGAAATTCGTGGGGAGGTAAACGTAATTTCTAAGACTCGTGTCTATATATAGTAAGTTCAAGATATTTTTCATTTCAAAAATATCTCAAAACCTTGGGGAGCTTAGGGGATTTTGGAGATTTTGCGGTTTTGATCTTCCCGACGCCACACGACGTTCGTTGTTCGTCAATTTTCAACCAAATTTCATATTCGGACTCCTCGAGGTAAGAGCTACGTTTTAATACTTCTTAGACCTCATTTGGCCAAGTTTTACGAAAAAGCTAATTCTAGAAATTTAGAATAAAAAAACATGTAAATACTTGTAGGAATCACTTCTAATCGGAGATCCGACGTTTAATCGGGCTACTAGTATTTTCCTTAAAGTTATAGGATGATTGCTCGAGGTATGAATTCTGAACTTGTGTCATATAGACAATTTTGGATGCTTTGGATATTGTGTATGAAATTGTGATCCCGAAAAAACTCATGTGTTACTTTAGGCCCGTTAAGTTCAGCAAGTATGTATGAATAGTATGATTGTATGACTATGTGAGCATGCTAAATTACTATGTGGGTAAAAGGGGAGTTTGATACAAGTTCATGCCGGGGTACAGCTCTCGGTGTTTGAGTGTTATAGTAGTGACGACTACTTGATTGGTTTGGGAACTGGCCCAGCCAGAGCAGTTGGATGCAAGTAATATTTGGCTAGCCATTAGCATCGCGGTTGAAGATTTAAGACTTGCCAATATACCGGATGAATGTGTATCTCTCTCCCTAGAGACTAAATTATGTGATTTAGATGTTTAAAGCATGAATTATCTCATATACATTTGTTCAGAATTATACACTCAGCATATAACTAAGCAATGGAGACTTACTCCATTGCAGGTAAAAAGAAAGGAAAGAAGAATGCGAAGAGTGAGGCCGTTGGGATCACCCGGGACAAATCTCTCCCATTGAGATGTGGTACTATCATTTCTATGTTGAAATACATATTTTGGAAATTAGAACCATGTTTTGGTAATTGTAAGGATTGTGGACAATTCCTTAATAATGTAAAATGTTGTAAAACTTCTTTTAGTTAAGTTTGAATGAATCCGAACTCATGGATTCGAGTTTGGGAGCTTTACTTGTCAAATTCAATTTTTGAAGGAATATTGTTGATGTTTTATGATTCGAGCCAAACGGACCTTAACTTGTTTCAATTCCGTTTCTTTCCAATGTTTAGCACGAGTTATGTTAGTCCTTATAGCCGTGTATGACTCCAAAGTTTGGATTAAAGTATGAGAGTTGAGAGGTTTACAAATGGGTGAATGTTGAATTGATCCTTAGCAAAATTCTGCTGCTAGAAGGAATTCTGCTAAAAGGTCATTCGACCGGTCGAAGGAGGTCGTTTGACCGGTCGAAATGACCCCTGCATGGTTCTTTTTCTACCCCTTCCGGAAATAATTTAAATGTTTCGATTGGTTCTTAGGGTATACCTTTGGGACTCCTTTTAACATAAATTCATTTGTTTCAAAATATAATTACATTTTCAAATTTATACGAATTTTACAACTCGGAGGGTATTGTTTTCAAATGAGTTGTATACTCAATATTTTTTTTTTTTTTATGTTTCTTTCCGCTGCTATAATATTTTAAATGGATTGGATGAGCCTTGGTAGCGTGCCATGTGTCCTATTTTCGCCCGTAGCGGGATGGATCGTGACAGACCCTTACATCTGACAGTTTTTCAAATCACTGGGCTCGGTCCTTACATTTGGTACACTTTTTAACCATTGGGCATTGACCCTTACTTTTGGCACTTCTTTTTCAAAACTCACGACTCTTTCAAAGGTTAAAGTCTAGGATTACATCGTAATCATGTTAAATCTCCTAGCTACACTGACATTATTCAAAACACTATATTATATACTTACGGTCTAGATCGGCCAACTTTTAAAACACTTGCACACACTCACACTTATACAAAGCACAGCACCACGTACGACCTGATTCTCGAGTCGAGATATATATGCAACCCTTACTAGGGTGCGTCCATAACCATTCACTTCTCGATTCTTGTATATACATCATCTCTACTTCTCTACTTATGCCTCGTCACTATGAAATCACTAAAACCGGCAACCGTGTGTCAATGATGCTCGAGATTAATTTCTTGTATGTATATTCTACTACTTCTAACTTATGCCACATTACTATGAAAACCACTAAAATTGGCAACCGTGTATCACGGATACTCGAGGGTGCCTAACACCTTCCTCAACATAACCGAGTCCCTGAACCCACTTCAAGAACTCTTATTTCACATGGTTATTTAAAGTCTCACACTTTTAAAGGGCCTTACTTTTTCAAAACATTTTCAAAAGTCGAAGATGATTGCTTTAATTGTATTTGCAGGGATCCTAACTCCCGATAACGTTAGGTGGCAACTCTGAAACTTTTACTGACCTAACTCACACTTTCACGTAATTTTATCCACTTTAACACGCATTTCAACATAAAACTGTCCCGATCCTTGAAGGGAACGCCTCCTACTTTCGTGACGGACGCAACAATCATTTAACAAGTTTTCATAATAATACTCGATAAGGGCTGGATTTAGCTCCGCTCGTTTAATAAATAAAACCAAACTGAAGTCTGAACTTCATATTCGTCTAATAGATAAGCTACACTCAAATATGGTCAGATCACTCGCTTGTATTTCTAATTACAAGCATGAAAAGAAAACGAATTTATCACTGAAAGTAATTATTGTATCTCAAAACATCACGTCATAGAGGTAACATAATAGTCTCAATCACCAATTGAAAACTATAGAGATAATTAAATTTTATTCACTTTTTTGTGGGATAATTAAGCACCAAATGGTGTTGGGCCGACAGTTGCTTCCGACACTATTTGGTCAAGTTTTGATGTATTTTTAGTTTTTTTTTTCCACTTAAATAGATTATCTTCTAAAATAAAAAAGAATAATTGATTTACTCTTAATTATCCCACAAAAAGATAGCTAAAATTTAATTTTCCCAAACTATACAGAGTTATCCTCACAACTTTATTATACAAAAAACAATAAAATTAGCACAATAACTGCGTGTAATAATTATTTCTTTACATATCTTTCATTTGTTGGTCCGAGGCTATATCACCTATGTGACATGGTTCAGTGCACATAATAATTTCCTAAAAAAAATGGAGTGATATGGGCCAAAATAGTAGGGTCCACACATTCTAGTGGAGTTGAATTTACTTGGTCGCGAGGCTATACATATCTTTACATATTTTTTTACAAATCTTTCTTCAATAATGCTAGGTATACACACTATACTTTAAATGCATGTATCTTGTGCTGTTTAAAATTTTTACACTTTTCTGTGCACCACTTACACAATACAGGGTACATGCATTTAAAGCCGTGTGTCAAAAAATATATAGAAAAGTGTGTATGCCTGGCATTACTCATCTTTCATTTGTTGGTCCCGAGGCTATATCACCTATGTGACATGGTTCAGTGCACATGAGTAATGATACACTCACTCCCTTAACCACACTCCCAAATTCCTAATTATATTTAGCATATTTTCACCATTGATTGTCTTTAATTCTAGTGAATTCCACATGAATTCCACATAGAACCTACAGGAATCAAGGGACATTATCTACTGAATGTGGTTGAATGTGTGATTGAGAGAGTGAGTATATCATTATTGATTTACTTGTATTGCTATTTGTACATTTCGCGAACTTTTTCAAAGTTTTGCTAAGAATAAAAAGTGTAGATGCAAGTGTCAACTGCCATAAACAACTTTTTTTTTTTTTTTTTTTTAGTGGCAGTTGAAATCAATCAGACATTCCCAATTTTGCTAAAGCCTGTTTGCATGTGTTTATGTTTATGCAATTTCGATCGTGATTGATAGAAATGCTTAAAGTAGAACTGTTTATGATTTGGGTATTTAGTTAATATGTTGTAGAATAGATCAATTATTGAGATAATCTTGAGAAACACCCCCTCACCTACTTATTGTCTAACTATTTTTTAGACCAAATCTTCTTATTATTTTGTTAAAACAAACAGACTAAAAAACCGTTTAGACGTTTCAACAGACAAAAAAACCGTTTGGACCATCAAAACTACTAAAAATGGATAATTAAACAATGACATACAGCCTTCTAATCTTCTTTCACTATAAAAGAATAATTGACATCTTAAAGTAAAATCCACTTAGAAAACAAACTTTCTATAAAGAATAATGTTAAGAGAGTAAGTATATAAGTGTTTTTTTTTTCAGAGAACTTTAAAATGACCACTTAAAAGCAATTGTAACCAAAGCCACAACACCAGCAATACTTCAATAGTACCTGTGTGGGGGTTGACAGTACTGCAATTTTTTTCTCTCTTTCTTTGTAATATATATATATATATATAGTCCGGTTATAAAGAGGGCTACCTCTCTTTATTAAAGAGAGGACCTCTGTTTTGGCCGTTGTATTGTGTTAAAAAAAAAAAGAGGACGCCCTTTCTTTATTAAAGAGGGGACCTCTGTTTTGGCCGTCGGATCGTGTTTTCATTAATGGCAGTTTTGTCATTTCACAGTTTTTTAACACAATCCAACGGCCAAAACAGAGGTCCTCTCTTTAATAAAGAGAGGTGGCCCTCTTTAGAGAATCTTTGTATATATATGTGTGTGTGTGTGTGTGTGTTACTGCAAATCTCACACAAATACTGTAAAAAATGTGGCTGCCAACTAAGGCTTAGTTTGGCTCCTATTTTGGTGCTTCTCCTTTTTTAAAGTACAGTTTCATGTTAATTCATTTGGTAACTAGTTTATGAACTTTGCAAAAATTGAACTTAGAATTTTTTTGGAGAGAACTTTTAAAAGCTCTAGAATCGAGCTTTTAAAAGTCCAAAGTTATTTTGTGGTTTCATGATATTTTTTTAAAAGTAATGTGTCACTTGTACAAAATTATCAAACAATTTAATAACATATTTCATAAATTACTTTTATTTAAAAAAATCATGTAAACTTAAAGAGTGTGCATCGGTCAATTCGGTGTACAAATTATTTTTTTAACAGCCATTTATGCCAACGATCCGGAGGCGGAAATCTTCCGTTGTTTTAATTACTGACTTCATGAATTAATTTCCACCCACGTGTGTGACTTGAATTGTTAAGGGGTCAATTCAAAAGAAAGGAACCCCCAACAAACCAATTAATTGTTTTTAGAAACATACGGTTATATATTTATTAAAAAGAGGGGCAGTTAGTGACAAAGACAATAGGGCCACGTTTGGATGACAGGGAGGGGATTGGACAATTAGTCCATTTTAATTAATAGTCCCGGGACTAATAATACCACCTCCCCCATGGTATAACTTAGTCCCGCATATGGGGGACTATTCTTTTAAAATGGACAATTAGTCCCGAGCAGGATGGCTGCGCCAAACGCCGGACTATTCAATTAAAATGGACTATTAGTCCAGTCCCCCTCTATCCCACCTTTAGTCCTGTGAAACAAACGAGGCCTAGAAGAATAATTTTAAAATTAAGGATAATTAATATCTTTATTTAATTAAATCTTCCTCACTAAATACATATTTTGGACAAAAAAAATAATAAATCAGAAAACTCGTAACTATCCTTACCCTCACGCGCTCCACGCATGCTTAAGCAAGCCCACTTGCGCTTTATAATTCCTCCTACTAGACTGCTCGCACCATGTGAGTATTGTACCTTAACATACTTAATTTTGAAAAATATTTTTAAGTTTTAAACCTTTATAATTTTTTATCTACAATTCTATTTTTCGCAAATTTTGTATCGATGGAATTGTGTCGACGAGAGCTACAAAACTAGTACTACTGTTGATATGTTTTGAGAAATTTTGTTTTTCTTCAAATTTTTACATACATGAATAATAAGTGAAATTTCACTTGACATACATTAGTATTCACGAATATGTTTAGTGAAAATTCACTTAGTATTCACTTATGCCAAGTTAAATTTCACTAATTGCCCAAAATGAAATTTACACAAAAGTCCCTAAAAGTTACTGTCTAGAGTTTAAAGTCCAATTTGATTCGTAGTTTGTTAAAAGGTCCCTCAAATATCTAGTTAAGTGAAATTTCAATGTTCATGTATGTCAAGTGAAGTTGCACTTGCACTTATTTATTTTTGTATTAATTATTTAATTTATTTATTGCATATTTAACAATGTATATCTTATTAAAAACCCAAATTTCACAATCAATTATTAAAACACATTTTTTTAAAATTCACTAAACTGGTCTCCCTATGAACAAGTTTGTGAAAATTCATTTTGTTTGGTTTTTTTTTCCTCAAAATATATCAACTTGGGATACATAATTATAAAGTTTAGGGAAATTCTGTTCCCCCCTCAAAATATATCAACTTGGCATAAATAAATATTAAGTGAAATTTCACTTAATGTTCATGTATGTCAAGTAAAATTTTACTTATTATTTATGTATATAAAATCTTGAATTTTTTCCCCTCAAAACATATCAATAATGGTACTAGTTTTGTAGCTCTCGTCGAAACGATTCCAACGGTACAAAATAAATAAAAAAAATGGAGTTAAAAATCAAAAGTTATGTAGGTTTAAAGTTTAAAAAAAAATTTCGAAATTGGGTATGATACGGTACAACCGTTCGCACGGTGTGAACGGCTATGGGCAGAATTCAGGTGCAAGGGGCGTAACTTGGGGGGCGTTTGGCTAGCACTTGACTGTTCTAAGATTCCTTTAAGGGTAGTTTTGGTACTTCACCTCTTTTGTCCTTTTCACAAAATAGTAAAATCAATTTGTTCTTTAAACTTTGAAAGATGACTTTTTGAGATTTTCCACTAATTTTCCCAAAAAAGAAAGGGATATTAGGTATTAGCCAAAAACCCGCACGATTTGACTATTTTTTAAAATGTGCCTTGCCACTTTTTTCCCCAATGAAAAGCTCCTCTGACAGATAAAAACAGATAATATTATCTGTTTGTAAACATATAATATTCACGACAACGATCATAATGGGAAATTTTGTGATAAACCCCTTAAAATTAGTGTATAGTTTGTAAAACCCAACAAAAGTTATTTTTTAATATAAACCCAAAGTGCTTATTTGTTTCAAAGCTAAACCCCTTCTTTTTATTTTTATTTTTTTGTTTTTATGACAAATCTACCCCCACCACTACCACAATCGTCATTTTCATCACCAGCACGATCGCCACCGTCGTCGCCACCACGTCATTCCATCGCCACCGCGCCACCACCACTGCCATCACAACACCATTATCACCACCATCGCCACCATCGAAGCATTACCACCCTCGCTACAGTGTCCATCATTGCAGCACCACCACCATCGCCACCATCATAGCACCACCACCCCACTGTGTCCACCAGTGCAGCACCACCACCATCGCCACCATGTCTACCATCGCAGCATTAGCACCAGCACCAGCACCAACACCATCATAAACAACACCACTACCATCGTCGTCACCATCACCATCACCATCACCATCGCCATCACCACCACCATTGTCACTGCACCACTACCACCACCACCACCACCACCACCACCACCACCTCCCCCTTAACAGCACAGTTCATAACCACCATCATCACAGCACTACCATGACCACCACTAGAGCACCACAATATTATCTGTTTTTGCAAACAGATAATATTAACTGTTTTCAAAAACTGAGAATTTTTCACCACAACCTCCACCATCGGAGCACCTCCACCACTGTACCACCACCACCACCACCACCTCTTCCCCCTTAACAGCACAGTTCATAACCACAGCCATCACAGCACCACCATGGCCACCACCAGAGCACCACAATATTATCAATTTTTGCAAACAAATAATATTATCTGTTTTCAAAAACTGATAATTTTTCACCACAACCTCCACTATCGGAGCACCATCACCACCTCCCCTTTAATAGCACAGTTCATAACCACCATCATCACAGCACTGTTAGGGATATATACTAAAAGCTATGCTTTATGTAGTTGATTTATTATTCATTTAATAAAATCAGTTAATCCATTTTTTGTGAGAATCTGTGTGGGCAATATTTGTATTATATTATTTATTTAATATTATGCATGTGTGTCTTTCACTCTACATAGTAGGTGGTTTGGTGTGTAGAGTTCGGCTTGCACAGGGAAGATCAGACCATCGGATCTTGTAGAATGTAAGATTTTGGTTTACAGTTTTAGATGGATTGGACATACCATCGGTAGGACTGCAGCATGGTATTGTAGTAGGTTTGTCTTGACTGCGGGAAACGGTATAGTTTCAACTCACCATGCTCGTACATTTTGTGTATTAAACAGGACCGACTTGGGGTATAATTATCTTTATACTGACTTATAAGATAATTAATACCTCATGACTATTATGAGTGCTTATACTATAAATCCTAAGTTATTTTATAGACACGTACATTTGATATTTACACTTTGATCCCTAAAAGGGTGAGATCCTTAAATGGGTCAATATCTCATTGGATTGGGTGACAATATTAATTATGTGGTGGATATTAATTAATGATGGAATCCATGTCTCAATTTTGGGATTGATGATATCCCCTTGAGAAAGCTTATAAGTTTTGATTATGTCAAACCCTGCAGGTGGATTTTGTATCCGACATATCAGATAAGTTAAGCAGAGGATCTCAAGGAATTTTAAGAGATTAATTAAATATGATTGTCAGTAATTATATTTAATTAATGGATATTTGTAATCTTAACATGGGGAGATAATAAGCATTTAATAACATGGAGCTCGAAATATATTTTTGAGATAAGGGTAGGAGTGCAATTATAATTCTTTAGTGGTATGAATTATAATTTATGAAAATAGGAATCTGATTCAATTCAAATTAGGGTTTCCTAATTCCATAAGGAAGCATATTCCTTATTGACTTCTTATGGTCCCTATCGTAGCCTATATATATGCTGCTTTGGCTCTCTCCTCAATTTGCATTTTTTCGATCAAGAGTATTATAACTCGGAATAGAAAAGAGAGCGTAAAAAGAGAGAGCAGAAACATAAAGGATTTCGAAGGAGCCCACACTCAGTTCGATATTCTGGCAGCAAAGGAATATGGTAGAAGATCGTGAGCTGTTATCGAGCCTGTGTTCTCGATTCGTCTATTACAGCAATCCGTTTTAGCAGCTTAAGGTAACCCTAGTTCCGCCCTTGTAGGATTATTGTAGTTTTCACGTAATTTTTTTGCAGTACCAACTTATACGCGCTGTCAATGGATTCTGGGAACGCGGTTTCCTAACAAGCACTACCATGACCACCACCAGAGCACCACAATATTATCTGTTTTTGCAAACAGATAATATTAACTGTTTTCAAAAACTGAGAATTTTTCACCACAACCTCTACCATCGGAGCACCACCACCACTGTACCACCACCACCACCACCTCCCCCTTAACAGCACAGTTCATAATCACATCTATCACAGCACCACCATGACCATCACTAGAGCACCACAATATTATCATTTTTTGCAAACTGATAATATTATCTGTTTGCAAATAGATAACATTATCTGTTTTCAAAAACTGAGAATTTTTCACCACAACCTCAACCACTGCACCACCAACACCACCACCACCTCATCCCCCTTAACATCACAGTTCATAACCACAGCCATCACAGCACCACCATGACCACCACCAGAGCACCACACTATTATCAGTTTTTGCAAACAGATAATATTATCTGTTTTCAAAAACTGAGAATTTTTCACCACAACCTCCACCATCGGAGCACCACCACTACTTCACCACCACCACCACCACCACATCCCCCTTAACAGCATAGTTCATAACCACCATCATCACAGCATTACCATGACCACCACCAGAGCACCACAATATTATCTGTTTTTGCAAACAGATGATATTATCTGTTTTAAAAAATTGAGAATTTTTCACCGCAACCTCCACCATCGGAGCACCACCACCACTGCACCACCACCACCACCACCTCCCCCTTAACAGCACAGTTCATAACCACCATCATCACAGCACTACCATGACCACCACCAGAGCACCACAATATTATAAGTTTTTTAAAACAGATAAAAACAGATAATATTATCTGTTTTCAAAAACTGAGAAATTTTCACCACAACTTCCACCATCGGAGCACCACCACCACTGCACCACCACCACCACCACCACCACCTCTCTCTTAACAGCACAGTTCATAACCACATCCATCATAGCACCACTATGACCACCACTAGAGCACCACAATATTATCAGTTTTTGTAAACAGATAATATTATCTATTTGCAAACAGATAATATTATCTGTTTTAAAAAACTGAGAATTTTTCACCACAACCTCCACCACTGCACCACCGCCACCACCACAACCACCACCTCCCCTTAATAGCACAGTTCATAACCACAGCCATCACAGCACCACCACGGCCACCACCAGAGCACCACAATATTATTTGTTTTTGCAAACAGATAATATTATCTGTTTTAAAAAATTGAGAATTTTTCAGCACAACCTCCACCATCGGAGCACCACCACCACTGCATCACCACCACCACCACCACCACCACTACTGCAATCACTATTGTTGTCATCGTTGTCGTTGTCATCGCCGTCACCGTTGTCGTTGACATCACACCATCGTCACCTCAATTACCATCGTCATCACCACCACCATCACAACACCACCACTACCATCGCAGCACCACCACTACTACCATCGCAGCACCACCACCACCATCGTCACCTCCATCTACAATCGCAACACCTCCACCACCATGTCACCCTTATCACTATCGCAACAACACCACCACCATCATCATCTCCATCACCATCGCTACCTCCATCTACAATCACAGCACCTCCACCACTACGTGACCTCCATCCTGATTTTGATTTTCTGTCTCGTGTAAGAGGAGAGGTTATTTTGGTTTCTTAGTAAATTAGGTCATTTTGGTCTTTTTGGTTGGGGAAGGGGTTATTGAGTTAGATATTAGAGCATTGGACTTTATGTAGTATTGTATTGATTTTAGGGTGCTATGGCTAAATGCCCCATTTTTTATTTTTGGCCTTCTGGAATGATTTTTATTTTTTATGTCATGTAGTTCTTTGAGATCTACACATTGGACTTCAAAATTTTACAAAAATAAAGTTATAGCTCGATTTTAAGGTTTTATCTAATAGATAAGACAGATAATATTATCTGTCAACTTTAAACCACCATAACTCTATCAATTCTTGTTCTTTTTAGGTGATTTTTTTTCCTGATTTCCTATATATATATTTTTCCAAGATCTATGCATCTATGGTGCCAAATTTTATGAAATGAATATGTTTTTATCATATTTATGCGAAAAAAAAATACAATTTTTCATTTTTATTTAATTTTTAGTTTTTTTCCCCCAATATTTCATGATTAATATTGATCTCGTTTGATAGATATAATATTGCTAATTTCAACATTAAATTTTATGAAAAAATATACTTGTAGAACAAAAGTTATAATAATTTGAAGTTGTTTAGGCATAAAAAGGATCTAATGAGTTAAAGAAGTAGCATGAGTTTAGCTTGAAAGAGTTTTATTTAAGGGGTTATGGCCGAAGCCCCCAAGAAGAAAAGAACATACAAACATACGGTTGTAGTTGTCACGTTCCAAATCCACGCATATGAATCTAGGTCACGTGACACGCCACCAAGGCTCTTCCTACTCATTTAAAAATTGTAGCAGCGGAAAAAGAACTTTAAAAATAACAATGAGTAATAGCTCCTTTAAAACAATACACCCGAAGTTAGTAAAATTCGTATAAATTTGAAAACATAAATTTTTTTTGAAACAAATGAATGCATATTCAAAGGGGTCCCAAAGGTAGCCTAAGTACCAATCAAAACATTTAAATAATTTTCGGAAGTGGTAGAAAAAGAAAACATGCAGGTTGACCGGTCGAGATGCTCCGTTCGATCGGTCGAATGACCCCTCAACAATGATCCTTCACAACAGAGGGCACTTCGACCGATCGAGATGTCCCCTTCGACCGGTCGAATGACCCTTTGGCAGCATTCCATTTCTACTAGGACATTGCCTAAGGTCAAGCGACCCTTGTGATCGTTTATTACCTTAATCATTAAATCAAAACATTAAATCGATAAGTAAAATATTCAAAACGCGAACTCGAGGGATTGGATTCATAATAACTTAACTAACCCATTCAATGTTTTTTCAAGTTAATACACAACGTAATTCTAGTTATTTGGAAGTAATTCCTTACAACATTTTGAAATGAGATAAAACATATACAAGGTTATTATCCACTTCTATTACAAAACTACGAGATAAAACGTGATAAGTCACTTTCTAAGTGAATTCCCAACATCTCGTGATTACCTCCCCGATTCATCGTTGGCATTAACACCTGAAATAGTTATTTGAATAACCACACATATTTCGATTTGTTTAAGCTAACGCTTAGTTAATAAATTAACGATGCACATGAATGATAAACATGCTCACATTCACATCACTACAATTCATACTAGTCTCTGGAGTCTCACGTGCACGGTTCACACTCCTAGTCCGCGATTCCTCGCCACTAAGGCCACGCGACTAGGTAAGATCCATGTTTTTTTTCTTCAAACGTGTGTCCTCATGCCTAGAACGGCTCCACAACAATGGCTTGGTACACGCACTCTTTTGACCCAAATAGCAACTAAACATACTCAAATATATTCCACTGTGTTCTTGACATAATTCTAACATTTCACCGTACGATTGGGCCTACTTATCAATATAATCACCTAATATGAACTAAATTACATACAACTATGAATTGAAACATGCTTTTCCTACAAAACATGAATAAATGTCAAGAAATAATTCCAAAATACATAGTTGAATCACCCACCTCCGATTAGTGCTCCTAAATCTCGTTCCAAGGAAAATCCGAGCACAAGGAACGTGTAGAAGTTCGTCTAATATGATTCCTTTGGATCAAAAGTTCGATTAACATCTTTTTATGAAAATTCTAGAAAATGAGTTTTCGGAAAACTTATCCAAACAAGATCTAGTGGATATCAAAACAACGGCCTTAGCTCGAGGAGTTCAAATATAAAATTTAGAAGAAAACAAACGGGCAGAAGTCCGTCGATTGTCGTCGTGAACCTCAAAGAACAAAAATCTCTCCTTTCCCTTTTTTGAATTTAAGTCATCTCTTTCTATATACAGGCAATATGTAATAACCTGCATTTTCATTTCATTTTCATATTTAAATTGTAATTTCATTGTTATAATTATTTCATGCTAAATTGTCTGCTTTTATTTTTTTTATTTATTTCAATTTGTGTGTGTAGAATTTATTTCTTATGATGTTTCATATTCAAAATTCTTTTGGGGTCAAATTGGAATTTTACAAAAGTTAGTAATACCTGTGTGGATTTCAAAATCTGTATTTCAACACGGTGAAAGTAACTTCTTTTGACTCAATCAGTATTTTTATAAAACCAGTAAAACAATTCTTTAGTTAAAATGAATTTTCTGTATTTTTGTGGTGACCACCGCGCCCCGAAAATACCAGTTTGTGTCCAAAACTGTCCGCGCTGTGCTAAATTTCCCCAGATATTGGAAGTGACCGATTTGGACACTTACTTTATTTCCATTTTTGGCAACTAATGATTGCCTTGCACTTGTTTGGGAATGTCTAGCTTATGTGTGTTATTTTTGTGCCAAAAGCTAGATTCCCAAACAACTCTAGCTTGAACCCCTATGAACCTAATTGACCCCTACTCTAATTCACAGCAATCCTATACGTATCTATATCTGTGATATTGTGGTCTTTAGCTTAATGAAGAGCTAAACTCATTTGTAGAGTGTTTGAGGCTTTACTTGGCCACCAAGATCAACAATTGGGTTTTCTATATAACCTTAATACACACACTTCAATCTGAATTCTTTTGAGTTAACCAAACACACAGAGAGAAAAGAGAAAGCAGAGAGTTCTACAGATTTTATTTTAGAGAGAGAGGAGCTCAATCACCATAACTTGCAAAGCTTTGATTTGGATTTCTTATTTGCTTATTCTTTCTCAACAAACCCTTCATTCTTGAACTCAGTGAGTATTCTAAACTCACTCTAGAATGTAATTCATGCTTAGTTATCATTTGTATGTGTGAATTTGTTAATCACCATTGTTGATTTTAACCATGGGAGCTTGAGCTTCAAAATCACTATTTTCAAAACTTAACCAAAACGAATTCTTAGAGATGATTTAGGAAGATTATAGTTCCTAGTAGCTACTGTCAAAGTTTTAGAATTCAATTCGTTCATATGAAAAAGTATATAAAGAAATTAAGTTTTGACAACTTTTGGTTTTTCATAAAATTCAAGAGCTACGGGTTAATTCATGTAAAATTGATTTCAAATTCATAATCCTTGTTCAAAAACGAAGAAATCCATATATAATAAGGTATGGTTGCTTTCAGTTTGCAAAATGGGTCATTTTGACCCCTTAAAACTGAAACAGAGGAAGTCTGGGGAAGAAGACGAAGCCTCAGTGAAAGGTCGCGCCACGATCGCGCGCGCGAGGATCGCGCGAGCGGCCCGCGCGAGCGACCCTCGCTCGAACGGCTCGCGCGCGCGATTCTCCTGTACCTTGGCCGTTGGAAGAGTTTTTGTAAAGGAAAAATGAAAATCGGCCAAATCGCGCGAGCGGACCGCGCGAGCGAATTATCGCGCGAGCGATCCGCGCGCGCGAGGTTGGCTTCCCCAGGCAGATGGAAAAGTTTATAAAAGAAAAAGGAAATCGGCCAGATCGCGCGAGCGGCCCGCGCGAGCGACCTTTCGCGCGAGCGGCCCGCGCGCGCGATTTCCGGCAGTTTGTGGTTTTTGTTGTTTTGTGCTAAGGGACTGTTTGGATGAAATTCATATACTGTTAAGGTTCTGTTTGGGTAGTTTATTTAAAACAGAACCCCAATTATTCATGTTTGAACGAGTTGGACGTTGTGTTTTGACTTATCAATTCCCGTACTTGCGTTGTGCCTTTAATTCAGTAAAGTGCTTTATGTTTTAGAGTTTCATGACATTCATGTGGGTCAGTGGTACATGCATGTGGGTGACAGTCAGTGTGGAAAGAGTAATGGTTAGTGTGGAAAAGAGTATGAGTTGTGGTTGTGGTTGTGATTGTGGTTGTGATTGTGATTGTGATTGAGATTGCGGTGGTGTTTGTAGTTGAAAAAGAGGCGTGGGTATCTTTGAAATGCGACGGTGGCAAACTGGACACTCACTGGCACCCATGGTAGTGCTAAAGTGTGGCCTACGGACACTCCCTGATAACTCAAGTCTGGATACTGCGAGAGGGGTTGCCCCGGTATTTGCATGGCGGTTAGGGTATTCAAAGTGTGAGGCATTGGACACTCCCTGGCGCCCCGTCGCTAAAGTATGGCTATCTTAGTGTTTCAAAGATACCAGGAGTAGGATAGTGGGTTGTTGTGGATGTCGAGAGAAAAGAGTCGGCGAGATGAGTGTGGTGCATTGTCTCATTTCACGAGTATCTGTATTTATGAACGAACAACTTTTATTATATTCCTTGTTGTTTTATAAAATAAATCCTTTCAGTATTTAATAATGGAAAAAGGTAAATGGGTATGATTTACATTCAAAGTCATGTTTTTAATACTCACCAGCTTCTTGAAGCTGACGACGTTGATGCGTCCTGGACATTCGTGTCCAGGCTTTTCAGGTTTTAACCAGGAAGAAACGTATGACTACGCTAATTGAGGTGGCTGCTGTTGGAATAAAGAAACTGTTTATTTTATGCATTAAGTTTATTTGTTGGAGATTTAAACTGTTTTGTTTTAAGGATGACTGTAACAGACACTAAGCTATTATTTTATTTTCAAGGCGGTTTGTGCCTTAGTGACCCCGGTTTATAAGATGTAATAAGATAGAAAATTTTTGTAAGCCTTGATTGTTTTACTCTGATTATTATGTTTTATTGTTTAACGTTTGGGACGGAATCGATCCTTCAAACTGTCGCGACCTACGGGTCCATAAAGGAAATTAAACGCTTTCCTTATTTATGCTACGTCGGGGCGTGACAGGATTTAGTGGTATCAGAGCCAGGTTATTATTTATCTCAAGATAGTTTAGCCAGGTTAGGGTTTACCAGTATAGACCCGATTCCACATTCCATTAAGTGTTACACACCCGATGATACGACAGGGAGGATAGACTCAGAACCCAAACGCCTAAGATTATTCTGTTCTGACTTAAGTAGTACCTTTTTCAGGTATGGATCCAGCTCAGCCCCTGTTTGTACCTGATCCTTTTGGAGGACATTGGGTCACGGTAGGAGCTATAGTGCCGGCCTCGGCGACCCTTTATTTCACTGCTGTGGGGCAGCGTGCAGCTGCTACTGTCGAGCTAGACCTTTGGCATCAGATTCATATATTAGGACTGGTCGACCTATCTCGTGCTCGCCTCGAGATTCTTTACTTCATAGAGATTCAGCGCCTTGTACTCGTTGAGATGGTTCGCTTGGTTAACAGCGATACCTTCTATTTTCCTTTGGAGGCTCAGATTGTGCAGGCCCACCTTGCACAGTTGGAGGTACCTCCACCAGTCGTCCCTGCTATTGAGGATGATGATGACGTTGACGTTGTGCTCGCTTCCATTTCCGAGGAGGATGGCTTAGGATGGGACGACTTTGCGGTCGACCTTGAGGAGGCGCTTGCACTTGAGCCAGCCTTGCCTGAGGCAGATGTCCCTGGACCTGCTTCACTGATGACCTCTCACAGCTGTAACTTTGGGGCAGGCCCCTCCCATGTTCAGCGACTGCATCAGGCCGACTCGCTTGACCTGTTGATGGCTACTTACGGCGATGACTGATTATTTAGATATCGCTTTGTATATATTGACTGTTTTAACTATTAGCTCTATCTCTTTTTGCAAACTGTAATTACATGCATTAAAGCGTAGGGCAATGACCCCATTTTTGTAGCATTGACTCTTGCATGCGTCCTAACCCATGCAGATAGGGTAGGCATTGATCTGACCATACATGATTTTTGTATCTACTTGGCAGAAGTTATATATATAAGATATACTCTTTTGAATGTTGTTATTTAAATTACTTCATATCACTGTAGCATGCATGTTTCTCATTCTACTACCACTATCATGCATAGAATGGCTGGAGGAGTCAGGAGAAACAGGAACCTAATCGAGGGAGCACCCGAAGCTGCTGATCCTACCGGGATGTTTGAAGCGTTTATCAGACGGTTAGAAAGGATCGATAATACAAACGACAATCGGAGAGACCGTCAAACGGGAGACAAGTTGCTAGAAAGATTCCGTGCTCTAAGGCCCGAACAATTTGCGGGTACCGCGGAACCCTGGAAGGCGGAACAGTGGTTGAGGCAGATGGACCGGATGTTTGAAGCTGTTCAATGTAACGAGATAGACAAGAGGAGATTGGCTACGTTACAGTTGACCGATGCTGCCGCAGATTGGTGGGATTCGGTTATAGCCACTATCGGGAATGCGGCTGCTACCGGAATGACGTGGACGGCATTCAAGGGAAGATTTTTGGAGAAGTATTTCCCGGCTACGGAGAGGCACAGAAGAGAGAAGGAATTTATGGAGTTGACTCAGGGGACCAAGTCGGTGCAGGAGTACACCACACAGTTTGAAAGACTGTCTCGATTCGCTCCACACCTGGTTGATACTGAGGAAAAGAAGATCCGCAAGTATAATCAAGGCCTGACACCGCAGATTCGCCGCTTGACTCTCGGCCACTTGGATAAAACGTTTGAAGGACTTGTTGGTTTGGCGACCGATCTGGAAGAGGATGCTCGAGTAAGCCGAAAACAATTTGAATTCCGACCGCCTCAAAGGGGTAATTTTGGGAATAGACCACCAATGAACCGTACCCAAGGGCAGAAGAGGAATTTCGACGGAAGCAGGAAGACCCAGGCTATTACCTATCCGACTCAACCTCGAGTAGGAGAAGGAAGTAGTAGTGGAAAGTGCTTCAATTGTGGTAACCCTGGACATGTGGCTCGTGATTGCAAGGCACCAAGGCGTGCTACTCAGCAAGGGATAGCCTGCTTCAACTGTGGTGAACCAGGCCACATCAGCAGGTTCTGTACCGCTCCTAAGCAGGTGACTTATGGTCAACAGGGACAGACTCGCGTGAATGCTGTTATCCCAGATACCGCTGGATATGATGGAACTGCGTACGAAGAAGGGAATTATGAAGAAGCTCAACCTGATCAGCAAGCAGTAGAAGGTACATTAACTCTGTTTAACTCCCATGTTAAAGTGTTATTTGATACGGGTGCTGCTCTTTCGTTCATATCTGTTAATACAATTCGGAGATTGGGTATTTTACCTCATCGCTTAGAGAAAGCTTTGAAGGCTACTTCCCCATTAGGAGCTGCAGTCAGATTAGGACACGTGTGCAAGGATTGTCCTCTACGGATAGGAGACCGTGAGATTCCATCTAGATTGATTGTCCTCTCAATGAAGGAGTTTGACATAATCCTAGGAATGGATTGGCTCACTCAGAATCAAGCAACATTGGATTGTGCGAGGAAAAGAATCACCTTCTCCGACAATGAGAATCAGTCATTTGATTTTCAATGTAACCCTTCGGGAGATATGTTCCTCACGAGATATTTAGCCAACATCGAAGTCGTCAGTACAGAAGCGACAGTGTCGTCTATACCTGTAGTCAAGGACTTCGAAGGAGTATTTCAAGACGTTTCTGGTTTGCCGCCCGAGAGAAGTATAGAGTTCTGCATTGAGCTTATACCGGGTACCGTGCCAATCACCAAGGTTCCCTACAGAATGGCCCCCACCGAACTGCTGGAATTGAAGGAACAAGTTCAAGAGCTCGAGAACCTAGGTTTTGTACGTCCAAGTACATCTCCTTGGGGAGCACCGGTGTTATTCGTGAAGAAGAAGGACGGTACGCTCAGATTGTGTATCGACTACAGAGAATTGAACCGCGTGACTATCAAGAACAAGTATCCTTTGCCTCGGATTGACGATTTGTTTGATCAACTTCAAGGAGCTACGACATTTTCCAAGATCGACCTAAGGTCGGGATATCATCAGTTGAGGGTACGAAAGGAAGACATACCTAAGACTGCTTTCAGAACCCGATATGGTCATTATGAGTTTCTGGTAATGCCATTTGGAATGACGAACGCCCCGACAGTATTCATGGATTTGATGAACAGAGTGTTCAAACCTTATTTGGATCAGTTTGTCATCGTCTTTATAGATGATATTTTGATCTATTCTAAGTCAGGAGAAGAACACGAGCAACATCTAAGGATTGCGATGCAGACGCTTAAGGACCACCACTTGTATGCCAAGTTCAGTAAGTGTGAGTTCTGGTTACAAGAAGTGAAATTTTTGGGACACAAGGTGTCATCTCAAGGAATTTCTGTGGATTCGTCCAAGACCGATGCTGTATCAAACTGGGTTAGGCCGAGCAACCCTACAGAAGTTCAAAGTTTTCTTGGACTCGCAGGCTATTACAGGAGATTCGTTGAGGGATTCTCAAAGATAGCAGCGCCTTTAACTGGGTTGACGAAGAAGAATTTGAAGTTCGAATGGACAGAGAAGCATGAGCGAGCCTTTCTAGAGTTGAAGGAGAGACTCACTACCGCACCGGTACTGGCAATACCCAAGCCCGATGAGAAGTTCACTATCTTTAGTGACGCATCATACCAAGGGTTAGGGTGTGTACTTATGCAAGATGGCAGGGTGATCGCCTATGGATCCAGACAGCTGAAGCCGAATGAGTTGAACTATCCCATTCATGATTTGGAATTGGCGGCAGTAGTTTTCGCACTCAAGATTTGGAGACACTATCTCTACGGTGAGAAGTTTGATTTATTCTCCGATTACAAGAGCCTAAAGTACTTGTTCACACAGAAAGAGTTGAACATGAGGCAGCGCAGATGGATGGAGCTGATTAAAGATTATGACTTCACGTTAGAATACCACCCGGGTAAAGCTAATGTGGTTGCTGATGCCCTGAGTCGACAGACTCGTGAGACGATCGCCTCCTTAATGGTTAGAGAATGGCGAGCATTGGAGACGTTGGCGGAATTCGATGTACAGAGCGCTGAGGAAACAGAAGGACATCTTTTTGGATGTCTTATCCTACAGCCTGTTCTTATCGACCGCATTATTGGAGCTCAGAAAGAAGATGAAAAGTTTCAGACATGGTTTGTTAAGATGTCAGAAAAAGACCCGACAGAATGGAAGGTAGGAAGTGACGGAGGGTATCGATGCAGAGACAGATTATGTGTACCAGATCGTGGGGATTTGAGAAACGATATTCTGGCAGAAGCACATAAGTCAAGATATACAGTTCACTCGGGAGGGACCAAGATGTACAAAGATTTGAAGAGAAATTTTTGGTGGGAAGGTATGAAGAAAGACGTGGCCGAATTTGTATCCAAGTGTTTGACGTGTCAGCAAGTCAAAGCTGAACATCAGAGACCGTCAGGATTGTTGCAACCACTACCTATTCCTGGTTGGAAGTGGGAGCACATTTCGATGGATTTTGTAGTAGGATTACCCCGGTCGCAGCAGAATCATGACGCTATTTGGGTAATCGTGGATCGATTGACGAAGTCAGCTCATTTCATTGCTTATAGTATGACGTACCCGGTAGAGAAGATGAGCCGGATGTACATACAACAAGTTGTGCGACTTCATGGTGCACCGGTGTCGATTGTGTCAGACCGTGACGCACGTTTTACCTCTGGATTTTGGGAAAGTCTGCAAGAAGCTATGGGAACTTCGCTCAAGATGAGCACTGCTTTTCACCCTCAGACAGATGGGCAGACTGAACGTGTTAATCAGATCATGGAAGATATGCTCAGGGCTTGTGTGATCGATTTCGAAGAATCTTGGGAGACACACTTGCCATTGGTAGAATTCGCCTATAACAACAGTTATCACACGAGTATCGGTATGGCTCCGTTCGAAGCACTGTACGGACGACCATGTCGTTCCCCTTTGTGTTGGGCTGAAGTTGGGGATACAGAGTTGCTGGGACCAGATTTGGTAAGAGAAACTAATGAGAAGATTACTTTGGTCAAGGAGAGGATGAGAACCGCTCAGAGCCGGTATAAGAGCTATGCTGATCGACGGCGCAAGGATTTGGAGTTTAGTGTTGGAGATCACGTACTACTTAAGGTTTCACCAACCCGAGGAGTGGTACGTTTTGGTCTCAAGAGAGGAAAGTTAGCTCCGCGTTTTATCGGACCGTTCGAGATTTTGGAACGTGTCGGGAAAGTAGCTTATCGACTGGCGCTACCACCGAAGATGTCTGGGGTTCACAACGTGTTTCACGTGAGTATGTTGAGGAAATACATACGAGACCCCTCACATGTGGTTAGTTATGACGACATTGAGACAAGTCATAACGTTTCTTACAAGGAAAGGCCCGTGAAAATTTTGGATCAGAGTATCAAGAGGCTGAGGAACAAAGAAATTCCATTGGTGAAGGTTCAGTGGAATCACCATGACGAGAATGAAGCCTCGTGGGAAGTTGAAGCTGATATGAGGAAGAAGTACCCGGAGTTATTTCAGGACTAGTCAGTCTTGATTTCGGGGGCGAAATCCTGTTTAAGGGAGGAAGGGTGTAATAACCTGCATTTTCATTTCATTTTCATATTTAAATTGTAATTTCATTGTTATAATTATTTCATGCTAAATTGTCTGCTTTTATTTTTTTTATTTATTTCAATTTGTGTGTGTAGAATTTATTTCTTATGATGTTTCATATTCAAAATTCTTTTGGGGTCAAATTGGAATTTTACAAAAGTTAGTAATACCTGTGTGGATTTCAAAATCTGTATTTCAACACGGTGAAAGTAACTTCTTTTGACTCAATCAGTATTTTTATAAAACCAGTAAAACAATTCTTTAGTTAAAATGAATTTTCTGTATTTTTGTGGTGACCACCGCGCCCCGAAAATACCAGTTTGTGTCCAAAACTGTCCGCGCTGTGCTAAATTTCCCCAGATATTGGAAGTGACCGATTTGGACACTTACTTTATTTCCATTTTTGGCAACTAATGATTGCCTTGCACTTGTTTGGGAATGTCTAGCTTATGTGTGTTATTTTTGTGCCAAAAGCTAGATTCCCAAACAACTCTAGCTTGAACCCCTATGAACCTAATTGACCCCTACTCTAATTCACAGCAATCCTATACGTATCTATATCTGTGATATTGTGGTCTTTAGCTTAATGAAGAGCTAAACTCATTTGTAGAGTGTTTGAGGCTTTACTTGGCCACCAAGATCAACAATTGGGTTTTCTATATAACCTTAATACACACACTTCAATCTGAATTCTTTTGAGTTAACCAAACACACAGAGAGAAAAGAGAAAGCAGAGAGTTCTACAGATTTTATTTTAGAGAGAGAGGAGCTCAATCACCATAACTTGCAAAGCTTTGATTTGGATTTCTTATTTGCTTATTCTTTCTCAACAAACCCTTCATTCTTGAACTCAGTGAGTATTCTAAACTCACTCTAGAATGTAATTCATGCTTAGTTATCATTTGTATGTGTGAATTTGTTAATCACCATTGTTGATTTTAACCATGGGAGCTTGAGCTTCAAAATCACTATTTTCAAAACTTAACCAAAACGAATTCTTAGAGATGATTTAGGAAGATTATAGTTCCTAGTAGCTACTGTCAAAGTTTTAGAACTCAATTCGTTCATATGAAAAAGTATATAAAGAAATTAAGTTTTGACAACTTTTGGTTTTTCATAAAATTCAAGAGCTACGGGTTAATTCATGTAAAATTGATTTCAAATTCATAATCCTTGTTCAAAAACGAAGAAATCCATATATAATAAGGTATGGTTGCTTTCAGTTTGCAAAATGGGTCATTTTGACCCCTTAAAACTGAAACAGAGGAAGTCTGGGGAAGAAGACGAAGCCTCAGTGAAAGGTCGCGCCACGATCGCGCGCGCGAGGATCGCGCGAGCGGCCCGCGCGAGCGACCCTCGCTCGAGCGGCTCGCGCGCGCGATTCTCCTGTACCTTGGCCGTTGGAAGAGTTTTTGTAAAGGAAAAATGAAAATCGGCCAAATTGCGCGAGCGGACCGCGCGAGCGAATTATCGCGCGAGCGATCCGCGTGCGCGAGGTTGGCTTCCCCAGGCAGATGGAAAAGTTTATAAAAGAAAAAGGAAATCGGCCAGATCGCGCGAGCGGCCCGCGCGAGCGACCTTTCGCGCGAGCGGCCCGCGCGCGCGATTTCCGGCAGTTTGTGGTTTTTGTTGTTTTGTGCTAAGGGACTGTTTGGATGAAATTCATATACTGTTAAGGTTCTGTTTGGGTAGTTTATTTAAAACAGAACCCCAATTATTCATGTTTGAACGAGTTGGACGTTGTGTTTTGACTTATCAATTCCCGTACTTGCGTTGTGCCTTTAATTCAGTAAAGTGCTTTATGTTTTAGAGTTTCATGACATTCATGTGGGTCAGTGGTACATGCATGTGGGTGACAGTCAGTGTGGAAAGAGTAATGGTTAGTGTGGAAAAGAGTATGAGTTGTGGTTGTGGTTGTGATTGTGGTTGTGATTGTGATTGTGATTGAGATTGCGGTGGTGTTTGTAGTTGAAAAAGAGGCGTGGGTATCTTTGAAATGCGACGGTGGCAAACTGGACACTCACTGGCACCCATGGTAGTGCTAAAGTGTGGCCTACGGACACTCCCTGATAACTCAAGTCTGGATACTGCGAGAGGGGTTGCCCCGGTATTTGCATGGCGGTTAGGGTATTCAAAGTGTGAGGCATTGGACACTCCCTGGCGCCCCGTCGCTAAAGTATGGCTATCTTAGTGTTTCAAAGATACCAGGAGTAGGATAGTGGGTTGTTGTGGATGTCGAGAGAAAAGAGTCGGCGAGATGAGTGTGGTGCATTGTCTCATTTCACGAGTATCTGTATTTATGAACGAACAACTTTTATTATATTCCTTGTTGTTTTATAAAATAAATCCTTTCAGTATTTAATAATGGAAAAAGGTAAATGGGTATGATTTACATTCAAAGTCATGTTTTTAATACTCACCAGCTTCTTGAAGCTGACGACGTTGATGCGTCCTGGACATTCGTGTCCAGGCTTTTCAGGTTTTAACCAGGAAGAAACGTATGACTACGCTAATTGAGGTGGCTGCTGTTGGAATAAAGAAACTGTTTATTTTATGCATTAAGTTTATTTGTTGGAGATTTAAACTGTTTTGTTTTAAGGATGACTGTAACAGACACTAAGCTATTATTTTATTTTCAAGGCGGTTTGTGCCTTAGTGACCCCGGTTTATAAGATGTAATAAGATAGAAAATTTTTGTAAGCCTTGATTGTTTTACTCTGATTATTATGTTTTATTGTTTAACGTTTGGGACGGAATCGATCCTTCAAACTGTCGCGACCTACGGGTCCATAAAGGAAATTAAACGCTTTCCTTATTTATGCTACGTCGGGGCGTGACACAATACTTTTCGTATTTGTGTTTAACTCCCCACGAGTTTCTCTAATCTACCGATTATATCTCAAAACGTCTTAAACGCCTAAGTTATCACTTCACAAGTGAGAATCTATAATCCATAAAAGTTTTCTTCTAAGTTCCGTTTGGTTGCTAAAACGTGATCCCACATGGTTTTACGAAATCACTTGTTAGCCTACCAATTATGTAGCGTGTTAATTTGTCCTCAGAAGGATACAAAAGTTAACGACGGATTAAATTCTAAACCTCATATTAATACATATAGTGAAATACACAGGTAAATATTTATTTTCAGATAAACATTTAGGGTATTCCATAATGTCTCAGAGGGTTCTCTTATACAGACACCCAAATCGACTCGTGAGTTATAACTCACTCATACACGTGGCACAATACACATCACTTTACATTATCATGGATGACAAATGTAATAAAATGTGCGATAAACCCGTACACGGGTGTTATAGTAGTATTGTTGCAAGATTGATAAATCTACGGAGAGTTCATGTGTATTTATTTCTTTGAAAAATGGGAGCTTTTTTGGAAAAGGAATGAATCAATTACGTTGTTCATAAGTGAATCAACTTCAGTAATTTAAATATTTGGTGAATCTCTAGTTATTGCATATGAGCTCTAGCTTAGTTTAAATATCTCTCTTAAAAACTGGTTCTTTGTCAAATCAATATAATCTTCATTTTCGTGAAAATCAAACATAGAAAATGAGATTAGAACTAGCCATATTCTATTCAAATATTTCCAAGCAATCCCTATATCTCCTAAGACCAATATATATATATATATATATATTAAGCAGTAATAAACATGAGAGCACTTTTGCTCATCCAAATTTGGTTCTCCATTGCTCACTCATGCCTTCACTGCCTGACATGTGTCCCATTTCATTCCCATTTTGCCCATATATGAGACATATATCAGACAGTAAAGACATGAGTGAGTAATAATGAACCAAATTTGAGTGATCAAAAGTACTCTTAATAAACATTCATAAAAGAATTAAAAAGAATATAGATGTGACTTCTTCATTTTAACCAAGTCCCTTGTGGCCGAGTGGTAAGCTTCTTGGGTGTACTACCCAAGAGGTTTAGTGTTCGAGTCATGGGGAGAGTGGCCACTGGAGTATTCACCCGGTGCCTCCAGGCCTCAGGGGATTAGTCGAGGTGCGCGCAAGCTGGCTTGGACACCCCCAATTACCAAAAAAAAAAAAGAATATAGATGTGACCAAAAGATGATATTGAACGGCTACCAAAACATATTGAGTCAAGCTATGTTTTCCATATTTTTATTTCAAAACTATTTCCTAAATAATGTGGTAATAGGACAGATAAATAACTTTCAATCAATGTTTAACTGCTTCTATTGTAATAAACCTGACCCACTGCCATATCATTTAAAATCACTTTTGGAATAAAAATTTGGAAGGCATATCATTACTCAAACAACAATGTGTTTGCACCCAAAAACCGTCAAAGGTTTTTGAGCCCGAGTTGCGTGGAACTGGATAGAGGTGAGGCCGGGCTAAGGAATAGATGACTCATCGGAATTGAGCGTAGACGTGAGACCGATGATAGGAACAAGGTTGTTGGGTGTTGTGAGAAGAGCCCGATGGGAAAAACAAACACGTATGGAGATTATCGGGCTTTGGAAAACATAACCCAATGCGCTGTTAGCCCGATGGTGGATTGAAGCAACACGAAGGCCAATCGGACACCGTGTAATGAAGGATGGCTGTAGCAGTCCGATTGGCCATGGGCATTTGAAGAAAGGTAATCAGGCATGAGGAAAAGCATGAAAATGGGTAGAGCCCGATTCATCCAGGAGAATAATTGACGAGGCCGATGGACTGAAAGGAGAAGGCGGTGCTACCCACAGTTGTCAGGATGACATCATCTCAGAGTTTTGGAAACAAGAGTCCGAAATAAATCTGATCGTGTCCAGCTGGATTTAGACGATCAATCCCTAAATTAAAGGGATTGATTCAATCAGAATCCGGATAAGGAAGGAATCAGAGACAAGGAATGTCTCTTCCAATCAGGCAATCAATCACGCAGCTTGGGGCGCAAGCTAAGGAGTCCTTGTTTAATTAGGAATCATCTAAGGCTGCTATAAATATTCAGGCAGGCTAACCAAGTATAGGACTCCGCGTCATCTCGAAACAGCATACACACTGCATTCGAAGCATTCAAAGCATTCAAAGCACTCTTAAGTCTTATGTTTTTCAGTCTTCATAGCAAATAGGCCTGCCTTATTTGTTATTACTTTTTGTTCTTTTGGATAATCAGTCTGTTATGGTTTGTTCTTTAGATCTGTTTATTTTTTTCAAACAATTAATAAAATCTTCGTTTTATTAATCCGTTTGTGATTGTTTACCTGTTAAACTCGACACTGTTTAGCTTGTGCGCTTCAGTACTGCTAAAGAATTTACGGTGAGGGTACTTTCCTACTCACTACACACAATCACTCTGTTTAGAAGTCAAATTCATAAAGCCTTGTGTATCACTCACACAAGCGGTTAGAAAATTAGTTTGCACGCACACAAACACACACCGAGCCTGTTTGGCTCTGGCACGCCCGCGCAAATTACAGCAAACACAATGATAGAGATACACACCAAACGACACACCAAATGACCCACTGTACTTTAAATGCATGTATCCTGTATTGTTTGATTTTTTTACACTTTTCTGTGCATCACTTACACAGCATAGAATACATGCATTTAAAGCTAGTGTGTCATTTAATGTATCATTTAGGTTTAGTTTGGCCCCCACGTGGTGCTTCTCCTTTTTTAAAGCACAACTTCAGGTTAAATCATTTGGTTAACTTGTTTATGAACTTTGCAAAAATTGGACTTGGGGCTTTTTTGGAGGGAGCTTTTAAAAGCTCTAGAATGAAGCTTTTAAAAGCTCAAGATTGCCTTTTGGTTTCATGATGTCTTTATTGAGGAGTAGTGTGTCACTTATATAAAATTATCAAAGAATTTAGTAATAAATTTCATAAACTCCTTTTAAAAAGCCACATAGGGACCAAACTAAGCCTTAGTTTGTATCCCTATCATTTTTGTTACTCAACATTTTTCCAGCTATGTGATTCACAATTCACTGATCCTGGAAACCTGTCCACGGTTTCCCAGACTATAGCAGGAAATAACTCAAAAGATGTAGGTCCCACAGGATATTTTGTCAACCAAGCATCCAATAGTGGTCAGACACATGGGTAGTCTTTTCCCAAAAATCACTTGGCAAATGGCAATGCCTTATGGAATAATGATGTTTGGCCCACTCAAATGAATAAGTGAAACTATCGGAAGAAAATATTGGAATCATTGACCAACTCTGTTTTATATACTCACGAAAAGATTTCACTGGAGATTTTTTTTTTTTTCACATGCCAAAACCAAACAAATTAAAGCAAGCCTGATACTTCATACTTGTGTGATGATGGAGTATGCAATTGTAAAAGTGTAGTGTGTTAAACAAGTTGTGGCCTATTAACCAATTTTTTTGATTTCTGTCCCTAGCCTAGTTTGGGAGCAATTACTGTGTGGTCATAGAGCTCCAGCTAGGACAGCTATGCTAGTGGTTAAAAAATATTTTTTTTTTCGTGTCTGTGAGTGATGGATTCACTAATTAATTTCCGCTATTTCTAAATGTCAAGAGATATATTCAAACATAGAATCTATTGGTAGAGAATTAAGATTAAGAGGTGTTATCATATGGCCACAACTTATGGTAGTAAGACAATGATTTGGACCCAAAAAAAGAAAAAAAGAAAAAAAAGGACTAAGTGTACAAAAAAGTAGACTTGGTCATCTTTATAGCACAAAAATTGGGAAGTTTCGTGGGTCACTGATCATATTGTTTTTGATTGGTCCAAAGTCCAAACCACCATCTCAACTGCCTAGCTAGTGGGTCAGACCACTCAACAATTTCTCCAAGTTTTTTTTTTTTCATGTTCTAGTAGATATTGACTCAGTTTTTACCCCATTTTTTACTTTACTAGGAAAAGGACAGAAAAAGTTAATTGTTCCATTCACCAAGCACAAAAAATAAAGGGTAAATATCATTGACCTCCCCTGAGGTATGACATAATATCAGAGACCTCTCCTGAGTTTTGAATAATATCATTAACCTCCCTTATTTTCAAAATCTTGTATCACTGACCTCCCCTCCATTAACTTCCGTTAACTTCCGTTAATGTTTTGGTTTTAATTGTTTCAAAAATAATTTTTGATATATATTTAATTGTTTGAAATTCTGTAAAATAGCAAAATAATGTCCATTTTCCAGTATTACTCCTCGATTTATTTAAGTGTCGTAATAAGTATTTTAATTAAATTAGTAAAACTAATTGATTAAAAATAACCACCTTCAATATTGATGGAACCACTTCAACATCCTCCAATCAAAAAAATCTAGTAAACCCATTGCAACATGTATTTGTGAAGTATTTGGAATTCAAAATTTGGGAAATACTTTGAAAGCATTTGAGACTTAGGGTGTGTTTGATAAAACTGAAAATTAAGTACTGAAAATTAAGCGCTGAATTTAAGTATAGAAAATTTTAAGTGATTTGTATTTGCAATACTGAAAACATTGTTTCAAGAACTAAAACAAATTGCATTCAGTGAATACTTTCATTAGTGAACGTTTTCAGTGGGTTTTTGGCTGTTTTTCAATTAAGTGGTACATTATCAAATGCACTGAAAAAAATTAAGTGCTGAAAATTTTCATTTTCACCGCTTAATTAGGTTATCAAACACACCCTTAGTTGTTAAGTAATGTGCGTACATTTTTAGTCAATTAGTTTTACTTATTTAATTAAAATGCTTATTGGCATTTAAATAAATCTAGGATTAATACTGGAATATGGACATAATATTTTACAGAATTTCAAACAATTAAATGTATATCAAAAAATATTTTGGGATGCACTTTTGGGAAATGACCCCACTGCCACATCATTTTGGGAAAAAAAAAATTTGGGAAGCATAGCATTACTCTATTTATTAAACTAAATAAAACAAAAGTAAGGATCCTGTTTGTTTGTGACATAGCAATAGAACGCCAAACGCACAAGCAGAAGCTTATTTGCCAAACAACACTTAGATTTAGCAACGAAAGTTAACGGAAGTTAATGGAGGGGAGGTCAGTGATACAAGGTTTTGAAAATAAGGGAGGTTAATGATATTATTCAAAACCCAGGGGAGGTCTCTGATATTATGTCATACCTCAGGGGAGGTCAATGATATTTACCCAAAAATAAAGCATATCAGGTGAAGAATCTCTCACATTGATGTTGAAAAAGAAAAAAAGGTAACTAACAATTGGTAAAGACTTAAGACCAATATTCCAAGTTGGTTAGCCTGAGCTCATTGTCTTTCTAAGAGAGGTAAATGACTTGAAATCTACTAGAAGAGGAGGTATGTGGGTTGGAAGGATATCCCTTAAATAGCTGGACGAATAGTATTCAGAGCTTGGCGTGAGTTTGAACTCGATCGTCCACTTGCTTTCCTGACTTACCTGGTGGCATGTGTTTGTGAGGACGGATTCATAAATCTAGCTTAGGAGGGTGGGATTAACAATTTTCTAAAAAAAAAAAAAAAAACCATAGGGAATGCAATTGCAAAAGTATAAAGTGTTAAATCACCACTCATCCAAATTTTTGGTTTCTGTCCCTAGCCTAGTTTGCGAGCAATTTTTGTGTGGTCATGGAGCTCCAGCAAGGACAACTAAGGTAGTGGGTAATTCAGACGAAACAAAAATGGTCTAGTGGACAAAAAATAGACTTGGTCACAGGATCGGAACCCCCAGGGGTGCTGTCTCAGTCCATAGGAAAATAGGGCTTCATCGGGGGGTTTTAGGGCAGCGTCCCGAGCCAATTTATTTTATTTATTTATTATTATTTTTTTTAATCTATCCATATTTTTTGGTATGATTTTCTATATTAGACAAAGTCATCAAATCAAGTCTTGTGTCCCAATTAATTGGGGTAGGCTATATAAATCCTTTTTAGTGTTGAAAAGTTTATACTTGTAATTCTCATTATTTATACTATATAGTGAATTTATGGTGAATTTTGATATTCTTTATTCAAATCCAAAACTCATTTTATGGTTTAGGGCGGTTTGAATTGTAATTAGTATTGTCAAATGTATATTTATATCGACCATTTTGTAAATCTTAAAAAAATTGTGAGGGCCAATATGTAACTTATTTTGACTTATAAGGGAGAATTGAAGTTTGTTTTATTTGGGGGTACTAGAAGACAAAATGAAAGTGAGAATCACATATGTACATGCATAGTAGTGTAGAAATTTTCTAACATGTGAAGGGTGCCATGGCACCATACACTATAGGCATAGTTCCGCCCCTGCTTGGTCAGCATTTACAACACAAAAAATTGGGAAGTTTTGCATGGTTATCAAGCTACAAAGTTGATCGTGTCATTTTTGTTTGGTCTGAACCACTGTCTCAACTGTCCGAGCTATTGCTCCAGGCCCACTCAACAATTTCTCCTAATTTTACCAAGTTCTAGTAGATATTTACTTGAATTTTAAACACACACACCACCCTCACCCCCCTCCCCCTCTTCTTTTTTTTTTTCCTAAATAAGGAAAAGGAAAGAAAAAGTGGTTTGCTTCATTCTCAAAACACAAAAAATAAAAAATATGAGGTGAAGAATCCTTGGCATTGAAGTTGAAAAAGAAAAAAAGTTAAAAATAATTGGTTAAGTCTTGAGACCAATATAATCAAGTTGCTAGTCTGAGCTCTTGGCCTGTTTAAGGGAGGTTAAGAGTTCGAAATCTCAGGAGATGATGTAATTGGCTCAACCCCCCCCCCCCCCCTAACACCACAAACAAATTGTTCCATTCTACAAGCATAAATAAATAAATATATATATATATATATATATATATTTGGTAAAGAATCTCACATTAATGTTGAAAAAGAAAAAAAACTAACTAACAATTGATAAAGACTTAAGACTGTTGGTTAGCCAGAGCTCTTGGTCTTTTTAAGAGAGGTAAATGGTTTGAAATCTCATAGGTGAGGATGTAAGTGGGTTGTAAGGATGGAGCTCAAGTAGCTAGATGAATCGTATTCGGAGATTGGCATGAGTTTGAATCCAACCGTCCACTTGCTTCCCTGACTTACTTGGTGGCGTGTGTTTGTGAGTACGGATCCATAAATCTAACTTAGGGTCGGGCTTAATAGTTTCCAAGAAAAAAAAAATAGGAGATGCAATTGCAAAAGTAATAAAGTATTAAACCACCACTCAACCAATTTTTTTGGTTTCTATCCTTAGCCTAATTTGCGAGTAATTATTGCGTGGTCATGAAGCTCTAGCTAGGACAACTAAGGTAGTGAGTGGTTCAGACAAAACAAAAAATGACTAGTGGCTCAAAAAAGTAGAATTGGTCAGCTTTACAACATTAATATTGGGACATTTTGATGTTCATTGAGCTAAAAGTTGACCCTGTCAAATTTTGTTTGGTCCTAACCACACTTCAAGCTGTTGGACTAGAAGACCGCTCAACAATTTCTCTTAATTTTTTCCAAGTTCTAGTAGATATTTACTCGATATTTTAACCTTTTTTTTTTACTTAAATGAGGAAAGATTGGGAAAAGGAAAGAAAAAGTGGTTTGTTCCATTCTCCTAAGCACAAAAAAATCAAAAATATCAGGTGGAATCTTTGGCATTGATGTTGAAAAAGAAAAAAAGTAAAATAATAATTGGTTAAGAATTGAGACCAATTTTACCAAGTTGGTAGTTTGAGCTCTTGGCCATTTTAAGGAAAGGGTTTGAAAACCCTAGGAGATGATGTAAATGTGTTGGAAGGACGTACTTCAAATAACTTGATGAGTCGTATTCGGAGTCAAGTTTGTCGTGAGTTCGAACCCTACTGTCCACATCAGGGCCGGTCCTGGGCCAAATTTTCAAAGCAATCGCATGGGGCCTCGACTTTAGGCCTCATTTTTAGGCCTATTTTTTTCTAATTTCTTCTTAATTTTTATGAAATTTATCATTTTTAGGCTTATTTTCTTCTAATTTTTATGAAATTTCTATGAAACTTATCATTTTTAGGCCTATTTTCTTTCTAATTTCTATGAAACATATCATTTTTAGGCCTATTATTTTTATAATTTCAATGAAACTTAGTATAGAGGCCTCATTTTTTATGCCCCTTTGAAAATTCGCTTGAGGCCTCGGCCAATTTTGGTCATCTCAGGGCCGGCCCTGGTCCACATGCTTCCCTAACTTATCTAGTGATGTGTGTTTGTGAGGATGAATCCATAAATCTAGCCTAGGGGGGAGGGTTGAATAATTTTTTTCTAAAAATAGGGAATGCAATTGCAAAAACTCAACCAATTTTTTAGTTTCTGTGCCTAGCCTATTTTGCAAGCAATTATTGTGTGTTCATGGAGCTCCAGCTAGGACAACTAAGGTAGTGGGTGATTCAGACAAAGCAAAAAATGGACTAGTGGATAAAAAATTAGACTTGGTCAGCTTTACAACACAAAAATTGGCAAGTTTTGCATGGTCATTGAGTTACAAAGTTGAACGTGTCATTTTTGTTTGGTTCGAACCACTATCTCAATTGTCCGAGCTATTGTCCAAGACCACTCAACAATTTCTCCTAGTTTTTGTTTTTTTTTTTTTTTTTCTAACTTTTAGTAGATATTGACTCAGTTCTTGCCTTAATTTTTTAACTTAATAAAGAAAAGGAAAGAAAAAGTGGTTTGTTCGATTCTCCAAGATCAAAAATATCAGGTGAAGAATCTTTGGCATTGATGTTGAAAGAGAAAAATGTTAAATAACAATTGGTGAAGACTTGAGACCAATATTAGCAAGTTGTTAACCAGAGCTCTTGGCCTTTTTAAGGGAGGTCAAGGGTTTGAAATTCTCAGAAGATGATGTAATTGGATTGAAAGGATAGACCTTAAGTAGTTGGACAAATCGTATCCGGAGCTTGACGTGTGTTCGAATCCTACTGCCCACTTGTTTACCTGACTTATCTGGTGGCGTGTATTTATATACTCGATGCACGTGCCTGTAGTTTGTCCGCTGTCCTACTTCGGTTAAAGAGTGTTGGTAATTCCTTTAAAAAAAAAATGACGATGAATCCTCGTCTCCCAAATTTATTTTTTATTTTTACCAAATTGAGAGCCAAAGCAATTTATGGGTGTTTGGAGGCATTTTTAGTTAGACCATCTCCACAAACTGTAAAAAATAATAGTAATAATAATAAATTCCTCTCACACTTGTAACACAATTTTAACTTATTTTAAAGATAGCATTGTAATGCAATTCATATTAGATAACTAGTCCTACCCTTTTTTTTTTCCTTGGGCAAATAAGTTCTTCGTTCCTAAGGCTTAATTTGGCCCCCACGTGGCTTTTTAAAAGCAGCTTATGAAATTTATTATTAAGTTACTGATAATTTTGTACAAGTGACACATTACTCTTAAAAAAAAAATCATGAAACGAAAAAGCAATCTTGAGCTTTTAAAAGCTCCCCCCAAGAAGCCCTAAGTTCAATACTTGCAAAACTCATAAACTAATTACCAAATAAATTAACATGAAATTGTGCTTTAAGCCTAAGTTGGATAGAAGATCTTCACTGAACTGTAGAGAATACATTCACTGAACTGTAGAGAATACATTCTTTGTATCAAATGGAATTTTATTTCTATTGTTTTTACACTCTACAATTGAAATCCATTTACATAATTAAAAAGAAGAGCCCATTTCGTGTCCAAACACGCCCCTTGTGTAATAGAAGAGATGTTTGGGAAAGTTGTGAATGTAGTTAAAGCAACATTAATGATTAGGACCTAAAATTAATGGTTGCAGTCGTCTTGGTCAAGTCATGCGAATTGAAAGGCATCTCTGGACTTCTTTGGAAAAGGAAAGCAATTTAGTCGCGCTTTTCACACCTACCATTATCTGGTTTTTTGTAAAACTGTGGTCCTGAATCCACCGAGTTTCACAATCAGGTATTGTACCTAAGTTCACGTTTGTTGTGTGGAATTAAGACTTGGCAAGACGGATAAATAGTCAATTTTAATTGAATAATTTGTTATTTGGCTACGCTTAAACGTTGGAAACAAATAATCGATTTTACGTAAATAGTCTTACATGGGAAGAACTATTTAATTCCAAGAGATGTGATATTGTCCTTTGGACCGTTAAAATTACAAGGGACTTATAATTTAGTCTTTGAAGCGAAACGTGGCCAAGGCAAAGGTTATTGTTGGTGAGTAACTGTTGGCTTTATTGGATTTATGTTTTTTTTTTTTTTTTTTTTTTTTTTTTTTGTTGCTAAGAATTCATCTTGTGGTTGATGGGATGTGATTCACGGTGTATCCTAGCTAGGAGACCATCACTTAGAAGTTAGACCTTTGGAATGTGTAGACAGGATAAAGATATTTGGATAATAAAATGATGACTAATAGTCTAATATGCCATTCATTTTTTATTTTTATATCCAAATGACTCCATCCTATTGGTCAGGAACTACACAATAATTTTTTATATCCAAATGTTATGATTCCAAATTTTAAATTCTAAATGCTTTACAAATACATATGACAGTAAACTCACTAGATATTGATTGAAAGACGTTGAAGTTGTCACATCATTATTGAAAGTGGCCAACTACCACATGCATTTGAAAAGTATTTGAGATTCAAAAATTTGAAAGAATAACACTACTCCTCTCAAAAACTAGCTCACCCACTAACACCACATCAGCAAATAGGAAATAAAACTGACAGCAATGATACTCACACCTTTAAACTAGGAGTAATGCTATGCTTCCCAAATCCTAATTCCAAATTCACATCCTAAATGATGCGACAATGTGCCAATTGGATTTTGATTGAGTGATATTGAAGTAGTCCGATCATCATTGAAAGTGATCTCACTGCCACATCATTTGGGAAACATAACATTACTCTTAAACTAGTCTCTAATCTCCCATTTCCAAGGTGAGAATTGTACACCACCAAACACAGCATAAAGACAAAGTACATTAGAGGGAAGAAAAAAGAAAAAGGGGTGACAAAAGAGGCTTGATTTTAAAGCTGAACAAAAAGATTTCATTGCTATGGCAACCTTTACTATTACAGGAGGGATGTTCATTTAGTACTGATTCTTATCGGAGAGTCGATAAGCAAATTCGTGTGGATGTCTATTTGCCGTATCTCCCTCTTTCAAGGGTTTGCCCATACATATAAGAGTAATGCTATGCTTGCCAAACTTTTATTCCAAAAATGCTTCTCAAATGATGCGGTAGTGGACCCAGGTCTAATACAATGGGACCAGTTGAATTTTGATTACAAGTTATTTACCTGGCCTCACTGCCACATCATTTGAGAAGCAATTTTGGGATAGAAATTTGGAAAACATAGCATTGCTCTACATAATTCGTGGCGATTCTTCATTATTAGCAATTTCTCATATTAACAAAGATAGCAAACAATTAATTATAAACTGCAGAAGGCAAAAGTGAAAGAAAGACTTATGGGCACACTATATCCAAATATCACCAAGATCTTTAAATACATAGCCTTTTCGATCCTAGTCAATATTGGGAGAGAAAAATAGAAGAGTTCCAAATGATGCAATCTACCAAAAGTTTTAAATAACCCCAAAAATGCAAAGAACTGGTCAGCAGCAGCAACATATTGAACTCCAAAACTAATCTACGGTTGCTTTGTATGAATACCTCTCTCTCAACCCCTCCATGATGAAAACTAGGGGTGTGTCTGTACATCCCTATACTATCCCAAGTATCTACAGATTTCACAAAACCAATCATGTTCCACTAAGAATGTTTATAAGAGTTCAGTGTCACCTCAGCAAAAGAACATGGAACCCGCAACTTTCTCGTGCAATTTGGGCAGCTCGGGAACAGGGACACTCCCTACGGACGTGAGGCTATTCTGACCCGACGAAGTTTCCGAGAAATCCTCGAACTTCATAAATTGCCCCATTTGTTGAGCAGCAAGGTGTGCATAACAAACAGGTGCCACTACAGAAAGGTATACCCAAGTAATGTTTTTGTTTTCATTAAAAAGAATAATGCTAATAGAAGTGGGGATTCAAAAAGAACATACCGATTGAGATAGCACTCGTACTCCTTTGGTACCTGGAAAAGGCGAAAGAAGGATGATGCCATATACACGGGTAAATTTTAGGTATAAATGGTGAGGGAAAAAAATGGTAGCTTGAAAGCTTACACATATGATAGTGAGTGGATAAAATTCTGCAATTCATCCGCGGTGAAACCAATCTCATCAAGCAAGACATGGTAGTGTGCAGGCCTGGAAGTTCCCTGAATTTCAACAATAATGACAAAAGATCAAGGAAAAGAAGGGGAAAAGAGGTATATAGATCTATAGAGAGAGAGAGAGAGAGAGAGAGAGAGAGAGAGAGAGAGAGAGAGGGAGGAGCAGCCAAATAACTAACTTCCAGATGTTATTCATGAAATATTTCCGGACTCACTTTCTTAGTAGAGAAATTATAAAGAAAATTAGCTATTACCAACCTCTAGTTTAGTATTTTGAACAAACAAAACTCCAATACGCAGTCACTCTTAACGACGATTTGGACTAGGTGAGGTTATTCATCATCTTGTTGCAACCAAATAAGATAACCTCTAAATTTCTTGCCTTTCCTCAGTGTTCTCAGGAAGAAGGAATGATGATTTGTGAGAGGGTCAGGGACCATAAACACATTACAGTACTAATGCTATATTAAGACACTAAAGCTGTTTAGATCGATTTCAATGAACTAGATACTAGTGATGGCAAAGTAAGACAAAACACTTACAATCATTCCTGCTTGAGCGCACATATAGAAGTCATAGTTTTTTGGATGCACAACTTTTGTGTCCACGACAGTACCTGGAGAGAGAGAGAGAGAGAGAGAGAGAGAGAGAGAGAGAGAGAGAGAGAGAGAGAGAGAGAGAGAGAGAGAGAGAGACTCAGCACAGCTAACACTAAGTAAATAAAAGCAACATAATACCGGGAAGTACGCAGACCAGGAGGAACATTTTCGGGGACACCATCTTGGAATAGCTTTGTGTGGTGATTTTTTTGAGCTACAATCACGGTAAACTTGGGAACGTCAGCCTCACCAAGATGCTGGTAAGCCTGCGATATAGAAGGAAAGAAAACAGCATTAAAATTTACCATCTGTAGTTCATCCTAGAAGTGCCTCAAAAGGCAAAGCAAGGAACACCATTTACAGAAATCTCTGGGACGATATATCATGCAAACTATTATGCATTAAATCTGCTGATAACAATTACAAACTATTACTGAGTTCAATTATATGTCTATAATTCTTGAGTTTAGATATAGACATACTAATACAGTGTAATCATGAACTGGCTGCAATACACTTGCTCCATGTATGTGTAGTTTACTGTATTGTATCAACAGAAGTTGACTACAGATACCCCACTAAATACGAGGAAAACAATTACTATGAGACAATATAAAATTTATGGATCTTAAACAAAGCTAAAAGAACCTTTATCATTTGATCCAGCTCGTGGTTCAGAACTTGATTAAATTGTGATTCGCTCACTCCATCCCTAAGAGTACGAGGTCAAAAATAAGAAAGAAAAAGAAATAACATGGCATAAGTTCCCACAAACCGTAATTTAGTGAAAAGCATAAACTTTACAATCAATGTAATGATGAGAACAAGTTTTAAAATCAAAATGATTCAACTAAAGTTGGAACTAAACTTTCGAAAGGTTTGCTAATAGACCTGACGTAGGGCAAAATTTGAAACTTATGAGAAGTTGAAATTCGACCTCTTTAGTACTGTTTTTCACTTAAACTTATAAACTACTTGCCAAAACGAAGAACTAACAATAAACGTAGCATAACCCGACCACCTCCCCAGCACATGAGAAAATTAAAAGTATAAACATGTAATATAATATATGGAGAATATCTTATACATACTTTTCCATCACCAAAAAATGGCCCTCAACTTATTCATTGCCTAAAAAAATTACTCCCTCCATCCCATATTTAGAGTCCGTTTTGGGAATTTCAACTATTTAAGGGCACATCTTTGGTTGAAGTCTAGGTAGTACCGGTGCGGGAGCGGGGATTTGGGTACGGGGATACGGGTGCGAGGGATTCGCCAATTTTCCAAAAAGTAAGGATGCGGGTGCGGGTGCGGCGGGAGTACTTGGGTAAAATATTAAAAATAATTTTCAAATAGTAGCATATACAAATTATTTTATAACTATAAGCACATTTGTATACCCTAGATAATTGCTATTATTATTTTCTATTATTTATTCTTTAAACCCCCAGGTTTTCAAAATTGTATGAAGAACTTGTGTTCTTTATCAAAAGAACGCTACAAAAAGTCTCAGCCACACTCCAAAAGAACTCAGAATCCACGGAGCACACAGTACGGGTGCGCACTACTTGAAGTGAAAATTTCACTTTCTAATATTACCCTTTTTGAATTTCAAAATTCTAACGTCTCATCAAAGAAAGAGAGGAAGAATTGTACACAATCAAGGGCAAACTTGGAAAATGTGCATGAAAGTACATTGACTTTTTAAAAAAGACTCTTAGAAGTTAAAATTGGACGTGAAAAAACGGAATCAAAGACTCTTAATATGGGATGGAGGGAGTAGTTTCTAAATATTACTACAACAATGTAATAATACCTGAAGACAATGATCTGAGCTGGTTTGCGTCCATTGCTTGTCTGATAAAAGTCTTTAAGAAGTTCCCTGAAGAACAGCAAGTATAATAGCTCCTCAGCATTACAATGGATATTCAAATACAATTATTTGAGTCTCAAATGTATATAAATTATCTCCTATTAAAAGTACCTCATGATACCACTGTCCTCCCCATTGGCTAAAGGTTTGTATAAAGATTCAATCATCTCCACTTTTGATGATTGAGTGCGTACAGCTGCTCTGTACCTTGATATCAATGGCCAAGATCGAGATCCAACAACCTAAAAATAACATATATTGCAAATGCATCAAACAAATTATTAAGCAGCACTTGAGAAAAGTGATTGGATTGGCTCCCAGAAGGAAGAAAAAAAAAGATACCGCAGCAATGGATGGGGTATCTGATCGACCCGGAGACCCGTGAGAGACGTCCATCCCCAAAATCATTGTTGGAGTATCTGTTACAAGAGGGACAAGAGAGGAGTGCTCTATTGCCAATAAAGAATTTGTTCCCCCAAGCTTTAGGAGGTAACAAAACAGAACTAGTCAGTATCAGTACGAGTGGAATGCAACAAGTAATCACATGTGTAGCAACCTGTATTTTCACGTCCCTATTAATAAATAAAAATGTCAATTTTATTTCATTAATGTGTATCATTTTTTTTGTTGTTGTGATAATCTTTCCATAAAATTATTGGCACTAGTATTATTAATTTGATAGCTCAATGCCATTTTATTTTGCTACTGTGTATTAACGTTAGTAGGATTATTATCTGAATAATTAACACGTGTGTGAACATTTATAAATACCATGTCTTTAATTTTGTAGTCCTTAGTAATTTTTAAGAGTGTTATATTAGTGCTTAAGACTGCACCCCTAAGTTACCCTATGATTTGGGATAAGAACCATTAATAAAATGTTGTATCACATCGCTTATATTTTCATCCCTAATGATTTTATTTGGGATATTTTAATTAGCTAACTGACCAAACTAGACTAACTAGACTGAATTAACTATCATAACTAATCAACTGACTGATTGACATTCAATCATTAAAATCATGTGGATGTAAATGTGAGATGTGTGCTTAAGCTTTAACCAAGTAAATTCATGTGGTAAATTTGTGAGTGAGGTGTGTTCAAACCATGACCACTTACCTTACCAAATTTACTTACTGATTGACATCAATCACTATTTTCGTATGGTGCAAAATGTGTATAGTGGGTGCAATCCTTGACCACGAAGTGGAAGCTTGGCTCCCAAAAAAAAAAACAAAAAAACAAAAAAAAAAAAAAAAAAATTCCTTATATATAGCTAGCATTATAACACACTCACTTAGAACACAAAAAGCTCTCAGTAGCTCTCTCTCTTTCTCTCTTTCATTTCAATCACACGCACATTTATATGTACATTCTGGGAATCAAAAGGGGAGAGGGAAATATGGAAGGATTATTATCACAGTAAGAGCTCCATTTCCAGTATAGCTCAAACTTATATTACGGATATTTACGGAATCTTTCGGTCTCTTAGTCCCGTCACTACAAAGAACGGTGAGTCTCTTGAACCCACTCTTAATGTACTTTAAGTCGTTACGCGCTATCCGTATGGTTCGAAAATAAGTGAATATGTATAGATATGTATATATAGCCATGGAGGTACAAAATTAGTGGTACCAAAAATGTTAACGAAAACTTATTCTGTAAATTAACAATGAAATATTAAGATCCCAATTAGTCCCCCTTGAAATAGTTTGTTGATTGGTTAGTTCCTTGACCCCAAGGTTGAGAGTTTAATACTTACTACATACATACAAGTTTGTAAATTATTATTTTTATCATAAAAATAACTAGTAAATATATTAGTATAAAATAAGTGTTAAAAGTACTTATTGACTCTATTAAATTCTGTATTATTGTTAACATGTTAGAGGTCATTTTCATATAGTTTTGTAATTTATCAATTATAAAACTAGGACTTGATGTTGTTAATAAATAAATTAGTGGTCGTTTAACTAATACTTTAATTATTTCAAAATACATTTGGTACTTCTAAACTTATGGAAAAATAGCAGAATTGTATTTTAATGCCTTGTTTCTATTAAAAATAATGTCAAAGCATGTACCCTCTACTTTTATATATTTATGTCATTAAGAAGGGTCTTGTGACTAAATTTATATATTATTTTATCTTCTAAAAATTGTAAATTCTATGGCACCGAAAATTACGCCGTCAGCTTCTTAAAATCAAATGAAGCTAAATTTGTTCACTTGATAATAATCACATGTTTAAAACAACCACTGTCATGTTAAAGAAAATCGTAAATGGAATAAGTCATACACGTGCATAGTCGAGTTGGCATGTTGGAAAGGGGTCGTTTGGGTCAACATATATGTCTTGTGAGAAGTAATGAAATGGTGTTTTGAGTTGTGTCACCTTAATTATTCTAGGCCGATTCGGATACGGCAGATTAATTAGGAAGGATTGAGCCCAGGCCGATTCGGATACGGTAGGTCAATCAAAGTCTTGTGTCACCTTAATTATTCCAGGCCGACTCGGATATGGTAGATTAATTAGGAAGGATTGAGCCCAGGTCGATTCGGATACGGCAGGCCAATCAGGTCGTGTCCAGGCCGACTCGGATACGGTAGACCGATCTAAAAACAACGGCCTCGTGCCGGATGGTTCTGGCGAACCGAATGAGTCGAGAGGTTGTGGTCAATATAAAAGAGTCAGTAAGGTGAAGTGGTTACATTGTTCATGCACGGTCTTATATAATTGATTTAATTATTCATTTATTGTTTATATGTGACGACTAGAATAATGAATTACCAGTACTGTAAAATACTAAATGCAAAGACAGTTAATGTGCTTTTATATACATTGCTTGTATGTTCATTATGCTCACTCGGCTTTCATTAGCTGATGACTTTATTTTGTCCTGGACACCCAAAATGTCCAGGAGATGGCTATGCAGGATTATATGATTATGCCAGCTAGAGAAGTCTGCAGAGCTGCTTTTATAATTTATTAAAGTTGTAATAAAAGATATGAATAATGTTTTAATTTGAATAAGGCGGCTTGTGCCTTAAGAAATACTTTTATTTGAGACAATGTAATATTAATTAAGTTTGTAATATTGATTTCATTTTCTTCTTTGCTACTTTACATACTCTGTTTTCTGGTACATGTTAAGCTAAGTACAGGACAAGCGATCCCTCACCTGTCATGACCTACGGGTCCAAAATGGAAATGAAAAAAAAAAAAAATTCTTATTTTGCTACGCTGGGGCGTGACAACATGATTCATATTAATATTTGCAAGCTTTCAGTTCCAAACATACCTTAGTATTAATTTTAAGAAGCACATTAGTGAGGTACTGGTCGTTAATCTTAGAAGGTGACATACACTGAGTCGGAATTCCAAAATCACTCAGACTTTTCTTCTTCCAAGGTCCTTCACACGAGAAGACATAAATTTTGTTAGAAAATCTACGAGCTCAAAAAAAAAAAAAAAAAATTAAGCAACAGCATGTGGGGCGTACCGTAAATATCAGAATTTTTCCGCTCTGGCAGAACACAAAGAAGAAACTCTGGAGGGCCTGGGAGCTTTCCTGTAACCTGTTCAAACATTTTATCTACTCGAACCACTGGGCTAGCTCTTCTATTCTGTGGATCTTCCTCAATTAGCGTATGCGGGCGTTCTATATGCTGAACATGAGTAGAAAAATTAAAATAATAGAACAAATGGTGTCTAAAAGAAAAGGATGACTTGTATCAATAACCTACAATGCCCTTATTCCTGCCGCAATTGATAAGCTCTCGAGAAAGATGACTTGTATCACATCGAGCGGAGAAGTTGACAACTGCCCAGCGTTCTATGCGAGTAGGGGTTAAAAGTTGCTTCAAAAGTATACAGAGATTAATCAGCATCCAAATCAGAAATTGTAATTTTTTACTATAAAAGACGGTAAAACTATTGACTCATCTTGTTAATCAATTTTATCTTTTTTAGAAATCAGATTAGTACCTTGTTATTAAAATTCCATCGTCCGTTGCGGGGGAGGCAATCCTGACTCTTGCCAATTATCAACTGCAAATTGCAAAAGTAAAATCCAGTGGTAGACAAATTTGACCGAGGAAAATTGAACAAGACAGGCTTCAAACGAAAGTGAATATCTACCTTTGGTGCCTCAAGGACACGACCATCAACTTTAGTAAGTTGTTTCTCGATTGAAATGCCACAAGCAGCAAGGATGGGGTCATCATCATAATGGTAGTTTTTCATAGCCTGCTAAAAAACGTAAGTGATAAATTTGAACCAATATTAGTTACAAGAATAAAAGTAAGGTCCAAATGGAAGTTTACATCAGTCACAACTCGTATTCTCTCTGGAGGCTTTTGCCTTGACTTCTCAACGAGAGATGCTCTCTGCAAAGAAGATAAGGCCTTTGTATAGCGCTGAAGCGAGACAAGTGAACATAGCTGGAAAATAAGGAAAGAAAACAGCATTAAAACCCAATTGAGAGAGGATTTGCAAAAGAAAAACTAATAAACAATGAATCAAGCACACCTCCAAAGGCATATAGTTGGGCCGCTTTGGTTTACCAACATCAAGGCATGGCATGTATGCAGAGTATGTTAGCTCTATGTTCTTGTGTTTAGTGAAATATTCATAAACAGTAATCTCCGTAGTCTGCTCTTCACCATTTGAGCTATCTCCGTTTTTCAATTTCAAAGGAAAACTTAAAAAAAACAAAACCAAAAAAAAAAAACTTTCAGAAGTTGTTCAGGTGGAAAGAGGATTGTCTATGGAACAAGATAAGCACTTACAATTGTTGATTGCAGGGCTTTTCACTTAGACCTATGATTTTAAACTCCATGTTGCTGTGCTTTGTCTTAATCCTCATATTTTTCAGCATTTTCTTAGCCTGTAAATGGCCACAAAATTAGAATTGAACAGGCAAATGACAAATCAAAAATATAGGATGCAGAGTAACTACTACTTTTGCCCAGTCAATAGAGCGAGGTTCCCTTGCATTCTGGTTAGCTAGCAGAAAATCAATCACAGGTCCCGGTGTTAGAAGCATAGTTGTAGACACGTCTGCGCAAGGAAATCTAAAGAGCATCAGAGTGGGAACATTTCGCAAAAGGGGAAACACGGCTCCATAAATCACTTAGTGGCTCCATAAGTCACTTTCTCATGATTGGTATCAATCATGAGAATCTTCAACATAAATATATGCTCTCTATATTTCCATTGAAAATGAATCTTAAGATTCACGCTTTGATAAATCGATACAATGCTGATAAACAATCTGATTTTTTATACAATAAAAATGCATGGCAATGCAAAGAACGTAATGCTGATATATACCCATATTCAAGGACAAACCACCATGAGTCGTTTGAAAGCTGGAATGGAACCCCCGACAGCCAGTTACACCACCTCCAATATCAGTGAAGTTCCTGGAGTCATCATGAAAGAATGACTGCCTCACCAAAAGGCACCCTCTGCATTCAACATCCCATTATTTTAGAGAGTAAAAGCTAGCAACTAAAAAGTAGCATGAGATAACAAAAAGGGGAAATTTATAAATAATAATAATAATAATAATAATAATAATAAAAATAATAATAATAATAATAATAATAATAATAATAATAATAATAATAATAAACCTGTTAGATGCTTGCTGTCTCAAAACGATGTCTAGCACTCTCAGCGAATCTTGAAGATTCTCTGCGTTTGTCCCTTGGAGGGCAAGAGGAATGGACTTCAAAGGTATTTTACTTGCGTAACTGATCTCCACTGTGAAAGTTTTGGACTGGAAAGAACGCTTTGACCGCTTACTGGACTCATTGGGGCTCTCATGGTGAGAAGGGCTTCCTTTACCACTACCATGAAGAGAAAATTGCAAATAAGGGGAGAAACAAAAGCAAAATTATAATATAACGAAATATGAATGCAAAACAATCGAACAACATGGAAAGAAAATACCGCTTTGCGAATGACTCCTCAAGCACCACTGTGAACTCTAAGTTGTTTTGGGGAAGAGGCCCCACAGTATACAAACTCTTGTCTCCATCATACACAAATCTCTTTCCAGCAAGTTCAGAAGAGTATGTTTGGTAAAGTTTGTCAATTATTTTTCTTCCAAATCCCTTGCTCTCCACAGCTCTCTTATCTTCAGAACTTATAGAAACCTGTGGTAAAGTAGCACTCTCGGTAATTGATGGACTTTTGTGGACACTTTAAAACCAAATAATGGCACACGAAAACTTACAGTATACTGGTAAAATATTTCATCCGGAAATTTGACAGAGACTTTAAAGTGGTTGGTTAACAAAGAAATGCGTCTTCCAGCACTCCCAAACCCACGCCTACTAATTATAGAATGCTTAGGAGTGTCCACTTGTTCGGGCTTCACATTGGGCAAAATATCTGACGACGGTGGGGATCCACCTGCCTCTTCATTACCTGATTTCTCCATCTTTTACTTCAATCAATAATCTAAAATATTGAACCAGAGAAAACATAGTAAGAATAATTTGAAACAACTAATTGAGAAACTGGGGACCCCAGGTATGAAGTCTTCAACGAGCTCTTTGAAGATGATAAAAATAGCAGAGATGCCCCGAAAGTTGGGGCGCAAATTACAAAACATAGCACCATAGATGGTTAAGAGTAGAATTTTTTGCCAAAATGATCCTCAAGAGATTCAACTGATATCTATTTAACCCACTATCCAAAGAAAAACAACCTGATCACTTCTTGAAGAAATCCTATTATTTTCACTAAGAGCAAGCAGTATGAGTTTAACATATTGTCAAAAATGTTATCCTTTTCCAACATCATCTCTTTCAGAAGTTAGAACCACCAAAAACAAGATACATAAATAAATAGTGTCTACAATGAGATCAGCTAAGAACAGACAAATCTCATTTTATACAACAATGAATTACCCAATAAAAAACCAAAGTGAGGGGAAAGATTGGCTATATGTAGCACAATAGGCTCGAAATGAGTAATCCATGAACAATTATGTAAGGAGTAAGGACAAAAATTCCTTCAAGAATTCCTCTTTTTTTATATGGGCAAAAATTTACAGCTGATACTAGAAATCCCTCTTGATCTCCTTAATTGCAGAAGCACGCTCTCGTGTTTGAAACAACTAATTGCTCACGGAAGAACACAACACCCAATTATCTAAAGTCTGCCTCACAAGTCGCATCAACTAAAACTCATCTTAAGAACCCAACACCCCAACGCACAATTTCACATTAAGATTAAAGCATTTGTAAACAAAGGGAAATTGTACCCATCAGTGAGCAGTGAGCAGTAACCAACTAAGCATTTGTGGTCGGTGAAGGGTTACCTCCCCTTTTTACCCAAAAAGAGAAAAGGGCTACCTCCTATGAATGATCACCCATCTAAACCTAATACCAAAATTCAAAACCAAAATTCCAAAAAAAAAATCTTTTGAGAAAAACTGAAGAAGGAGAGAGTAAATATTTACTCCTAATAAATTCCAGAAGCATATTAACAAAACAAAAATGAAAATCATACGAACAAATCAACAGCGGATAATCAGCATTGACCGAAGAGAGCAGCAAAAAAATTACAATATTAGCACTAAAAATCTGGAACGAAGCTTGAGAACTGAAGCTCATAAGTGAAATGAATAGCAAAATACAAACAAATACAAAAAATAAAGACCTCGTGGAAACAATAGCATCAGAGTGGGAACATGCAATGTAGCTTAAAAATTAGACAAATCTCACTCTATAAACAACGATAGCATGATCTAGGCATCTTCTCTGTACCCAAATATATACATATATATATATATATGAATGCACAGATACAGATACTACATACAAAAATCAAGAGGAAGATCTTCAAAGAAAGACTGAAAGGTAACTGAAACAACTCTCAAATCTTACCTTTCGATGAGTCTGAAATAGCTTTGTTAGGGTTTCTGAAACACAGAAATTGACCAGAGAACACACACACACACACACTCTCTCTCTCTCTCTCTCTCTCTCTCTCTCTCTTCGTTCGCACAGTTTTGTCCTTGAGAGAGAGAATGGAGGGAAAGCGAGACTATTTTGGGAATTTACTGGTATTTATATATAGCAACAATTTTTTGGGTAACAGAGAGGAGTATAGTACAACGTTGAACAAGACTCATCACCACCGTTGATTCCGTATCACAGCCGTTCAGATGATGATGACGTCAATAATGTTTTTGTGTATGGCTGTAACTAACCCGACCCATTTAGAATTTTCTAAAAAAATTCAGTACGGGTCGGACTAGAAATCTCAAAACCATACTTGATTTTGGGCTGAACTTTGAATTAATCCACGAACTTAGGGCCTGTTTGGGAAAGCCGAGGACTGGTTATGTGACTACATTTTTCAATCGGGCTGCACAGTGTTGGGCCTAAGCGAGCCTGAACTTGACTCAAATAAATTTATAAACTCCCAAACCTGAGCTCGACCCGTTGATAATTTAATATAAAGCCCGCGCCCGACTCAATGTGGTAGAGTGAGCTTCTGGTCGAGCTCGGACCTGCCCCAATTAAGGCTTTGGCTACTTGTTGTACGATTTTTTAAGCCCAAAAAATCATAATTATGAATGATATTAGCAACCAATTTGTTACTTCATGAACTTTAAGACAACAACGAACAAATTCAATAATTAAGTTCAATTCAACAAAATTCAATAGTCGTAAGTCACAAGTTAAATTACAAATAACATAAAATTACACACTATTATGGCCTCGCTTACAACGGACCGGATCTTATATAAGGTCAAGCACTGTCCGAAATTTAATCATAACTTGAAATTTTGTCCAAGCTCGGCTCGGCTCGCTCCCATATAAAGCTCAACCCAAAATGTAGTGGGCTTCGGGCTAGTCCAGCCCAATTGAATGGCAGTCCTATATGTGACCCACCAATGAACTGAATCTAAAAATTTGAGCGTTCGATATGTGTCAATTTGTTGCATACGAGTCCGTGTCTAGTTTAATAACTCTCTCAAAACTGATTCTTTGTCAAAATAACATTTCCTTGGTTCTTAAAAGAACCAAATAAAAAAGAAGGAATTGGACTAAACTTGGCCAAGTTTAGACTTTCCCAAATGGACCCTAAGATACTTTTTGGGAAAGCAAAAATAACTAATTTTGTGGTTCATTAGTGAACTAATTCTATTAAATCAAGTGTTTGATGGGTGTCGATTTCTTGTAACTCTTCTTTGTCAAATCACCATTACTATGATTTTCAAAAAAATCAAATAGAAAGTGAGATCTGGACTGAACCGTTCGTGTTTTAGAGTTTTCAGAAACAGTCCCCAATGAGTTTAACTTGAGCCCTAAGGCCTGTTTGGGAACATGAATAATCTGCAATGTACATTCACCGGTAATTTACACTCGTCCGCTTGGGAAAGATATCAGCAAGCTGTTTGGGGTTTGGCTGTGGAGCCGAAACGTTTCGGATTCAAATCATAAGTCCAGTTGGGACACTTACATTTACCATTCGATCTGGTGACGGCTAGCATTTCTGACATTAGACCGGGTTAATTTAGTCATTTTAGAAGAAAGTCTGTCATTTTCTACAGGCTGCAGTTTTGTACGATTGGTGCACAGTATTGCGGAGTAGTGGAATTGTTTCACCTGACCTTTTATGAGCATTGAATTTGGACTGGCCAGAGCAAGGATTCCCTGCACCCGGTTTCCCATAATTTCCTTGAATTGAGTTTTGGTGTTCAACCTCTGATTATGCATTTTCCATAATAAACTATTCTCAATTTTGAGCGTAACTAGAACCCCAATCAAATACCCAAAAAACAGAGGAAAGGAGAAGAAAAATTAAACATATATATTTTAAGAGTAATGCAAGAGTCACAAAAAGATACTCACAAAAAGATGTGACATCACATGTGGCACCCATGTGGCAGTAAGATCCACCACACTTAACTCTACCACATGGGATGCCACATCATTTCATGAACATATCTTTGTGACTCTTTTATGACTCTATCATTACACATTTTTTTTTTTGGAAAAGAAATGAAACATATATAATAGCCATACTTAGTGAAATATGGATGCTGGAAAGCATGAGAAGACGGGTTTTAACCGTTGGATGGACATTGTTTGCACCTAAAAAATACATTTTTTAAATTATAAAATTGATAGAGGCCGATTGAGATATTTAATCGGACTAATGAGACCGATGGAAAAAATTAACGGCTAAGTGACTGGTTTCTTGCCATCGGGCTGATTATTATTTGATCGGGCTTCATTCTATCGGGCTCATCACCATTTCATCGGGCTGCTACACAAAGTGGGCCCTGCTTCAATATGGCTGTATTGTATCGCCATCGGGCTAGCACCTTTGCTCACTCGGACTCACCATGAGATCGGACTAATCACTGTTAAATCGGGCTGATCATCATTTGATCAGACATCACTGTGATCAGACTGACCAGCTTTGGGTATTTATTAATTCAGTCTGGCTAGGCCTTATTTGGCAGTTCAGTGCCATCAGACTGTGTATGTGATAATATCGGGCTTCCATTATGCTTGCACCATCGGGCTGCCACCTCATTTCACTGCACATATCAAAGTGAGCCGGCCACTACATAGTTGTTCCAAATTGGCAACTTATTCTGTGCAGTCAGTATTCTAATCAATTTGGGAAGAGTATCAGTCCCTACAAACTCTCTTAGTTGATATGATTTTATTAAGGGAAATTATATTAGAGATAATATCAATCAGCTTTGAGAAGATATTATCACATATGGAAAGATAATATTAATATTATCACTTATGGAATATTATGTTATATTGGGAGATAATATTATCTGATTAGGAAGTATATATCTTTTACTTGGAGGAGAAGTCAGCCGAATGAAGCCTATATTGAGACCAGATTCAAGCTGTATATATATATGGGTGTATATATATTCTCGCAGATATGGGAGGTTTCAAGATATAGCAGCTATTATCAGTTTATGGAAATAAACTGGTAATTTTTACCAGATAATGATTGATCAGATATTTCCTATCTTATCTAGGAGATCTCCATGGCCGCTATAAATCAGCAGGCAGGCCAAGCTATCACTTCACTCCGCGTCTCTTCGAAAAAGCATCCCAATGCATTCTAAATAGCGCTCCTAGCATTCTTTTTATTTTTCTTAGCATTTAAATTACATCTTTGTAATTTTCTCTTTCTTATTTCAATTAAATAAAAATGCTCTTTTTATTTAATTTTTCTTGTTTGTGTTCATCACTTGCTAGACTTGTGCGCTTCAGCACTGTCTAGGGACCTTAGGTGAGGGTACTTTCCTACTCACCTTTCACAATCGCCTGTTAGATGTTAGATTTTCAAACCTTGTGTATCACTCACACAAGTGCTTTTAGGAAATTTTGTGTTATTAGTTTGGGTCTACCTAACAAGGCTCTGGCACGCCCGAACCATAATTACAGCAAACAGACATCTAGCAATAAGTGCTACTCTAGATTTTTGGGAATCTTATGGCTAGATGCTCATCCAACGGTTAAAATCTGCATTCTTATATGAGAAGCTACTCGCTGTAGTATTGCTCTTATAATTATAACTGCCTTGTTGATTTACTCAATTGAGCTGATGGTTTGGGAGTAAAATAATCTTCGGAGTAGAATTGGAGATATTAAAGCTTTGTACACCTGGGATTAGTTTGTTGTTAGTAGGAGGCTTAAAACATTAGATGCATATTGAGTTACAATTTCAACAACTGCAAATGTGATTTATGCTATTGGGAGCCAAATTTGGGGCGACGGGGATTGTCTAATTTGTAACTCATAGGCTTTGTCTGATTTGATGGATTTATTGCTAGAAAAGAAAGGAATGCACAATGGAAAGCGCTTTCTTTTGTTTTGGTTTATTGGTTACTAGGGTCGAAAAGTTGGAAAATTGGAAGGAAAAGAAAATATTATGAGTAATAAATTAGAACTTTTAATTGTTGTGAATTACTTTCTGTTGAAATTTTTAGGCAAACTCTAATATAATATTAGATTGTGGGGTGCTATGATTCTACCACACTTGGTGGTCAAAATTTTATAATAAAATATTGCTTTGGAGATGTACACCAAATGATGTCCAAGAGATCCTTGGACTTTCCCTTCTTCCAAATATTATATTTTACTTCAATTTAAGAAGCTTACATAACATTAAGTGTTTGATCCTTTATATAGTTGCACATAGAATATTCTAGATACATAATTAACTCACCTAGCAATACTAAACAAACATAGATTAAACTACTAATCACCACCTACATAATTATTGCTTCACCAACATTATTCTAGAATATTTTAGAAATTTCAAATTATATTTCCAACATTTTCCTCTCTTTTTTCTTTAGTTACAATATATTTTGAAGATTTTCAATTGCTAATGATATTTATGCATGAAAGAAAATACAAGGGAACTAGTTTTCTTTTTCCTTTTATTTTCCTTTAATATATCCACAAAACAAAGAAAGTCTTAGGAGATTTATAAGCTAAGTACATCATCTCATAAGTTTTAAGAGGTACAATTTAGATGGCAGTTTTGTTAGACTTTAATGATAAAAACTATCATACGGAAATAATTTTAATTGTCAAAATTTTGAATACAATACACCTTAAGAATTCACATATAAATTTACATACTGTTATTCGTCATTAAAATTGGTAGAGACGGAATTGGAACCCTTAGATTGAACTTTGTTCTAGGCTTCTCCTTCTTCTCTCTGTCTCTCAAATATGCACATCATATTTACTGTAATTGATTGAAAGGTTGACTTTCAAGAGAAATTGTGTACCTTTTATAGAGGAGAGAAGATGGCCTTTTTATGACTGTCATAATGATAGTCTTGGAATATGAAAAGTCCAATCTTTGATTCTATAATGATTGTTGGAAGATGAACCATTCAGTCATTGATTCTCCCAACAATCAATAATGTATATCATCTATCTATTCTTATATTATAATATGGAAGACAATGATGCCATGTGGCACTAGCTCAATTTTTTAATTTTTCAAATTTTTTTATTTCCTAAATAATTGTAAACGAAATTGATGGAGAAAATATTGATTGCATTTATTGAGAAAGAGAAACAATGCATATCATATGAAATCAAAAATTCTAAATTGAATTTGTAAATGAAATTGATGGAGAATATTGATTGTATTTATTGAGAAAGAGAAAATAAAAGCACAATTCAATTTTAATAACAGCACAATTACTCACTAACAATTACTCACATTCGGCCTGACTGTTACAAAGACAAATACACAATGGAGAGACTTCATATTCCGTATAATAATATTAGAATATACAGCTCATTAATTACCCATATTATATGGTATTTGTAATATAAATACACACCTGCATATAAAAGTATCCATCTCCCTGTATTTTTTTTTTCAATCCCTATAAATCCTCCAAATGCCTTATTCTCTCTATATTAATGCTTCATGAACCTAATTTTAATATTAACAAAATATAATGCATATCGCATTAATCACCTATGAATTTCATATATGGTATTGGTTATATGTAAACGTTTAACACCAAAAGGCACTCTCCAATGGATAGTTTCTCCTTTATGTTAAAATATCTCTCTCTCTCTCTCTCTCTCTCTCTCTCTCTCTCTCTCTCTCTCTCTTGGCATTGTATGTGCATTTCACTTGGGAAGCAGAGGAAGATGAAGAACAATGAGTAGATATGAAAGGAGTCGGTCATGAGTCATGACTCATCATGTCACCGATATTTAATTATTCATTACTCAATTTGTAGTTGTTGGTAGCAATTTAGGCATAGTTCGTTCATTACTCGATTCTAATCCACGTTTATCATATTTGAATTTGAAATTTTTATTATTATAATTTTTGTAAAAAATAATTTTTTTTCAACAATGGTAGGGATACACACCAAACGACATCAAACGACACATTGTGCTTTAAATGCATGTACCCTATGTTGTTTGAATGTTTCACACTTTTCTATGCACCACTTACACGGTACAAGGTACATGCATTTAAAGTTGGTGTGTCGTGTCGTTTGATGTGTATTCCTATCATTTTTTAATTTTTTTTCCCTATCATGCATTATTATGATTACATATTGCATTCTTTTTCATATTTAACTCCATTGATTTTATAAACATATATTATAGTTTGTTTGGTGTGTCCGTTTGTTTTGTGGGAAAGATTAACAACCCTTTAATATTTATAAAAGGAAATTTTACTATTCTAACCACAATTATTTTGTAATTTGTTTGTGTTGCATATTTGAATGGTAGAAAAAAAAATACTTTTTAGAATAAATTTTAATAATAAACACATCCATGCTAAGTTTAATTTGATACACTCAGAATATAATAGTTATTCTAATTTTTTTTTTAATAAAACTTCTTTTATTTACCGAATAAATTCTAGAACAACAAATCTGATGAATGTTCTCCCGTGCATTGCACGGGTTACAAAACTAGTATATATATATATATGTCAACTGAGATAATTTTCGATTAGCTAAATAATTGGTGAAGTTCAACTAACATAGAAGGCTAGTGGGCTACATTCTCTAGGACTTTTAAAAATGGAGTAATGCTACAGACAGAACACATTGCACTACATGTCTTTAAATGCCTTGTATCCTGTGCTGCTTGAATTTTTTACACTTTTCTATACACAAGGTATAGGCATTTAAAATCTTATTGTGCTTTATGTTGTGCTTTATGTTGTGTCTATAACATTACTCTTAAAAGTCACATAGAAGTTGCCACATTTTCTAGGACTTTTCAAAATCACATAGGAGTTTACAAGTTTCCCTCTGATTTAATTTTGTGGTTAAATGAACAATATTTTTTTATTTATTATTCTTATTATATATATATATATATATATATATTTTGGGTTCGTCACCTTAGTGCTTACCAGTGTTTGCTAGCTTGTGGATAATTTGGTTAAATTAAATTGCTCTGTATACGACTGGTCAAAATGTGGTGCACAAAGCAAGAAGCTAGCATTCACATTGTGGTATTCTCCTCTTCTACTAATCTTCTTCCATAACTTTCGTTATAATGGATTTATTTTCAAGTCAAACTTATTTATAATTAACATTGATTGGGTGAATTCTCATGTATTGCCTCGTTCTGTTGTCCTAAAAGGGTGTTGTCTTATTCGGACACCACTCTAGAACTACGTTTTATATATAAAATACGGATAAAAGACACTTTTGGTCCTCGAAGTTTGTAGTGATTGTCATTTTAGTCTCTAAGTTTTTAATTTTGTCAATTTCGTCCTTAAATTTTGTAAATGACAGCAATCTCGTCCAAAGCTTAACGTTCGTCAGAAATTCCAACGTCTCTACATCACATGATTTTCATGTTTGTATAAAGGGCACATTGGTCTTTTTCTCTATAGGTTCGAAGATCCCAACATGGACCTGCAGATACTCAACAAAGTTGCACCTAAAGATGTGGAGTTAACTGATGGTGAAGCATGTATTTTTATTTTTATTTTTATTTTTATTTTTATTTTTATTTATTTATTTATTTTGTGCAAGATCATCCTTTTGTCTCTTTCTTTTGTGGGTTGATCAACTGATGATGAAGCATGTATTTTGTTGATCAACACTGATATAGGGGTTAACATATTTTGTATTATGAGTTGTTGGATGATGGACACTGTAATGTGCAATTCTATATCTGGATGGTTGTTAATGCACATGTTTTATGAGTTTATTGAGCCAACACTGTAATGTACAAATCTACAACTTTTTATGATGATATTGAAGATGGTTTTGTGCAATTGTTATGGTTGGATAATGAGGTTGATTTGCAATTTTTTTTCCCTGCAATTTATTAAGCGCAATTGGTTTGAAACAAAAACAAAACAAGACAAAAATCAAATATATTTAAGTAATATTGAATTATGGGTCCCTAGATTTTCTCTTGGCTTCTCCCTGTTTTTCTTTGGTTTTTTTGTTTTCCTGTTCTCTCTCTCTCTCTCTCTCTCTCTCTCTCTCTCTCTCTCTTTCTCTCTCTCTCTTTCTCTCTCTAAAACTGAGTATGTGAACAGGGGATATAAAGAGTGTATATATATATTTATGGCTTATATATATTGGCGAGAAAGTGTGTTAAAAGACCAATGTGCCCTTTATACAAACATCACATGAAAATCACGTGATGTGGAGACGTTGGAATTTCTGTAACACCCTCTATTTCTTTTCCATTAATAAATGTTTATTTCAATTTAATTTCTATTCGAAATATTTATTTGGGGGTCAAACCGTAAATTTTCATAAATATAGAAAATGATTTCTGTGGTTTTAAAAATAATATCTATATTTTTGTTATAAACCGGGAATTTAATTCCTACACTAATATGATTTCTGTATTTTTTTATTTCAACCAGTTAATACCAGTTTTGATTTAAAGCTGCGGTTATGTCGCGTTTGGGTGTGGAAGCACGTGAGCTCAACCACACCGGAGGAGTTCTTTGTCTTGCTTGGAACCCAAAACAAATCCTCCTATATATATTTGTATCACTCTCTTACAGTCTATCATTCTCTCCCTCACAAACTCTCCGTCATTCTCTCAACTCTCTCAAGAACACACACTCATATTATATATCACACAACACACACAGATTATATATATATGATATACACATACACATATACATAGTTATATATTGTTATATCTCAAAATCAAGAAACGGAGGAGAATTCGAACGACGGAATCGACGGCGAAAATTATCGGTCTCAAATTTTCAGTCTAAATCACCTCTGTGAGTATTATAAACTCACTCTCAACGTATATATATATATGTATATTCCAGTGTATATAAGTGTGTATATGTGTATATATATATATAGATACACCATTGAAGGCTTTGAATTGGAATTTTACAAAACTCAACCAAAATCAATTCCGTGAATTGATTATGGAAGATCTTATCCCAATAAGCTATGGTTTCAATCCTACGGCTCAATTTATCCGTATGGCGACGTATTGATGATTTGAAGTTTTGACACTCTTACTTTAATCGCGAAAATTAAGAGATACAATCAGTATTTGTTTAAATTGATCGCGTATTCTTAATCTACGCGAAAAACTGAAGAGATCCATATATTACATGCACTGTTTAGAACAGAATTTGGAAATGGGTATAATTTCAGTTTGAAAATCAAAAACAGGGGAAAAACGAAGAAGATGATGAAACTGTGACAACTCACGCGCGCGACCCGTTTTCCCCTTCGCTCGCGCGACACCCATCCCCCTTCGCGCGCGCGACACCCATTGCCCCATTCGTGCGCGCGATCCGTTCTCCCCCTTCGCTCGCGCGGCCCGCTCGCGCGACCCATCCCCTGGGCAGTTTGAGCAGTTTTTGTATTTTTATATAAGGGGCTGTTTGGAAAAGGTTTTGAAAGTGTTTAAAGAACTGTTTGACAGATATACTGTTTTAAAGGCTCACTGATTAGGTATTGGACTTATAAGAACGTTTAAGACCGAGATTTATGTTGAACGAATATCCAGCTTTGAGATTAATAACTGTTACTACAAATTGTGAACATTGACATACATATTAGGGTCGAGGTTGTGTCAACATGCATGAGTGTGAGAAAGCGTGAAAAGAGTAAAGAGTGGCGGTCTGGTGTGTGACCTCAATATCGATCGGATATTATTCCTGGTATTGGAGGCGACAATGTTGTGTACGGCTTAGATATCGATCGAATATTATTTCTGGTATCTAAGGCGCACGTTTCGGATATCGATCGGATATTATTCCTGGTATCCGAAGCGATGGTATTGAGTTACGGCTTAGATATCGATCGGAGCAGCTAGGGTTTTTCGACTATGCTAGTTAGAGGCAGGGAACTTTCCAGGAGGCTGCTTTATATTTCCTATGTCTTTTTAATTTCGGGTTGTAATAGAATTTATGTTAGTTTTGAATAAGGGTGTTTGTGCCTAAAACCTGAACTTATGTAATAGTTTAGTAAGTTTTTATTTTGGAGCTTATGTTTTATTAGTAACCTTTCTTTAGAAATGCTGTTTAAGTTATTTGTTGCAGGGACAATTGGTCATACTCACTTGTCACGACCTACGAGTCCATAAAGGAAATTAAATGCTTTCCTGTATTATGCTACGTCGGGGCGTGACAGGCTTTTTGGTATCAGAGCCAGGTTATGGCTCGACCAATTGTCCAAGACACATAGGATCTCCCGTTAAGATAGAATTAAGATAAGATAGTTTGACTTTATTCCGTATTTAGTCGCTTTCTATCATTGAGAATTTTCTTTCTTCTCGAGAGATTGACCGATTTCTTGTTGATCAATGGTTAGGTACCGTTCTCTCGATTATATGGCTGGAAGAAATCTCAGGAATCGTCCCGCTATTGAAGATGCACCCCCGGTGGTAGATCCAATTGGAATGTTTGAGGCTTTTGTAAGAAGATTGGAGAGGGTTAGTGATCAGAATGCAAGGAACAATAATCAAAATGGAAATCATAACGGGAATGGAAGGCAAGCCCACCAGACTGGAGACAAGCTTCTCAAGGAGTTTCGCGCTCTGTGACCTGAGTATTTTGCTGGGACTGATGAACCCTGGCAAGCGGAACAGAGGCTACGCCAGATGGAGCGTATCTTTGAGACCATAGAGTGCACTGATCTGGAGAAGAAGCGTCTGGCTATCTTTCAGCTGTCATATGCAGCGACTGATTGGTGGGATGCTGAAAAGGCGACCATAGGGGAAGAAGCTGCAAGGAGAATGCCGTGGGTGGTGTTCAAGGAAAGATTTCTCGAGAAGTATTTTCCTGAAGAAGAGAAGGACAAGAGAGAGAAAGAGTTTATGGAATTGACTCAAGGGAATTTGACTGTCCGTGAGTACACTACTCGGTTTGAACGGTTGTCTCGCTTTGCTCCACATATGGTGGACACACCCCAGAGGAAAATCAAGAAGTATCACCGGGGTCTCAACTTGTCTCTCCGACATCTGACTATGGGGCATCTGGGCCAGTCATTTGAAGCTCTGGTGAGATTGGCTACGGGGTTGGAGAATGATGGTTGTCAGAATTCGAAGCCATTTGGAAATCGACCTCTACAGAAGGGTTATTCCAGACGGAAACCAGGGTACCCTCAGGGACAGAAGAGGACATGGGATGGAGGGAAGAAACCTCAACAGACACAAGCAGTACAACAGTATCCGCCTCGAGCAACAGGAGGAACAACAACAATAACTGCTTCAATTGTGGTAATCCCGGTCACCGAGCTAAAGATTGCAAAGTAACTAGACGTGCTGATCGTCCGGGAGTTGTGTGCTATAATTGTGGTATGCCAGGTCACATAAGTCCGGAATGCAAGGCTCCTAGGAGAGGCAATTACGATCAGCAAGGATAGGCCTGCCTGAATGTTGTTATTCCCGAGACTGCAGGTTATGAAGAAGGTGCTTATGAGGAGGAACCGCATGAGCAACGAGCAGTGGAAGGTACTCTAACCTTGTTTGACTCTCATGCTAAAGTTTTATTTGATACGGGTGCTACACATTCCTTTATATTTGTTAAGATGGTTCGAAAGTTGGGAATAGTACCGCAACGTTTAGAGGAAGCTCTGAGTGCTGTCTCACCCTTAGGGACCACCGTCAAGTTATTACATGTATGTAAGGATTGTCCTCTACGGTTAGGAGACCGTGAACTTTTGGCAAGATTGGTGGTTCTGTCAATTTAGGAGTTCGATATAATCCTGGGAATGGATTAGCTCGAGAAGAATCATGCGAAGTTGGATTGTGCAAGGAAGAGGATCACATTCGCAGACAATGGGAATCGACTCTTTGATTTCCAATGTAACCCTTCGGGTGATATGTTCCTCACCAGATGCCTAGCAAACATTGAAGTTGTCAGCACAGAAGTGACGGTGTCATCAATACCAGTGATCAAAGAGTTCGAGGAAGTATTCCGAGATATTTCTGGATTACCACCTGAGAGGGACATAGAATTCTGTGTGGAACTGGTACCAGGCACTCGGCCTATAACCAATGTTCCCTACAGGATGGCCCCTACAGAGTTATTGGAGCTGAAGAAACAAGTTCAAGAAGTTGAGAAGTTGGGTTTTGTTCGTCCAAGCACTTCACCCTGGGGAGCACAGGTGTTATTTGTGAAGAAGAAGGATGGAACCATGCGATTGTGTATTGACTACCGAGAACTGAATAAGGTTACTATCAAGAATAAGTATCCTTTACCTCGGATAGACGATCTGTTTGATCAATTGCAAGGAGCCACGACCTTTTCTAAGATTGATCTACGGTCAGGGTATCACCAGTTGAGGGTGCGGAAGGAAGACATACCTAAAACTGCTTTCAGGACGAGGTACAGACACTATGAGTTCTTAGTGATGCCGTTTGGGATGACGAATGCTCCGGCTGTGTTTATGGACTTGATGAACAGAGTATTCAAGCCATACTTAGATCAATTCGTTATTGTCTTTATCGACGATATTTTGATCTATTCCAAGTCAGAGGAAGAGCATGAACAACATCTACGGATCGCATTGCAGACTCTCAAGGATCACCGCATGTATGCTAAATTCAGCTAGTGTGAATTCTGGCTTCAAGAAGTTAAGTTTTTCAGGAATGTGATCTCACAACAAGGAATCACGGTTGACTCATCAAAGACCGATGCAGTGGCGAATTGGACTTGGCCAACCAATGCTACAGAATTCAGAAGTTTTCTGGGACTCGCTGGTTACTATCGGAGATTTGTAGAGGGTTTCTCAAAGATAGCAGTCCCGTTAACTGGTTTGATTAAGAAAGATTTGAAGTTTGAATGGACTGATAAGCATGAACGCGCTTTTCTAGAATTGAAAGAGAGATTGAGAACAGCGCCAATGCTTGCGATACCAAAATATGGTGAGAAGTTCACTATTTTTAGTGACGCCTCTTATCAAGGATTGGGATGTGTCCTTATGCAAGATGGTAAGGTTATCGCCTATGGTTCACGACAGTTGAAGCCAAATGAATTGAACTACCCAACTCATGATTCGGAGCTGGCAGCCGTTGTGTTTGGGCTCAAGATCTGGAGACACTACCTCTACGGGGAGAAGTTTGATTTGTTCTCGGACCACAAGAGCCTCAAGTATTTGTTTACTCAGAGAGAGCTGAATATGAGGCAACGCCGATGGATGGAATTGATTAAGGATTATGACTTTACATTAGAGTACCACCCTGGTAAGGCTAATGTAGTCGCTGACGCCCTAAGTCGGAAACCTCAAGGAATGATTGCTTCATTGATGATGAGGGAATGGAAAGCTTTGGAGACAATCGCAGAATTTGATATGCAGATTTCTGAGGGAAGTGTTGGGCAACACTTTGGATGCCTCATGGTACAACCAACACTTGTGAGTCGAATTATCGAGGCCCAAAAGAAAGACGAGAAATTTCAAGTATGGTTCGCCAAGATGTCAGAAAAGGACCCTACAGAATGGAAGGTTGGGACCGATGGAGGATACCGATGTCGAGACAGATTGTGTGTGCCAGATTCTGGAGATTTGAGAAAAGATATTCTCGAAGAAGCACATAAATCGAGACTGGCAGTACACCCAGGAGGAACAAAGATGTATAAAGATCTAAAGAGAAACTTCTGGTAGGAAGGGATGAAGCGAGAAGTAGCCAAGTTTGTGTCTAAATGTTTGACTTGTCAACAAGTGAAGGACGAACATCAGAGACCCTCGGGATTGTTGCAACCCTTACCTGTTCCAGGATGGAAGTGGGAACACATAACTATGGATTTCGTGGTTGGACTACCCTGGTCACCACAGAACCATGATGCGATTTGGGTAATCGTGGATCGTCTGACAAAGTCTGCACACTTTATCGCGTACAATATGACTTACCCAGTAGAAAGGATGAGTCGAATGTATATTCAGCAAGTGGTGCGACTGCACGGTGCCCCTGTGTCGATTGTATCAGACCACGATGCACGTTTTACCTCGGGATTTTGGGAAAGTTTGTAGAAGGCTATGGGAACTTCGCTCAAGATGAGTACTACTTTCCATCCTCAGACTGTTGGACAGACCGAGCGTGTTAATCAGATTATGGAAGATATGCTGAGAGCTTGTGCAATCGATTTTGAAGGATCTTGGGAGACGCACTTACCGTTGGTCGAATTTGCGTATAACAACAGTTATCACTCGAGTATTGGGATGGCACCGTTCGAAGCCTTGTACGGACGGCCATGGCGATCTCCGTTGTGTTGGGCTGAAGTGGGAGACACAGAATTGTTGGGACCAGAGTTGGTAAGAGAGACCAATGAGAAGATTTCACTGGTCAAGGAAAGAATGAAAACTGCACAGAGTAGACACAAGAGTTATGCGGATCGACGTCGAAAGGATTTGGAGTTCGGTGTCGGAGATCATGTACTCCTTAAGGTTTCACCCGTTCGAGGAGTAGTACGTTTTGGTCAGAAAAGAGGAAAGTTGGCACCTCGTTTTATCGGACCGTTTGAAATATTGGAGCGTGTTGGGAAAGTGGCTTATCGACTTGCGTTGCCACCAAAGATGTCTGGTGTTCATAACCTGTTCCATATTAGTATGTTAAGGAAATACATACGGGATCCTTCACATGTGGTAAATTTTGATGATATTGAGGCAAGTCAGAATGTTGTCTACAAGGATAGACCTGTGAGGATTCTTGACCAGAGTATCAAGAGGCTGAGGAGAAGGGACGTTCCTTTAGGTAAGGTTCAGTGGAGGCATCATGACGAGGGAGAAGCTTCATGCATGGGAGTTAGAGTCGGACATGAGGACTAGATACCCCGAGTTGTTTCTGGATTAGTTAGCTCAGATTTCGGGGCGAAATCTCTGTTAAGGTGGGTAGAGTGTAACACCCTGTATTTCTTTTCCGTTAATAAATGTTTATTTCAATTTAATTTCTATTCAAAATATTTATTTGGGGGTCAAACCGTAAATTTTCATAAATATAGAAAATGTTTTCTGTGGTTTTAAAAACAATATCGATCTATATTTTTGTCATAAACCGGGAATTTAATTCCTAAACTAATATGATTTCTGTATTTTTTTTATTTCAACCAGTTAATACCAGTTTTGATTTAAAGCTGCGGTTATGTCGTGTTTGGGTGTGGGAGCACGTGAGCTCAACCACACCGGAGGAGTTCTTTGTCTTCCTTGGAGCCCAAAACAAATCCTCCTATATATATTTGTATCACTCTCTCACAGTCTCTCATTCTCTCCCTCACAAACTCTCTGTCATTCTCTTAACTCTCTCAAGAACACACAATCATATTATATATCACACAACACACACAGATTATATATATGATATACACATACACATATACATAGTTATATATTGTTATATCTCAAAATCAAGAAACGGAGGAGAATTCGAACGACGGAATTGACGGCGAAAATTAACGGTCTCAAATTTTCAGTCTAAATCACCTCTGTGAGTATTATAAACTCACTCTCAACGTATATATATATATATATGTATATTCCAGTGTATATAAATGTGTATATGTGTATATATATAGATACACCATTGAAGGCTTTGAATTGGAGTTTTACAAAACTCAACCAAAATCAATTCCGTGAATTGATTATGGAAGATCTTAGTCCTAATAAGATATGGTTTCAATCCTACGGCTCAATTTATCCGTATGGCGACGTATTGATGATTTGAAGTTTTGACACTGTTACTTTAATCGCGAAAATTAAGAGATACAATCAGTATTTGTTTAAATTGATCGCGTATTCTTAATCTACGCGAAAAACTGAAGAGATCCATATATTACATGCACTGTTTAGAACAGAATTTGGAAATGGGTATAATTTCAGTTTGAAAATCAAAAACAGGGAAAAAATGAAAAAGATGATGAAACTATGACAACTCGCGCGCGCGACCCGTTCTCCCCCTTCGCTCGCGCGGCCCGCTCGGGCGACACCCATCCCCCTTCACGCGCGCGACCCGCTGTCGCGCGACACCCATTGCCCCATTCACGCGCGTGACTCGCTCGCGCGACCCGTTCTCCCCTTTCGCTTGCGCGGCCCGCACGCGCGACCCATCCCCTTTCGCTCGCGCGACCTGGGCAGTTTGAGCAGTTTTTTGTATTTTTATATAAGGGACTGTTTGGAAAAGGTTTTGAAAGTGTTTAAAGAACTGTTTGACAGATATGCTGTTTTAAAGGCTCACTGATTAGGTATTGGACTTATAAGAACGTTTAAGACCGAGATTTATGTTGAACGAATATCCAGCTTTGAGATTAATAACTGTTACTACAAATTGTGAACATTGACATACATATTAGGATCGAGGTTGTGTCAATATGCATGTGTGTGAGAAAGCGTGAAAAGAGTAAAGAGTGGCGGTCTGGTGTGTGACCTCAATATCGATTGGATATTATTCCTGGTATTGGAGGCGACAGTGTTGTGTACGGCTTAGATATCGATCGGATATTATTCCTGGTATCTAAGGTGCTCGTTTCGGATATCGATCGGATATTATTCCTGGTATCCGAAGCGATGGTATTGAGTTACGGCTTAGATATCGATCGGATATTATTCCTGGTATCTAAGGCGCTCGTTTTGGATATCGATCGGATATTATTCCTGGTATCCGAAACGATGGTATTGAGTACGGCTTAGATATCGATCGGATATTATTCCTGGTATCTAAGACGCTCGTTTCGGATATTGATCGGATATTATTCCTGGTATCCGAAGCGATGGTTGGTCGTGATCGACTCAGATATCGATCGGATATTATTCCTGGTATTTGAGGCGATAGCGTGGTGTGCGACCTCAATATCGATCGGATATTATTCCTGGTATTGGAGGCGATAGTGTTGTGTACGATTTAGATATCGATCGGATATTATTCCTGGTATCTGAGGTAATGGTTGGTTGAGTCGAGTCTTGTTGAGAGAAAAGAGTCAGAAAGATGAGATGTTACATTGTTCATGCACGGTTGCATATTTATTGCTTACTTTATTCCCCCGTGACTTATGTTGGAATTGGAACCTTGAATCTATTGCTTTTAAAGTTAAATTGCACCGTTGTTTATTTGCTTATATATACATTGCGAGCACTTGTTTATTTTGCTCACCAGCTTGCATAAGCTGACGGCGTTGATGCGTCCTGGACTGTATGTCCAGATTTTCAGGGTCAGGAGCAGCCAGGGTTTTTCGACTATGCTAGTTAGAGGCAGGGAACTTTCTAGGAGGCTGCTTTATATTTCCTATGTCTTTTTAATTTCGGGTTGTAATAGAATTTATGTTAGTTTTGAATAAGGGCGTTTGTGCCTAAAACCTTGACTTATGTAATAGTTTAGTAAGTTTTTATTTTGGAGCTTATGTTTTATTAGTAACCTTTCTTTAGAAATGCTGTTTAAGTTATTTGTTGCAGGGAAAATTGGCCACACTCACTTGTCACGACCTATGAGTCCATAAAGGAAATTAAATGCTTTTCCTGTATTATGCTACGTCGGGGCGTGACAATTTCTGACGGACGTTAAGCTTTGGATGACATTGCTGCCATTTACAAAATTTAAGGACGAAATTGACAAAATTAAAAACTTAGGGACTAAAATGACAATCGCTGTAAACTTCAGAGACCAAAAGTGTCTTTTACCCTATAAAACACAGATGCAAGATAGCCTTATGTATGATTCATAAGTGGCACACTGGCACGTAAGTATGAATCTCGTGTTGGAGTATCTAGAGTGGTGTAGGCGAATTTATAGAAGAAACTTAAGGTAAGTTGTGGTACGTGAAATTAGACCTTTGCAGTTGTGTAGTTGACGATAATTTGATGCTCAAACGTATAACAATTGACCGTTTGATACTCAAACAGATATATAACTCTTAACCATTTTAGGTGATGCGGTCATGACTTGACTGTTTCAAATTTAAACTCTTGAGTCTTCACCGTTTGGGATTGGGATGGTGGAAACTCCTCCGTTTGGTCACCAACCAGTTAAAATATTTCGTTTCTCTATACCACTGGTAAACTTAGGCGTACTACAAACTTAAATTTCACTGTCCTACCAAACTTAAATTTGTTACTAGCACAACACCACCGTGACAATTGACACACAAAATCTAAGTTTGTAGTAAGTTGTGGTATCCACCGTGGATGCTCTAAGACTGTTTATAAGTCCAGTATGGTTTGATCCCACTAAAGAAATGAGAATTGTCATTCATGTAGTAATTGTACAAAACTGAAACCTGTCTTTTGTTGATGACAATTCTACCCTCCTCAAAATGACCGAGATTACTATAATAATGTAGTTCAGTTTTTTTTTCCAACGGCACATACTCTCACTTGTCTTGGTCTCCTCTTTTGAAACTTTTTGAGCCTAAAAGTATACTGTTGGGTGTTTTTAAGCCTTGGCCCATTTTGACTTATTTACATGGGTTCTAGTCTTATGTGGAGAAAGCTCATTGATGGGCTTCACCTTTTATGTTAAGATATATATTGGTGATACAAGTCATTCGGTCTAAGGAGTGCTTTTATATACAAGAATGGTGTTTGGAAAGAGAGATTGTCTACAAGAGAGGGTTTTTTTTCAAGGGTTTAAAGAAGAACACTTGAAGTTCTTCGTCTCTACAATTCTACTACTCTCCAAAGGGTTCCATTTCCAGATTGGTGTTCTCAAACCGGGTTCCTCTACAATTTGTTGTTGGTAGGTGTTTCTATCACTTTGGTGGAGTTCTTAGAATTGGGTTTTGTACTCTCTTTGAGGTAACATTGTATTTGTTCACTTGTCATTGTTGTATTTCCTCATGTTTACACTTAAGAAGACCTCTTGTACCTATTTTTCATACTTAGTAGATTGTTCTCTGGCGCCCATTGGTTTTTCCCTTCTTAAAAAGGGTTTTCCACGTAAATCGGTCTCTTGATTGTGTGTTTATTACTTGTCATTACAATTTGTGTTCTTGGTGTTGGATATACTTTGTTACTTTCATAGCTTGCTTAGAGAGGGAAGATGTTATTTCCCAACATATACAACTTCTAACATTTTGCAGGTTGGCTCTTTAGAACTGTCACGACCCATTCCACTACGCGTGGAAATAGGACACGTGGCACGCCACCAAGGCTCAACCAAACAACAGTATAATTATACGCAGCGGAAAGAACTTTAAAACAACCCTGGGTATTTTAAAACTTAGGAAACATTCCCCTCTAAGTTGTAAAATCCATTGAAAATCGGAGTTACAAAAAGTTTTGTTCGATCAAAAGTGTTCACAAGAATCCATTAAAAATACAGAAGTTCAGTCGACTGCCCAGTCGATTGTACTAGGGTCCAGTCGACTGTGCCTGGCAGAAACTAAAACCCTAAAACCTTCAACAGAGGTCCAGTCGACTGGGTTAAGCAGAACCCAAAATGTGGCATATAACACAGAATTCCAGTCGACTGACATGGGGACTCAGTCGACTGCTTTTCTATTATAGGAAGCAGTAGCCAAAATCAACAGTGGTTCAGTCGACTGATGAAGGGTCCAGTCGACTGCTTTTCTATTATTCACTTACAGTGTCTTAAACACACGAGATCCAGTCGACTGATCCTGGGTCCAGTCGACTGCTCCCCTGCTGGCAGCCCTGTGTTGAAAATTAATAACACATACTTCTAAATTCCAACACCAACACAACCACAACTGATTTCCAACATGCAAAACATAAATACAGACGTTCAATTACAAGATTACGGTACTACTGAACTAATCCATGATTCTATTACAACATCTTACAATATTCAAATCCTTACACAAGTTAGGATTTAAAACAAAAACATGTACAAGTGTGAAATCCCCGGCGTTCATCGGCCTCACTCATCGCGCTTCTTCTTATCCTTCTTCTTACCTGCAATGGAGTACATCTCCACTGCTCAGCTATATGCTGAGCGTACAAGTCTAACATATGCAATATATGATAAAACGTGCTTTAATCTCATAAATCATACAATAGTCTCTAGGAAGAAAAATACGCATTCATCCGGTAGCGGCAAGTCCAAGCCTTAAACCGCGATACCAATGGCAAGTCCAAGTCTATCAACCATTGTATCCACAAGTGCCATGGCAAGTCCAAGTCTATCAACCACGCACAGTAGCCGTCGCTACTAAATTCTTAAACATCGAGAAGCTTACTCCGGCATGAATTTGTATAAGACTCCCCTTTGACCCACATAGACAACTTAACGTGCTCGCGTAAATTTAGACATGCTTTTCACAATTTAGCGGGTGCATAATTAACGGGCCTACAATTAACACATGGATTTCGCCCGGATCACAATTTTGTCGTCGAAATATAAAACATGTATTTCCCTATATTTCACAAGTTAGAACTTCATACCTCGTGCGATTTCTCCCAAACTTTGAAGGATCGACTAGGAGGCTAAATAAACGTCGGATTTCGAATTTGAGACAATTCCTACAAGTTTATACCTGTTTTTCCCAAAAGTCTAAAATTAAGATCTTTACAAAACTTGGCCAAACACGGCCTAAGTGGTATCAAAACGGAGATCTTACCTCCACGAGTTCAAATATGAAATCTGGAGAAAATCTGACGGACGAACGGTCGTCGATCGGCGTCGCAAAGCCCGTTGGCTCCAAATCTCCCTTCTCTCTCCTCTCTCTAGATATTTATAAAAGTTGTGGATGAGAATGAAATCTCATCCACTTCTATTTATAGGCAAACTTCTCGGAAATTGTGTTTACCTCCCCGCAAGTTTCTCAAAACTTCTCATTCACCCATGAAACTTCGCACACGTCCAATTTATAACTTTACGAGTGAAAACTATAAATTTCAAAAGTTTCCGACTAGGTTTTGTTTGGGTCCAAAATAACGTTCGAAAACTATATTCTGTGGAATCTCTACACAACCTACCTTTTCAATTAACTTATCACTCACGTTCTCAAAATGATATAATGATATCAAAGATTACTAGAATTCCCACAACACAGATAAAGTTACTATTCAACAAATACCAGATAAAGTCAAATAACATTTAAATAATATAAATGTCATTTAGTCATGCCCATGCAATATGAACTTCCATGTTCTCGTGTCCTTACTGACACCTTACCTTTGACCACAGTCAACCACTTATCCTCAATTATCATATATCAATGATAATTCATAAAATTCCATATCATGCATGATTAAACTATGAAATTTTGGAACGGGCATGACAAGAACATCATATCTTCTATTATGATTTATGGACCTCAGGCCACCCACTAGATGCAATCTATGCATTCAGTAAATTAAATTTTGGCGCCGAGTAACATGTCTATCAAGACATTCTATTTCAAATTGTAACCATAACTCTTATTTTATAAACATAGGTTTTCATATATAAGGTATTGGTTCACATGTATAACATTATTGAGGATTCCAATATTTTCTTTTACAAACTTAGAGACTTGGAAAATTGACAGAGAAGTGCATATTTTACCCAATGTATGATTTTTTAAATCTATACTTGATGTTTTGGACTTTGAGACAAGTATTTTGAAGCCAGCCACCACTCCGCAGTCGATTGACTGGGATTAGTGATTGAAAGTGATTCAAGCATAGCGGTGTCCTGGATTGGATGTGGAAGCACCATAATCTTATGAATCAAATTTGAAATTGCATGGGTAACTTGACACACGTAACAGTGATACATTCTAGAAGAGAAACTAACGGTTTTACTGATTTTCTAGCCAAACAAGGTGTTCATAGGCCAACTCCGTTGAAAGCTTGGATCTGATTTTGTGCTTTGGTTTTTGTTGCTATTTTTTAGTCTTCGGATTGGTCGTATGTTTGTATTATTTGGGGCTATTCAGTTGGTGTCTTCTATTTTGATGCGTGCAACTATTTTTGTGCTGGTGTACAACGTTTTTTTGGCCTTTTGGGGTGGCTGGCCTCTCATCTTGAGGGCCTCCCGGTTAATTGAAAATAAATACTTGCCGTTCAAAAAAAAAAAAAAAAAAAAACAAAGAGTTTCTCCAACATTGCTAGATAAAATTCCACTTTTTTGGTTTTAGCTAGCTATTTTTTAGAGTCAACTCAGACACTACTTGATATTTGGCTAGCTATATGCCATTAAATTTTTAGTGACCTTGATGATTTCAAAATTATTATTATTATTATTATTATTATTATTTTATTATTATTATTATTTTTTTTTTTGCTGAGGAGACAATTCATTAGAAAAAAAAAGGGAACAAACATCCAGGACAAAAAAAGGGAAGTGCAAAAAATTCATAAATCCGCTAATGGAGTTGCTCATAATGTAGCCCAATGGGCATCAAACTCTCTCAGTTTTGGGACCATCCCTCTTGACGACATTCTCCTTGTGTTCTTAAGGAATGGAATCAAGAGGGGTAGAGAGTATGGCTTTGCTAGTATCCAAAATAGCTATCCAATTAGCTAGTTTCCAAATATGATCTAAGGGATTTTCATCTGTTTTTATTCTGGGTGTTCTCATTTTGTTCCGTTTCCTTCTGCACAGAAGAGGGAAGAGAGGGTGGGGACTCTATTTTGGTGTTCGATTAGTTCTCCAAGGTTTAATCCAGAAACTACTCTCAAAATGCAAATTGTCACAGCAGTGCTTGGTGTACGGTATGTCACGTATCACTGCATGTGGTACAGTTGACAAAATATTTTGGTAGCCAAAATAATTTAGGAATCATTGATTCGTGCCCAATATTGCATTCTTGACTACATATTCTTTATTGTATTGGACACGAATTATCACTTAAACCGGGAGATTTAATGGGTGAATTTGTGCGTTTGTTGTTCTTCTTGATGTTCTCTCTTTACTAATAATATCCCTTTTTCTTATAGGTAATTGAGGCATTGTTGGAGGCCTTGTTTGTGAGGAATAAAGGAAGAAGTCAAAAGCTACCCGAGCGGATCGATCCGCCCCTTTCACTTGGATCGATCCGCGCGTTTTATAGAACTCTCTGCCCAGAAATCCGAATGCGGATCGATCCGGATTTTCAACGCGGATCGATCCGCGTATTTCGCTGAAGATTCTAACGGCGAATTAAAGAATGGGATCGATCCGACTTTTTGCCTTGGATCGATCTGCGGCTGCTGAAGACTGCTCTCTTTTATTTACAAGTTTGCCATTATGTGCGTTTTGTATAAATAGATAGAGATAGAGATTTTTAGGGTTATGATATATCTTGCATTATTTTCTCCCAACATTCTTCTTATTCTTCTCTCATTTTTAGGAACCCACTTAGGTTTCCTTCTATTTCTTCTTCATTTGTATAAACTTGAAGATTTCATTGAAGTTTTAATGGCTAGGTATATTTTCTATCTCTTCTCTTTTGATGATATTGCTATGTTTTCTATTATTAGTTAAATTACTTAGGTTGTGGATCATGAACTCTTGGATTTAATGTTGTAGCATTTCTAGGGTTCATTTGTGTAGGATTTGAAACTAAGGGATTCATCTTATTTGTATTGCAACTATGATTGTTAAAACTTAGACTTCGAATCCTACCCTATGTATTTCATATGGAATATTATGTAACCTTGTGTTTTGCACCCCATGTGTTTGATAAATATTGTGTGTGGGATTTAAAACTTGGAGTCTTCATCATAGATGTCAAGCTTCTTTGATTGTTCAAACTCTTGGGTTTTAAATACTACTTTTTGAAGGCTTCATAGGTGGTTTGTCCACCAAGTAGATTAGTTAGTGTAGGGGGGACAAATCATTCGGATTAAAAGCCACAGAGGCTTCATCTTGTATGTCATGCATCCTTGATAGTCAAACGTTAGCTTCAAATCTGTTTCTATGGAAATCTTAAAGCTCATTTCATCTAACACATAGGTGCATGCCAAGTGTTTGATAATATGCCACAATGAGATGTTACCTTAGAATGTGCTTGAAATTTTAGTCCATTTCATCTTGTTGTGACCCAAGATGGGAGGAATGATCCTAACCTATTGCTTTTTATATTAGTATTTATTTACCTTTTATCCTCCAAAAATCAAACAAAAAGCCGCAAGACGCAATGTCATTTTTATTCTCTTTCATCATCTTTTCTTATTTATTTCTTTTGAGCATTATAATTAGTTACTAAACCTCCCAAACGTTGTTCTTGTATCAATCCCTGTGGACTCGACACCCTACTTCCAAATGCTACATTTTTAATAGGATTAAATAAGAACTTGATTTTGACATAATCAAAATGGCGCCATTGCCGGGGATTGGCGACAACGTTAAGTTGTTTAGTTTCTAATTATATGCACTTTTGCATTTGATTTTTTTATTGTTGGATTAATATGTGTTTTTGGCCATGTTTGAGGTCAAATGAATGTGGGAACCATTTAGAGTTTGAATGGGGTCCTTGTGGATTTGTGTTCTCCTCCATGAGGAGATGAACTTTGGATATTTACATGTCCAAAGTTATTATTGAGTGAATGAGAAATTAATCCATTAAATACATTTATATAATGTACATACATGAATGCATGGGAAATGCATGGGAAATGTATATACATGAATGTATTTATTCTCATTCATGGATAATGCACATTCATAGATGAATCATGTATATGCATGGATGAATCTATAGATTCATAATGAACATACATGGATGAATCCACAAATACATAATGTACTCATGTATATACATGGATGAATCTATAGATTCATAATGTACATACATGGATGAATCCACAAATTCATAATGTACATCCAATGAATCCTCTCTCCCCTTAGTCCTATATAATCTGAGCTTTCTCCTCAGAAATTTTCAGAGTCAGAAAAACAAGAGCTATTTCCTCCCTTCCAATATTCCTTCCTGAAAGAGACATAGAACATAGTTGGTTCGCCGGACCAGTCGAACACCGTGCTTGTCTACTGCTGGTTATTGCCGCTGTATCCTGGGAGACAGACGCCGGAGATATCCTCAAGCACTTCTGGTGAGGCTGCGAATCTGTTTTAAGGAAACTGTGAAACTTCACAGGCCTCGGTTTGATCTTAATTCAGTTTTTTTCAGTTTTGATTTCTGTTTACATATTGTAATTCTGATTTCTATCCAATTGTTGTAATTTTTCCTGTTTTCAATAGTTGTAATCCAGAATCTGTTTCTGTTTATATCAATAAATTTTCCAACAATCTTAAAACAGATTCGATAATTTTCAAAACAAAAACATAAATCATATTTTGGAAACACAGTTTTCGTTTTACAAAAAAAAACTGCTACTGTGATTCTCGTTTTCTGCCCAAACGGTGCAGAATCTGAGAAATTTGCATTAGACGAAAAGTGTGCAGAATCGAGTTTTGCTTGGGACAGCGCGGGCAGAATCTTAAATTTCATTCGTTTTCCTAACAAAAATCGGAAAACAAAAATCTGCTACTGTTAAAATTAAGAGAGAAAAGGAAAAAAAAAAATATATTAGATTTAATTTCTTTTCTCTTGTGATAATTTTCAGAAATGGCAAATGAGAATGTGAACACTGCAACCGACGGTGCTACTGGCTCCAACACCGTTGTGATTGGCTCCATACCGGTGAAGGTTCCCTCAATCCAAACGGTTCCTGTGAACCACGGGGAGAAACCCGAGAAATTCAATGGCATGGATTTCAAGAGGTGGCAGCAAAAGATGCTGTTCTACCTTACCACCTTGAACCTTGCGATGTTCTTGAAGGAAGAGGCTCCTGTGCCTAATGAAAACGAACAAGACCGAGAGGTTGTGCTGGCTATTGATGCTTGGAAGCACTCGGACTTTCTGTGCCGAAACTATGTATTGAATGGCTTACACGATACACTCGATAATGTGTATAGTGTTAAAACCACTGCTAAGGAACTGTGGGAGTCCTTAGACAGAAAGTACAAAACCGAGGATGCCGGTTCAAAGAAATTTGTAGTGGGGAGATTCCTCGACTATAAAATGGTGGACTCGAAAACTGTGATCAGTCAAGTTTAAGAGCTGCAAGTGATCTTGCATGAAATCCATGCTGAAGGGATGACCTTAAGCGAAACTTTCCAAGTTGCTGCTATAATTGAAAAGCTACCCCCTGCTTGGAAGGACTTCAAGAACTATTTGAAGCACAAGCGAAAGGAGATGAAGATTGAAGATCTCATCGTAAGGCTTCGAATTGAAGAAGACAACAAAGGGGCTGACAGGAAATTGGGGGACTTTGGGGCCAAGGCTAATATGGTTGAGCATGGTCAAAAATCACGTGGGAAGAAGAAAATTCCTTCTGGCAAAGGGTACAAGATGGGGCCAAAAGGTGGTATCGCCAAGAAGCCGAAGTTTCAGTTTCAAGGCAAGTGCTACAACTGTGGCAAGACTGGACACTGGGCTTCTGAATGTCGCCTGCCAAAGAAAGTCCAGAATAATCAAGCTAATATGACTGAGTTAGATTCTATCTCAAGGGATGTCTCTGACATTAATCTGTCGGCTGTGGTCTCTGAAGTGAACTTGGTGGATTCAAACCCAAGGGAATGGTGGATAGACACTGGTGCTACTCGCCACATATGCTCCGACAAGGCTATGTTCACTTCCTTCGAACCAATGACTAATGGTGAGAAGATGTATATGGGAAATTCTACCTCCTCAGATGTTGAAGGGCAAGGGAAAATAATTCTGAAGATGACTTCAGGAAAGGAGCTAACTCTCAACAATGTCCTTTATGTACCGGAAATTCGCAAGAATTTGGTATCCGGTTCTCTCCTAAGCAAGCATGGCTTCCGTATGGTCTTTGAGTCAGACAAGGTGGTGTTGACCAAAGCAGGAATGTATGTGGGGAAGGGGTATATGTGTAATGGGATGTTTAAATTGAATGTAGCAACTGTATTCCCAAAAATTAATAAAATGAGTACCTCTTCTGTTTACTTGCTTGAGTCTTCCAATTTGTGGCATGGTAGACTAGGACATGTTAATTTTAATTCTTTGCGAAGATTAATTAAATTAGACCACATACCAAACTTCCATATTGACACAAGTGAGAAATGTGAAACTTGTGTTGAAGCAAAATTAACAAAGACTTCATTTCAATCAGTTGAAAGAAGCACTGAACCATTGGGTTTAATTCATACTGATGTATGTGATTTAAAAATGGTTCAATCTAGAGGTGGCAATAAGTATTTTATTACTTTTGTTGATGACTGCACTAAATACTGTTATGTGTATTTGCTAAAAAGTAAGGATGAAGCTTTGGATAAGTTCATTCTATACAAGACAGAGGTTGAGAATCAACTTGGGAAAAAGATTAAGGTGTTAAGAAGTGATAGAGGTGGTGAATATGTAGCACCATATGGTGACTATTGTGCACAAAATGGAATTATTCACCAAACCACTGCACCTTATTCGCCTCCATCAAATGGAGTTGCTGAAAGGAAAAATCGTACCTTAAAAGAAATGATGAATGCTATGTTAATAAGTTCTGGATTGCCACAGAACTTATGGGGGGAGGCAATTCTCTCTGCAAATTACATTTTAAATAAGGTGCCTCGAAAGAAAGTTGATCAAACCCCGTATGAACAGTGGAATGGTCGAAAACCATCATATAAATTCTTACGAATGTGGGGGTGTCTTGCAAAAGTTCTTGTACCTACTCCTAAGAAAGAGAGGATAGGTCCAAAAACTGTTGACTGTTTATTTATTGGCTATGCACATAATAGTAGTGCGTATCGGTTTCTTGTACACAAATCTGAAAACCCAGATATACACAAGAACACGATCATGGAGTCTAGAAATGCGTCATTCTTTGAGAATATATTTCCTTGTAAAGAGGAATATACTTCTAAAAAACGCACATTTGAGACTGTTGGGGAAACTAGTAAAACCCAAGAAGATGATGTTAATGTTGAGCCTAGACGTGGGAAACGCACTAGGACCTCAAAATCTTTTGGTCCAGACTTTCTAACTTATGTTATAGAAAGTGAGCCTCAAAGCTATAATGAAGCTTTAGATCACCAGATGGTCCATTGTGGAAAGAAGCAATCAAGAGTGAAATTGATTCTATCCTACAAAACCATACTTGGGAACTGGTAGATCTTCCTCCTGGTTGTAAGCCGTTGGGCTACAAGTGGATTTTTAAAAAGAAAATGAAGACGGATGGTACTATTGATAAGTATAAGGCAAGGCTTGTCATTAAAGGGTATAGACAAAAGGAGGGTCTAGACTACTTTGATACGTATTCTCCTGCTACGAGAATAACTTCCATTCGTATGATTATTGCGATCGCAGCTTTGCGAGGTCTCGAAATACATCAAATGGATGTTAAGACAGCCTTCCTTAATGGAGATTTGAATGAAGAAATCTACATGGAACAACCTGAAGGATTTTCTGCTCCAGGGCAAGAAAATAAAGTGTGTAAGCTTGTTAAATCATTGTATGGCTTGAAACAAGCTCCAAAACAATGGCATGAAAAATTTGACAAAGCTATACCCTCTAGTGGGTTTAAAATCAATGAGTGTGATAAATGTGTTTATGTCAAAGACACGAATGAAGGCTATGTCATCTTATGTCTTTATGTTGATGACATGCTCATAGTGGGTAGTAATGTTAAAATCATTAAATCCACTAAAAAAATGTTGAATTCTAAATTTGACATGAAAGATATGGGACTTGCTGATGTTATATTGGGCATCAAGATCTCTAGAAATACCAATGGACTTGTTTTATCACAGTCACATTATATAGACAAGATTCTAGAGAAATTCAGCAAGTCTGATACAAGTGTAGCCAGGACGCTTGTGGACTTAAGTCTACACCTATCCAAGAATACTGGTGAGAGTGTTTCTCAACTAGAATATTCTCGAGTGATAGGAAGCTTGATGTACTTGATGAGTTGTACAAGGCCTGACATTGCTTATTCAGTTAGTAGACTGAGTAGATACACTAGTAATCCTAGTGCTGAACACTGGAAAGGGATAGTAAGGGTACTGCGGTACTTACGATATACACGTGATCAAGGATTGCACTACATGAGATATCCAGCTGTATTGGAAGGATACAGTGATGCAAACTGGATATCCGATATGAAAGATTCAAAATCTACAAGTGGATATGTTTTCACACTTGGTGGTGCAGCTGTATCATGGAAATCTTCAAAACAAACTTGTATTGCTAGATCGACAATGGAATCTGAATTCATTGCGCTAGACAAGGCAGCTGAAGAGGCTGAATGGCTTCGCCATTTTGTAGAAGATATTCCTAGATGGTCAAAACCTGTGCCAGCTATTTGCATACACTGCGATAGCCAATCTGCTATTGGAAGGGCACAAAGTAATATGTATAATGGTAAGTCTAGACATATTCGTCGTAGACACAATACCATTAAGCAACTACTCTCAAGTGGGATTGTCACGATTGACTATGTAAAGTCAAAGGACAATATTGCGGATCCGCTAACCAAAGGGTTAAATCAAGAGTTAGTTGATAAATCATCTAGAGGAATGGGACTAAAGCCTATGACGATTACAAGGGACTGGAATGGAAACCCAACCTAGTTGACTGGAGATCCCAAGATCTAGGTTCAAAGGGACAACCTAATTTCATGTACCTTAAGAGAATCACTGAGGAGAAATGCTCTCCAGCCCATTTCTAATGATAAAACAGTGATACCTGCATGGTGTGAGGGTAAGCTTAGCTTTTAATGACTATGTGCGTTGGTAACCAAGCGGAGTATAGCAGGATACTCTGAATAGTCACCTATGTGAATGTGAAGTGGGGCCGCTTCTAAAAGAATTTGAGAATGGCAAAATTCTTTGATAAACATTTACTGAACCAGGCGAGTGTTCAAGGCCAAAATGAACACAAGTGTAAGAACTAAACTATGTTTGGAAAGCTCCTGTGTGAGGTCTGTTGGTTGTTTACACTAATGGCAATCAGTTCAAGACTATACGTTCACTGGTCAGCCAGTAAATCTGATAGATTGTCACAAGGGAAGGTTCAAAGCCAAAAGCTACCTATCCTTTGCAGGAGTGATCCGTTGTGCTCTCTCTCTTGTCGAGTCTACGCTGTCTCACACCGTTTCGATTAATTTCATTCATGTGGGGGATTGTTGGATTAATATGTGTTTTTGGCCATGTTTGAGGTCAAATGAATGTGGGAACCATTTAGAGTTTGAATGGGTCCTTGTGGATTTGTGTTCTCCTCCATGAGGAGATGAACTTTGGATATTTACATGTCCAAAATTATTATTGAGTGAATGAGAAATTAATCCATTAAATACATTTATATAATGTACATACATGAATGTATGAGAAATGCATGGGAAATGTATATACATGAATGTATTTATTCTCATTCATGGATAATGCACATTCATAGATGAATCATGTATATGCATGGATGAATCTATAGATTCATAATGAACATACATGGATGAATCCACAAATACATAATGTACTCATGTATATACATGGATGAATCTATAGATTCATAATGTACATACATGGATGAATCCACAAATTCATAATGTACATCCAATGAATCCTCTCTCCCCTTAGTCCTATATAATCTGAGCTTTCTCCTCAGAAATTTTCAGAGTCAGAAAAACAAGAGCTATTTCCTCCCTTCCAATATTCCTTCCTGAAAAAGACATAGAACATAGTTGGTTCGCCGGAGCAGTCGAACACCGTGCTTGTCTACTGCTGGTTATTGCCGCTGTATCCTGGGAGACAGACGCCGGAGATATCCTCAAGCACTTCTGGTGAGGCGGCGAATCTGTTTTAAGGAAACTGTGAAACTTCACAGGCCTCGGTTTGATCTTAATTCAGTTTTTTCAGTTTTGATTTCTGTTTACATATTGTAATTCTGATTTCTATCCAATTGTAATTTTTCCTGTTTTCAATAGTTGTAATCCAGAATCTGTTTCTGTTTATATCAATAAATTTTCCAACATTTATTTTGTCTTTGTTTTGAAGGAGTAGCTACTCTTGAAGAGCTAAACCTCCATCTAGGATGTTGATGACACATTGGTCTTGCATGGGGAAGGTACTAGTATCTCCTTTGGTTGTTGTTCTTTAAATTTTTGGCATATGTAATTGATTTTCGTGATTTCTTACATAATTGTGCTTAATAGAAGTGGTGTATTGTTGCACATGAGTCATTCTAAGAGAAGTTGACTTGGCTACCATGTAGCTTAGTTAATGTAGGGTGGATGTGTCATTCTAATCAAAGGTATTGCATAGTGTAGTAATTTACCACTTACTTGTTATTGTGATAGTTATGCTTTGTGTTAAGATGCTTGACTCATATCTAAGAGAATGTGATGTGTTCCACCACGTAGTTTAGTTAACGTAGTTTAGTTAATATAATTTAGTTGTAAGGTGGGCAAATCATGTTAATCAAAGTAGAGTCATAGCATAATAATGCAAAGTTTGATTATTTTGCCAAACTTTTTAGAACACGTCTTTTAAAGGAATATTATTTCTCTTTTGCATGTTGGGCTAGTGGTAGAATCAACATTCTAACCTTCAAATTCATCCGCATCATGTCATTATCATTCCATTTTCTTTTCTTTTCTTTTGTGTTTTGGTTTTTCTTTTTATTTTCTTCTTTTATTTGCTTGATGTGCTCGATAGTGATTCATGTGCAGGAACATCATTTTGTGCTTATCGGGGATCGCTCGTTGTGTTGGTGATATCACTCTATCCCTACTCATTTTTGTCCTTGTTTCGAACCATTTGCATTAGGGACAATGCAATGTTTTAGTTGGGGGGTGTGGGATATTCACCCATCATATCGATGTTCCATTTTCTTCTTGCCATTAATTCTCCAAGCATGTTTTGGTTGTTAATAAAAGAAAAGATGATTTTCTAAAAAAAAAAAAAAAAATTTGTTTCCAATGATTTTGGTATAGTTGCCTCGTTCTAATGCCGAGCGATGACGCTTGTCTTGAGTTTTCATTCGATATTGGTATGCGTCACTTGTTGAAACCCATTAGTTCTATAACTATCTTGATTATAGTAAATTTCATGAAGTTCAAATCTTGGATTATCGAACACGTTGTATGACTACTTGTGTTAAGATAATGTTTAATGCAATTGTTACCCGAAAATCGTTTAAAACATTTGTGGAGACCTTACCCTTGTGAGCTTTAGATCCTTTTCTCCATTGTTGAGTGTTACATACTTCAATTCTCTCTTTTTGAAAAATATACAAAAGTCGTAGATAATCTCATCTTCTTGTTTTGATTGTTCATTAGAGGAATTCTTTTGTGGAATGTAAAATTCTTGTTTGCTTGTCACTGTAGTGGAGAACAAAGAAGCACATTGTCCGAGGAAGTGATTTTATGATCTTTTCACCATTTTTACCCTCCACCACATATTCCCTTCCTTCACTTAACCATAAATCTTCCATAGTTTGAATTCCATTTTTGGGATGCATTTGCATGAGATTGTGTTTGTAAGGTTGCAAAAGAGATTGAATCGTGTGGTTGTGAGAGTACAAAGAAAAGAAAAGAAAAGAAAAGAAGCTAAAAAAAATAAATAAATAAATAGATGCAAAGTAAAAAAAAAAAAAAAAAGCTTCGTAGTCAATTGTACTTCTCTTTTTGAGCTTCAAAGAAATATTTGTGGATGATTCATCTCTTGTGGTTATCTGTATCCATGCATTCCAATAAATCCCAAGTTTGTACTCAAACATCTGACTTCATTTACCCTTGTCCTTCACCTCATATCACTTTCCCACTTTACAACCCCCTCAAGGTCCTAATTGATTCTCAAGTTTTGTGATTTGGAGTTTGAAACGAATATGACAAATAGTTAGAGTTATTTCACATCCTCTAGTGAATGGTATCTTTCATGAAATTAATTTTTACTCATTTTTCACGCTTACGTTTTTCATCATTGGCATGTGTGTGGCTTTGATATCCATTCCATTACTCTGTTTGCCCCGCATGCCCCGAGTGTATTACCCATTTCAAGTGATTCATTTTTAGAGTGTAATACCGGTGAGAATTGAGTTGAAGCGCGTGTTAAACGAAATTCGGATTATGAAAGCATTGCCTTCTTCTTGATAGTTTGTAGTTATGCACTTCACACCACACACGCATCCAAGGTTGAACTTAATGAAGTTTATCTAATAATCTTAATAGTTTGAGAACTTTTTAGATTTGCGTGTCATGTGCTAAAATCTTTTGAAATTTCTTGAGACTATGTTGAGTGTCGATGTTAGATAGTGGGCAACTATCGTGAGGAAACAAAATGTTTGTGGGTATCATTTCAAGAACCCTCCGGAGACAGCACTCCGCCTCTACGGGTAACCAAGAGGTTTAACGGCTTGTTGCATATGCTCAATGCAATCGTGTTCCCCACGAAAGAACGGTTTATCTTCCACTTTAAATAAATTATCGTACAAGGTTATTCTTGAATCTCTTGCTTTTTAGCTTTGTTGCTAAGAGACTAGCAACATGTTAGTTGGGGGGTGTGATTCGTGCCCAATATTGCATTCTTGACTACATGTTCTTTATTGTATTGGACACGAATTATCACTTAAACCGGGAGATTTAATGGGTGAATTTGTGCGTTTGTTGTTCTTCTTGATGTTCTCTCTTTACTAATAATACCCCTTTTTCTTATAGGTAATTGAGGCATTGTTGGAGGCCTTGTTTGTGAGGAATAAAGGAAGAAGTAAAAAGCTACCCGAGCGGATCGATCCGCCCCTTTCACTTGGATCAATCCGCGCGTTTTATAGAACTCTCTGCCCAGAAATCCGAATGCGGATCGATCCGGATTTTCAACGCGGATCGATCCGCGTGTTTCGCTGAAGATTCTAACGGCGAATTAAAGAATGGGATCGATCCGGCTTTTTGCCTTGGATCGATCTGCGGCTGCTGAAGACTGCTCTCTTTTATTTACAAGTTTGCCATTGTGTGCGTTTTGTATAAATAGATAGAGATAGAGATTTTTAGGGTTATGATATATCTTGCATTATTTTCTCCCAACATTCTTCTTCTTCTTCTCTCATTTTTAGGAACCCACTTGGGTTCCCTTCTATTTCTTCTTCATTTGTATAAACTTGAAGATTTCATTGAAGTTTTAATGGCTAGGTATATTTTCTATCTCTTCTCTTTTGATGATATTGCTATGTTTTCTATTATTAGTTAAATTACTTAGGTTGTGGATCATGAACTCTTGGATTTAATGTTGTAGCATTTCTAGGGTTCATTTGTGTAGGATTTGAAACTAAGGGATTCATCTTATTTGTATTGCAACTATGATTGTTAAAACTTAGACTTCGAATCCTACCCTATGTATTTCATATGGAATATTATGTAATCTTGTGTTTTGCACCCCATGTGTTTGATAAATGTTGTGTGTGGGATTTAAAACTTGGAGTCTTCATCATAGATGTCAAGCTTCTTTGATTGTTCAAACTCTTGGGTTTTAAATACTACTTTTTGAAGGCTTCATAGGTGGTTTGTCCACCAAGTAGATTAGTTAGTGTAGGGGGGACAAATCATTCGGACTAGAAGCCACAGAGGCTTCATCTTGTATGTCATGCATCCTTGATAGTCAAACGTTAGCTTCAAATCTGTTTCTATGGAAATCTTAAAGCTCATTTCATCTAACACATAGGTGCATGCCAAGTGTTTGATAATATGCCACAATGAAATGTTACCTTAGAATGTGCTTGAAACTTTAGTCCATTTCATCTTGTTGTGACCCAAGATGGGAGGAATGATCCTAACCTATTGCTTTTTATATTAGTATTTATTTACCTTTTATCCTCCAAAAATCAAACAAAAAGCCGCAAGACGCAATGTCATTTTTATTCTCTTTCATCATCTTTTCTTATTTATTTCTTTTGAGCATTATAATTAGTTACTAAACCTCCCAAACGTTGTTCTTGTATCAATCCCTGTGGACTCGACACCCTACTTTCAAATGCTACATTTTTAATAGGGTTAAATAAGAACTTGATTTTGACATAATCAATCATATATGACATTATTCTTTCCAAATTTGAATTCTCAATTAATTTGGTTTTCAAATGCTTCGTAAGTAGTACCATATGCATTGGTCATGTGATACCACCAATCACTATCACAATATATTGTACAATTGTTAAAAGTATTTGGGAAGAAGCATAACATTACTCTTACAGTAGGACACTTAGAGACCATAACAATAAGTAGAATTTTAGGGGTCTCAGTGTAAACAGTGGATACATTGCTTGAGGTACCCCAAAAAAAAAAAAAAAAAAAAATTGAAGTGTTTGTTTACCACAAGGTTTAGTAATACCTCTCAATAATTTTATTGATAAAATAAATAGAAATTTAGTAAAAAGTCTCTCATATAGGCTTATTAAATTTAAAGGATAACCTATTTTTGAATTATTTTGATCAAAATTCTATGACTAATGAAACTTAATCGGATTAAGTCCCTATGATTTAAAAATTGTGTAAAATTTCACATAACTGATCAATTTCTGATAAAGTTACGTAAATTTTGCATAATTTTTTTTTTCTTAAATAAAACTAGCAGTCGGGCACACGCGTTGCGTGTGCAATTCGTTTTATTTTATGTATTCATAAACCTAACAAACTTGAAACATTTTATGGTGAATAATCTTGATATTTGACATAGAGAATAATCTTGAAATTAATTATGGAGAGAAACCAAAAAAAAAAGGTTAATTACATGGACCTCCCCTGAGGTTTGGCGAAATTATATGGACCTCTCCTCTATATTGCAAAATTACACAAACCTCTCTTGAGGTTTGGATTTGCATTACACACACCTCCCCTCTAGAATGCAAAATTTACAAAGACCTTCCCTCTGGCATTAATTTACTATTTTACCCAAAATAGAGAGGAGCTCCGTGTAATTAACCAAAAAAAATGAAATACATGTAATTAAACCCCCCCCCCCCCCCCCCCCCCCCCCCCCCCCCCCCCAAAATGAAATACATGAATTAAAAAAGATCCACGTTAAATTATATGCATTTTTTTGTACTGAAATCTATTCACAATTACTAAACGAAACCGATATTTATTTTTTAAGATATTTTTATCACAACATCAACTGCAAACTTGAATAATTATATGCATGTAAGTTTATGTAGGCAGTAGGCCAAAGTAAACTATATTTCTTTCATGGAGTTCACTTGGGTACCCAATGGTGGTTTTGTTGTATATACAACATACCACCAAGACACTTGTCAACCATTGATTGGAGGATAAGTGTACAAAAGTCAAATGGTGATGGGTATTTAATGTTTACTGACATGCATTAAATGGGGGCAACCGGTTATCACAGGTTGGTCATGTACTACACAATGTGTTTGTTCCTTGACCACAGATTATTGTTCTGTGGTCTTAAATGTTTGTTCCATCATCATCATAAGTTGTTTCATGACCATAAATGTTTGTTCCAAAAATTGTATGCTCTCTTAGATTCTGAAACAAATATTTTGCGATTATGAAACAATCATATATGGTTATGGAACAAAATTTTGAATTAAGAACTTACTTCTGAAACTTTGTTTCTTCATTTTCATAAGTTGTTTCGTGACCATAAAAGTTTGTTAAAAAGATTGTAGGTTCTGTTACATTGTGAAACAAATATTTTATGATTACGAAACAATTATAGATGGTTATGGAACAGAATTTGGAAGAAAGAACTTACTTCTGAAATATTGTTTCTTCATCATCATAGATTGTTTCATGACTACAAATGTTTGTTCCAAAAATTGTAGGTTCAGTTAGATTCAGAAACAAATATTTTAAGATTACGAAACAATCATATATGGTTATGGAACAAAATTTTGAATTAAGAGCCTACTTCGTTTCTTCATTCTCATAAGTTGTTTCGTGACAATAAAGTTTATTAAAAAAATTGGAGGTTTTGTTAGATTCTGAAACAAATATTTAATGATTACAAACAATCATATATGGTTATGGAACAAAATTTTGAATTAAGAACTTACTTCTAAAACTTTGTTTATTCATTTCATAAGTTGTTTCATGACCACAAACGTTTGTTCCAAAAAATTTAGGTTCTGTTAGATTCTGAAATAAATATTTTATGATTATGAAACAATCATATATGGTTATGGAACAAAATTTTGAATTAAGAACTTACTTCTGAAACTTTATTTCTTCATCACCATAAGTTGTTTGGTGACCATAAAAGTTTGTTAAAAAATTGTGGGTTCTGTTACATTATGAAGCAAATATTATATGATGACGAAACAATCATATATGGTTATGAAACAAATTTGTAAATCTGAGCTTACTCCTGAAACGTTGTTCCATCATCATCATAAGTAATTTCACGACCTTAAATGTTTATTCCAAAAATGTAGGTTCTGTTAAATTCAGAAACAAATATTTACGATTACGAAACAATCATATATGGTTATGGAACAAAATTTTGAATTACGAACTTACTTCTGAAACTTTGTTTCTTCATCACCAGAAGTTGTTTCATGACCATAAAAGTTTGTTCCGAAAATTGTAGGTTCAGTTAGATTCTGAAACAAATATTTCATGATTACGAAACAATCATTTATGGTTATGAAACAAATTTGTAAGTTTGGAACTTACTTCTAAAACTTTGTTCCATCATCATCATAAGTTGTTTCTGACCATAAATGTTTGTTCAAAAAATTGTAGGTTATCTTAGATTCTGAAACAAATATTTTATGATTATGAAACAATTATATATGGTTATGGAACAAAATTTTGAATTAAGAACTTACTTCTGAAACTTTGATTCTTCATCATTATAAGTTGTTTCGTGACCATAAAAGTTTGTTAAAAAAATTGTAGGTTCTGTTAGATTTTGAAACAAATATTTTATGATTACGAAACAATCATTTATGGTTATGAAACAAAATTTCTGAATATTTGTTTCTTCGTCATCATAAGTAGTTCTCGGACCATTAACGTTTGTTCTATAAATTGTAGGTTCTCTTAGATTCTGAAACAAATATTTTATGATTATGAAACAAATATTTATGGTTATGAAACAAAATTTTAAATTCAGAACTTACTTATGAAAATTTGTTTCTTCATCATCATAAGTTGTTCTGGGACCATAAACGTTTGTTCCATAAATTGTAGGTTCTCTTAGATTCTGAAACAAATATTTTATGATTATGAAACAAATATTTATGGTCATGAAACAAAATTTTAAATTCAGAACTTACTTCTGAAAATTTGTTTCTTCATCATCATAAGTTGTTCCCGGACCATAAACGTTTGTTTCAAAATTTGTAGGTTCCCTTAGATTCTGAAACAAATATTTTATGATTATGAAACAAATATTTTTGTTATGAAATAAAATTTTAAATTTCGAACATACTTCTAAAAATTTGTTTCTTCATCATCATAAGTTGTTCCCTGACCATAAACGTTCGTTCCAAAAATTGTAGGTTCTCTTAGATTCTAAAACATATATTTCACGATTATGAAACGATCATTTATGATTATGGAACAAAATTTCAACTACATGAAATTTCTTATTTCTAGGGGACAATTGCGGGTGGTTCATGTTCCAAAGGCAAGGGTGTGTATGTTGATTTAACGAATGATGAGGACTTCGATATTAATGGTGGAATCTATACAACTACAGATGAAGAAATAGAAAACTCATTGGGTGGGTTTCAATGCTCCATAGGCGGAGTTGCAAACAACATTGGTGCAACGAGTAACACTAATAACACAGAAGACTCATTTGGTGGGTTTCATTGCTCTGTAGGTGGAGTTGAACACAACATTGGTGCAACGAGTAACACTAATAACACAGAAGACTCATTTGGTTGGTTTCATTACTCTGTAGGTGGAGTTGAAAACAACATTGGTATTGTTCTAAAGCGGGTTTCAGACAACAATATCATTTACAGAGGCAAAGACAGACCGAGAGAGCCACGGGTACTTACTAGAGTTGGATGTACTGCCACACTCCGTATCCGATTGATGAAGAATGGGTCAGAATATGAGGTGGTAGATTTTGTTAAAAATCATAATCATTCTCTAGTAGCAGTGCCTTGCGTGCCCTTCCTGTGGTCATATCGCAAAGTAAATTCTCTCGATAAAGCGCAAGTGAGTTCGATGCGTGCCGTTGGAATCAAACCAAGCAAGATTATGGACATAATGGTATGCTAGTCGGGCGGGTATGAAAATGTTGGTTTCCCCAAAAGGACCTATACAATCATGTTAACGTTGCACGAAAGGAAGAGTTAGTGATGGTGATGCCGATGCCACTTTGTGTTTGTTATGTGCTTTCAAAGACAAGGTTCCATCCTTCTTTTACAAGTACGATGTCGATGATGAAGGTTGCTTGTCCAAATTATTTTGGAGCGATGGAAGATCTTGTAGTCGATATTATTACTGAAAATTCCCGTGTGATCCTTAATAGCACATATGTAAATGTCGTTATGAAAATCGTCACCAGCTATAGGAATCAAGCTTTCCAAAATACCCACGACAAGATCTGCCAGTCAAGGGCCATTTTGGGGTTTTAATGTCTGGTTGGAATTCCACTATTCCATGTCTAGGTACCTACAGTTGACAACTTTCAACCAAAGGTTTTTTCGGAATGTATCGTCTTTGGTGGGCTCTTGTAAGGCCCTTCGGATATATTAATCATGATAATTACAGGTTATTGTAACCTTGAGTATCTTGATGGGTTTTACTAATACCACATCGGTACGGTAGTCACATCAAGTTTAAAATCCACTATATATAGGGCATAAGGAAGATGGAGCGTTATCGGTCTATGAAAGAGTTGTCACGTGATGGAACAAACATTTATGATGAAGGAACATAATTAATTTACCATAAAACAAATGTTTGGGATAAAGGAAACTAAGTGATGATGGAATAAAAGTTTTGGTCATAGAACAAATATTTAAGATGAAGGAAGTAGACTTGTATACCTTAGCTAGGAACAAAACTTCAAAATCTTGGACAAAATTTAGTGACCATAGAACAAAACTTTCTAGTCATAAAGAAAATATTTAGGATGAATGAACAAAACTTCGTAATCATGGAACAAACTTTAAGGTCATGGAACAAATATTTTATGATGAAAAAACAAAACTTTCTTGTCATAAAACAAATATTTATGATGAAGGAACAAAACTTAAAGATCATGTACCAAAACTTAGTGACTATGGAACAAAGATTTTCGATTGTGAAATAAATATTTATGATGAATGAACAAAACTTAGTGATCACGGAACAAAACTTTCTAGTCATAAAACAAGGTTTTTGTTCACAAAATAAATATTTATGATGAATGAACAAAACTTAATGATCATGGAATAAATGCTCTTTAGTCCGAATATTCACATTCACTCGGGCATGTCTAGCATTTTTTACCAAACCTCCCAAACAATCGGTCATGTAAAAAAATACACATTTTGGGTGCAAACAACTTTTAAATAGTTATTTTGTTTTTGAGTTTACTTATGTTTTCAATGTTGTAAACTTGCACCAAAATATTGTGATGATTGCTCCCAACGTGTGAAGATTTGCTCCCAACCTTCTGAAGAGTTGCACCTGACTTTGAAACGAGCTGCTCCCTGCATTTTGAAGAGTTGCTCCCAACGTTACAAAGAGTTACTCCCAATATTATAAAGAGCTAATCCCAAACGTCATTTAAATTTGACAACTTTCTATTTTTACAAAAAACAAAAGTTAATAATTTTTTTAATTTTGAAAAAGTAAGAGACTGACTTTTAAATTCTATATATATAAAGTAGTCTGGAAGTTAATTGTCCCCCTTTTTCAGAAAATACGTTTGCTCGCCCAATTTTAGGTGCATCAATGCTCACCCAAGCCTCCCATTGGTCAGTGCAGTGGGACCCATGATTTAATTAATGGTGTTTAATCCTGGATCCCACTGCATTGACTAATGAAATGCTTGGGTGAGCATTGGTGCACCAAAAATTAGGTGAGCAAAAAGCTTTCCCTTTTTCATATCCCATTTTTTTTTGGCTAAACGATGTTCCCAATATATACTATGGGCCCACATAATTTTCATTGGAGGGTTTTGTAGTGGCACACTATCATTGAAGGTAGTCCCATTATTATTTTCTTATGTCCATAAAAAAAATTAATAAATAAAATAAATTTGGTCTCATTGCGACATGTGTTGAGAACCACGTTTGAAACAATTGGACTAAAATATCACATATACTTAAAAAAATTAAGCGCTCACCAAACTAGGTTCCTACAAGAATCAAATAAAAATTAAAATTGAACTAAACTTTTGGCCTTTCCCAAACAGACCCTAAAAGTCATGTTTGGGAACCCACATATATTGACTAGCCATAAAAGTAAAGGGGTTAGGCAACCTGCTAAAGAGGTAAGGGGTGGGGTTGGGAGTAGTTTTGGGACAAAACCACATTGGTTTTGTTTTAAAAGTGACTTGGTTAGGTGGAAGTCTAGGATCTCTTGAAGGTATGATCCAACGGTTGTGGGGGATTTTGTTATACATACAACAAAACTACTTTGGGGGTACCGAAGTCATCGCCTTCTTTCATATAAGCCTCATAAAGCAATTCTCATAGCAGTTGAAAGCATAAACCTATGGATAAACAAACAACAATATGACCACACCAAGCTTTGGATTTGAGTAGTGCTATGATTTTCAAGCCTAAATTTCAAATTTGATTTTAATAGTTATACCATAAATTGTGGTAGTAGTTATTATATCACATAGTAATGCATATGGTACAACAGATATAACATTTAACCAAGTCCTTTGTGGCCAAGTGGTAAGCTTCTTGGGTGTACTACCCAAGAGGTTTAGTGTTCGAGTCATGGGGGCGTGGCCACTGGAGTATTCACCCGGCGTCTCCAGGCCTCGGGGGATTAGTCGAGGTGCGCGCAAGCTGGCCCGAACACCCCCGATTACCAAAAAAAAAAAAACAGATATAACATTTGGAAATCAAATTTGATATTCAAATTTCATAATTATTGCTTGATTCTTATCAATTAAGTGTTCATTCCAGACCAAAGTTTGTACTCAACAAATGCCCAATGTTTAGGGCAGAACGATCACAAATAAGAACAAATCAATTACAAAAACAAAAAGGCATTAAAGAAGGAATCATGTTGGAAGAAGTACCGAGGAGAGGACCCTCTATCTAAGGACTGAAAAATAAAACCTCTTAACAATACTTGACTTGGAACCTCAAATTGTTGATGTACATTACAACAGTAAACATAGCAATCGTTGGCAATAATAACAAAAATGAGCAATAATCAGAGAGGTAATGTAATCAAAGGAAAGGTTTGTAGGAGAGCTTGAAACTATGTGGTGATTGGTGAAGCAATGGTGGGGGTATGTCAATCAGTGGTGACATTGTTTTGCAGGGAATTTGATGGTCATACCAGGGGAAGAAGATTGTGGAAGTGGGGACACATTTGGAGGGGAAGGGAGAGAGTCAAAGACGGTAAAGTTTTTTGGGTTTTCAAACTGGGCGAGTTTGATGGGAGACAATGAGACATGGGAGAAACTGTCAGTTTAGTTTTTGATTTTGAAATGCAATGACAATTTTTTGGGTTGTGAAAGGACAATTTAATATAACAACTATTTTTTTTGGGAGTAATACTACATACACAATCAAATGCACAATCAATTGCACAACACTGCTTAAAAATGTTGGACTTTGTGCTAAAAAATCTGCACACACACTGCACACCATTTTGTGTGTACAGGCTTTTCAGCACAAAGTCCAACAATTTTAAGCAGTGTTGTGCAATTGGTTGTGCATTTGATTGTGTATGTAGCATTACTGTTTTTTTGGAAGGTAAATCTTTAATGGTTTTATTGTAAATATAATTAATAGAGATTTTAAATAAGGTACCCCTATCTTTGGCTTTATAGATTAGTATAGATATGAACTTTTCACTCAAATTTAAAAAAAAAAAATAAATAAATAAAGTGTTGGACATAATTATATATACTAGAAAAATATACTTTAAAGAACTTTTGATTAAAATTCCCATAAATAAAAACCTGTAATGAACTGTAATTTTGAGACTTGTAGGCAAATCTCCAAACGGACCAAACCTGTGACTTGGCACACATTTGGATCACCAAATCTTTACTTCATTTTCAACCAAGGAAGGATTAAAGTGCTGATTTGGTATAATAGTCAGTTGCTCCATTTTTTATTATTATTTTTATTTTTATTATCTGGTTGGTGTCATGGTGATATTTATATAAGCCTTGCGATATTGCAGCCGAGCTTTTTGAGACTCTCTGTTCACATTCTTCGATGTTAATTTTAACCTACTGCCTAAAAGCATCCATATAAACTTGGATATATATCAGTAAGGGTAATATTTGGGGCACAATTAAAGTCACAATTTTTTTTGCACAACCTCTATTTTGTGTCTATCTCTCTCCTAGTGAGCACTGTGGGGTCACTGGCACTGTGGGACCCATCAAGAGAGAGATAGACACAAAATGAAGGTTGTGCAAAAAAAGTTGTGGCTTTAGTCGTGCCCCAAATATTACTCTATCAGTAATCTTGGGCATCCTAGCAAACGCGGAGCTAGGAATTTTTTAAGGAGGCTGAGGTAGTGGTGTCAAACGGGCCGGGCCGGGCTCGGTCAAAGCGGGCCCCGAGCGGGTTTCCGACCGGACCGGGCCGAGCTTGGGAGTGGAGGAGGTGTGTCCTCCTCGGACCGGTGGCCCGGGCCTAGCGGGCCAGACATCAGGCCGGGCCGGACTGACTAGCGGGCTTTCTTCTATTTTTGAAGTGGGCAGTGGCGGGCTTCAGGCCGGATTGGGCTTTTTCACTATTTCGGGCCGGGCCGGGCCATGGACGAAAGGATGGGTGTCCACCCCGGCCCGGAGTATGTGAACCTGGCCTAGCGGGTCGGGCCGGACTTTTAGCCCGAAAAAAGCGGGCCGGGCCGACCCGGCCCGATTGACATCACTAGGCTGAGGGGGGTTGAGGGGTAGTGCCTCCGAATTTTTTTTTTTTGGTGATTTATTTTTTTAGATATTTGATAATGACATATGGTGTCAAATTGAGTCTATTTAAGAACAATATTATCTTTTATCAACAAGGTATGATGCAAGGTTTTAAAACCCAGCCCGGACCGGATGGTTCAACCCGCCAACCGGTCATGAAAATGGGCTGGTCCAAACCGTGAACCGTTAAGTTCTTAGAAGAAAAACCGGCCTCAAAATGAAAAACCGTTCAACCCGCCCGGTTGAACCGGAAATATAAAAACCCGTTGCCGATTCAATTGACCCGAGCGGTTCATGTTTAGTATTTAAAAAAAAAAACATTTTAGGTCACCACAATTTCTGAATTTCAGAAAACATTTTAGATTATTGTTTTATTGTAGTTTTTTTTCATTGAAGACTATGTTGTGTTATGGATTTCTTTGGGAATTATGTGCTATTGTCACATTATGTATTTTGGTGTGTTATGCATCAACATGTGTTGGTTTCTTTGATTTTGAGGACTATATGTTGTGTTTTCAATTTTTTATGATGATTGTATAAAAGTGTGAGAATCAAATTTAGAAATTTTTTTAGAGATTTTTTAATATTTTTTTGTGAATTATATTGTACTATTAAATTATTAATATAATAGTAATTACAAATAAATATATTAATCACTTATTTATGACATCACAGTTCGATTCCGGTTCACTCGACGGTTGAACCAGTAACCCGTGACTCGGACATTTTTCCGGTTCAATGAACGGTATGGGTTTCAAAATCTTGGTATGATGTCAAATTGAATTTGAAATACTTAATTAGGGTGGGTAACACTACATTTGGGTTAAAATATCATATGTACTAAAACATTTTCAAATTTTGGGATGGACTGAAAAACAGTCTAAACTACATTTAGGCAAAAAATATCACATGTATTATTTATTTTTATTTTATTTTTTCAAATTTGAGGGGACTAAGCTACAATTGGCTAAAAATTATCACATATGCTATAAAATTTTTTTTTTCCAAATTTTGAGGAGCTATAGCCTGGGTCGGGCGAGCCTACAAGTAGCTATGTCCGCCCTTGCATTCTAACTAGTAACCACATGTAGGGGTGCAACTCGGGCGGGCTAACCCGTGGTCAACCCGAGCCCGGCCCCAAAATTACCGGGCTTGGGCCCGTGATTATTTCACCATGGGCGGGCTTGGGCAGAAAAATGCAAGCCCGAATTCAATTCGGGCCGGGCTTGGGCAGAATTTTACTAACCCGTGGAACCCGAGCCCGAATTCTATATATGTATTATTTTTTACATTATATTCTAGTGTTTTTTAGTGATAATAATACACTATTAAATATTATTCAAGCACTAAATTAATATATGAATGTTTTATCTCAAATCTAAACAAAAAAAATAGATTTGATACTCTACATATTGTTGTTTACATACTAAAATCAATTTGCACCCAAAAAAAAATTTGTAATTCGGGCTCAATTCAGGCTCGGGCTCGGGTTGGAGAACTAATTCACAAACCGGGCTCGGGTTGATAAGTTCGGGTTTATGTCGGGCTCGGGTTTGGGCAGACTGCTTGAATTCGGGCTCGGGCCTGGGCAGAGCCAAAACCCTTTGGGTCCCGCCCGAGTTGCACCCCTAACCACATGGTATATTTTTTCTTGTCAAACAAGAGAAAAAAAAAATTGGATACTTTTCCTCTCTACAAGTGATGACGAAAAATGAGGAAAAGAAAACAAATTAACAAAGGCTTTCTATACCATTGAGAGCAAATTTAACAAACACTCTTCACCAAAAAATTAACTTAAAATATAAAAGAGGAATAATGCTATACTTTCTAATTTCAAATTTCAAATTTGATTCACAAATACTTTAAGTGTTGCACCACATACTGTGGCAGTAGCACCACATACAACCGTATGTATACCATTGAGAGCAAAGGCTTTCAATACCATTGACAACAAATTTAGGAAACACTACTCACCAAAACTTAAAATATAAAAGAAGAATAATGCTATGCTTCTTTAAGTTTGAATTCTAAATTGGATTCCCAATTAATACATTAAGTGTTGTTCCATATGTTATGGCAATGGTACCACATACAACCGCATGTATATAATTTATATACAGATAAAACATTTTAAAACTAAATTTGGGAAGCAAAGCATTACCATAGAAGAATACTAGAGAAAATTTTAGGAAGTGAAGAAAAACCCCTAAAAGCGACTTATATTTAGCATCCAAATCAACCTCAACCGAGAGTATGTATTAGGCATGAATTAACATCCATCAATTACCAGTAGGTAATGGCTTATAATGCTGATAGAAACTACATTCACTTGCACACATTTAATAAGTTGTTTCTATGTTTCGAAATGGAAAAAAATAAAAAGCAAAAAAAAAAAAAAAAATTACACGCACTTACAAAAAGAAACTACATTCATAAATGTTTAACCAAATATTTGCAACTTTATCATTTCACAGTTCATACATAAACTCGAAATATATATTCCAAGCAAAACCCTCATAACAAGAACAAAAAAAAAAAAAAAAAAATCTCTTATGAAACCAACCTATCGCTGAAGTTGTTAAAGTAAGAGCTAGCTCAGGAGGTATAGATAAGAGAGAACAATCTCCGCGAACCCTAACTATATATCTTGTTTTCTTAGCATCCCAAAGGGTTTAGAGACTCCTCAAGGACTTGCAAGGTCAAGAAAACTTGCACGGTCTTCGCGAAGTTTGAAAAAAGAGAGAAAAAATATAAGAAGAATAAGCTCAGGAGAGATATCGCCATGACTTGTGTCAAATTCTCACTTGTTCTCTCCCGCTACTACCATCACCTTCATAACCCAAATGTGCCATGAACATGAGGACCAGTGGCTCACTAACCAACTGAGCCACAGCTTGGTCCAAGACAGTGGGTGAGAGCAAGGTGTGGAAAAAATGGCTCCTAGGGTTTACACAGAGAGAGAGAGAGAGAGAGAGAGAGAGAGAGAGAGGTTTGGAAATGGAGAAGGTGATGCAGCTATTTATTTACAAAAGTCTAGGGTAATTCAGCATGAAATAAAGGCTGGTGGGTACAAATTGGTGTTTTGTAGTAAAAGGAGGAGTTGATGTGTCATTTTCTATCAAAGAGGATGGTTTGTTTTCTTGGTTTTGGAGATTCACTGACTCTCTATTCTAGGTTTGACAATTCTCTCTCTATCTCTCTCTCTCTCTCTCTCTCTCTCTATAGTAGCAAGCCTATCTATGAATGATTTTTCTCGGAATTTAAGAAACTCTTTTGTAAAAAAATAAAATACAAATTGGGTTGGGTGCAGAGGAATTTAAGAGACTTAAAGGGTTATGATTATGACTTCAGAAGTTCTGAAATAATGTGAGGATATCTTTTTGTGGAAAATCATCCAACAAGGAGAATTTGAGGGCAACAATTTTAAGAGAAATGCTACACACACATTTTAAACCACACCCCAAATCACACCCCTGCTTTAAATGCATGTACATGTGCTGTGTAAGTGATGCACAGAAAAGTGTGAAAAATTCAAACAGCACAAAGTACATGCATTTAAAGCAAGGGGTGTGGTTTGGGGTGTGATTTGAAATGTGTGTGTAGCATTTCTCACAATTTTAAAGAGGGTTGACCAAGTCAAAATAGCTCTAAAAGAGTGTTGACCTAGTCAAAATAGTTATAAAGGGTCAGGATGATTACCATATGGAGAAATACGATATATGTTAATTGGTGTTCAGGACGATGTAATTATGATTTTAAAGGGAAAATAATGTGAAAAACAAAGTGCTATATAACAATCATACAATACAAAACAAAACAAATATATACATGTTTCAATAAACACATTGACGTCGGTCCACACACTGACACACAAATGAATAACAAATTATTCTATGAGTAAAGATTGTAGCATCGAAATGGTGTACCGAATGATCGGTGTAGTCCATTTTATTGGGATCCATGCCCTACACGTGTGAGGTCTACTGAAATGGACGGCTCCGATCATTCGGTGCACCAATTCTATAGCTCTATATAGAATTTTGAAGATTTGAAAATATTTTATATAGTGGCCCTCCAAATTTGTGACTTTACATGTAGAGGTTCTTAACACATAGTGTCCATTTGACTTTCATTATGTTAAAATGGTGATGTGTTAAAAATAATATTGCAGGATTAATAACAATATCCACTAATGTGACAGTGTGACATTAAAAGTCCCTATTAATAGTGAAAGGGAAGAGTAATATCCCCTTATTCAGCTCAGGATCGAGATAAACAATGTCTAAATCAAATTTGCCACAACTACTTGTTCGACTCTTTGTCTCACTTATAAATAAAAAATATATATAAGTGACCCAAAAAAAAAATTTCGGAAGCTTGGCCCCCCGTAGCACAAATCCTGAGTCCGCCATTGGTGACTCTAGTAGGATTGTAATTCTATTATACGAAGAAAACTACACGAACGTACAGGCAAAGAATTAAAGCTCTTAATTAAACGCAAGATCCAATAGCTAGAAATTCTTGCTGAATCTTTCTTCAATAGTGTACTCTCACAATAAGGTTCTCCAGTTCTCTAAACATGTTTTCTAATTAGATCTCATTCTATATAAGCACTTGCTCCCAATAAACTTCTAAGAACACCAAAATTATAGTCCAACATGGAATTGGAAACCTGTTCTGCATGACTTAGCTCAAGCAAGAATTAAGCAAGATTAAAAAAGTTTTGTCAAATTAACTTCACCGAACTCTCTCAAATGTGCCATCAGTTCGTTCAAACAAACTACAGATTACTATATATATATATACAAAGATTCTCTAAAGAGGGCCACCTCTCTTTATTAAAGAGAGGGCCTCTGTTTTGGCCGTCGGATTGTTTTTAAAAACTGTGAAATGATAAAACTGCCATTAATGAAAACACGATCCGACGGCCAAAACAGAAGTCCTCTCTTTAATAAAGAAAGGGCGCCCTCTTTATAGCCTGACTGTATATATATATATATATATATATAGCAGGATGTTTAGATATTACTTATTGGGAATTGCTATTCCCACTCCAAAATTGAACTAGTGCAATCTATGGTATTACTGACACATCATACAGTATCATGCAGTCAGTGCATTCTTAAAGTGTATTGGTTCATCCATAGAGTGTAAATAACAATTCTCTACTTATTTTAGGTTTTACAATAATCCTAAATATCTGATATAATATTTTTATAATATGTAACGCGATGATAATGGCTACCCTATAAAAAAAATGACAATAATTCAAGAGCAATTTTAAAAGGTTTATAAAAAAACTTGTAACAATAATGCTACTCTCACCGAATGGAGTGGACCCCACTTAATTTACACAAATGGGTAAATTATATAGGTCCAATCCATCTCCAGATCAATCTGCTAAGAGTAAAGATTGGGACACAATCAAAGACACAACTTTTAGGACACAACTTAAAAGATGTGTCTATATCTCTCATGTGATGTCACTGGATCCCACAGTGACACAGGAGAGAGATAGACACATTTCTTGAGTTGTGTCCCAAAAGTTGTGTCTTTGGGTGTGCCCTAAGTATTACCCATCTGCTAAAGTGTGTAAATTAAGTGGAGTACACCTCCATTCGGTGCAATTGTTCGGTTTCGTACAGTGAGAGTAGCATTATTGAACTTGTAATATATGCCAAGATTACAAATAACTTGCCACACGGCCTTATAGACTCATGAGTTGAACTGATAAGTAAAATAACAGAAGCTGGCGTTTGAAGTGTAAGGTGGGAATTTTTTGGTAGGTTTTAATTTTAGCTCTGTTAATTTGCCTAGTTGTTAAAAAGCCCGAGGTTCTGTATTTGTTCTAAAAAAACTTTGACAATTGTATGACATTTAATGACATGTGATATTACCAATAATTGTCATAGACTCATAACATGTGATACAATTTTAAAATATTTAACAATCAAATTTGGGAAACATAACAATATACATTAAAGGAAAATATTAAGTACACAAGTTTGGAACGCCTAAAATTGATGTGTCATTGACGATTTTGAAATTAAATCTAATTTGAAGTGTTTTTGTTTTATAATTAAAGAAACCGTTTAGGTATCCCAAACTAGTGTACCTATAATTACTCTATGTTAAAAAAGAGTACTTTTCCAGCATCCATTTTCATAGCCTTATAATGCTTGTGCATTTCCTTCTTACAATCTTATACCTAAGATCTACTAATCACTTGGTCACTGAAAAAATCCAATCTAATGTTCACATCTCACATGTAATTGAGAAAAAAAAACTGATATATATTATATATACACACACGATACGAGGCATGCCATGAAAGATGGTTTCAATATTTATACATATATATATATATATATATACATATTTATATATTATATGTGTGCTCTGTATGATTGTAGATACGAGGCATGCCATGAAAGATGGATTCAATGAAAGAACGCAAACCAATTAACCGATCGAGCTTTAGAAACTTAGCTCCAATTGAGTTACTTACTGCCCCCCGGCCCCAAGTTCCACTTTATTGACCTCTCTCTCTCTCTCTCTCTCTCTCTCTCTCTCTCTCTCTCTCTCTCTCTCCAATTCCAAATTCAAACAAGACATAAGAATTCCAGTAGCCCCATGTCCAAAGTAATAACTATATCATGCAATTTTGCAGTGTCTCAGAATGCACTGTGAGGTCATTCTCATTTAAACCTCCCATTTAATGTCCTTGCTTCACTCAATAGATATATACTTGGAAAAAATATATACATTCGATTTGCACCCCTGAAAAAGAAAGTATCCCTTATTTTATTTTTTTTTGGGTTAATTAGTTACAACAAGTCACATTTAACTATTTAAGGGATTGTATATGTCAAATGTCAATAGGTCCAACCCCAAAAAATATTTTGGTGACAAAGTCCATAAATCTTTTTTTGGACAATATTACCCGTTTTGACCGTATCATAAATTCATAATCCACAATAGCGTAATTTGTGATAACAAGAACAAATGTATAACTGTATAAACTTGGGGGGTTTTATTATCAAATCTGTTATAGTATTATTTTGAATAATATAATCAAGTTATTTAATGCATATTATGTATGCGCACATATATATATATATATATATATATATATATTACGGGGTAAAATAGTCTGAAATTGTATAATACTTGGGGTTGAGGGACCTATTATAACAAACAATTTGAAATCAACTTTATACAAATAAGACGGGTAACGAGGGACCTATTGCTATATATCTATATTTGGATTATTATATTTATGGGTTCTTTTGTTCAACTAGAGAAGAATAATGTAATACTCATGTTTAAATATAGAAATTAATATATTATTAAAATGAGTATACTAAAATAATTTTTAAAAAGAACAAAAATTATTAAAACGGCTAAATCTCATAAACTCGTCATTAAATTGCACTAGCACGTGCACTTATTTTAGCCTCCCATCCATCAAAAAAAGAAAAAGAAAAAGAAAAAGAAAGAATAATTACTGCCCAAATCCCGTGTAGTGTCCTACATATATACTAGGCCTTGAATAACTATCTCCTTTGCCTTTTTGGTGCAAAATTTCAGAGCCTAATTGGGCAACACTAGCCCCTCTCTAGTCTCTATATCTCTCCATCCCCTTGAAGTTGAAGGTCATGATCATCATCAGGCTCTTATGTCATCCATGTCAGCATTTCAGATTAATTTCCTTTTACTTGGGAAGGGGTCCAGTTTTCTATAATGCGCAGTTGGGCGTAGTCTACACTTGATTGTTGGTTGCCTGGTTGGGTTCAAGGATGGATATAGGGTAAGCAGGGGGCCAGGGGCGAGTGTCCCTTGAGATTTGAATTTTTTTTTATTTTATATTAAGTATTATGAGTAATGCTACACTCACACCCACTTCACACCATGATGTGGCATCTTATGTGGCAAGTGGAGTCCACAGAAACTAACCAAACTCACCTTAACTATGGTTATACACCCAACCCCCCCAAAATCCCTAAATCAGTTTCTCCCTCTTCTCTCTCTTCTCCATCGTTTTGTAAGAGTCTCCTCTCTCTCTCTCTCCATCGAAGCTTATATGCAACCCGAAGGTCTCTCTCCATCAAAACCTGAAACTCTCGCCGCCGAAGGTCTCTCTCTCCATCGAAGCTCTCTCTCTACGAACAGCAGCAACAGTCGAACTACCTCCCTACAAGAAGCAGCTGCCGACCAAGCTCTGTAGATCCCCCTGTACATACTGCACTTTCCAGTCACCCATTGCAAGTCTTTCAAATTATGATACTATGTATTGCAACTTTTGAAAAATACCATTAACTAATGAGTTTTCATTCAGTTTTGGATTGAAAATTTACAAATTAAGACAACCAAATTATAAATTTTAAAAAATACCATTAATTTTTGAGTTTTCATTCAGTTTTGGATTGAAAATTTACAAACTAAGACAACCAAATTTTAAAATTTGGCACTAATTAGGTACCAAAATTTTGGCACTAACCTAGCTGAAATCCAATCCAAACTAGTTGGAATTGGAGGGTTGGTCAAATTTACATCAGTATGGGAGCTAAAATTAGCAAGATTCAGTTGGGTTTTTGTGGAATCAAATTTAGGACTCAAATTTTCATGGGTTTGAGTAAAATTTTGTATGTATGATACGAGCAATTTTGACAACCTTGATTTCTACATGCTTATTTCTTAAATTCTATACCAAAATGAATGTAAATATTGTAGGGATGGAAGAAGAAACTCTTAATAATTGCTCAAGTACAAAAATAAATTTTGGAGAATATGAGACTGAAGTAGCGAATATAGATGATGTGGTAGGGGATAACGTAGAAAAAAAGGTTGAGGAGCCTAAGGTAGATATGATTTTTAGGAGTATTGATGAGTTGGTTGGGTACTATAGGAGATATGGTAACCAAATAGGTTTTGCTATGTCCAAAAGATCTTCAAAGAAAGACCTTGATAGGGTCCAAAGATATATTACCCTTGTATGCAGTAGGTATGGCACTTCAAAGTGCACGTCAAAAAATGCTTTGAAGCCACATCCAATTACAAAAACAAATTGTGAAGCTAAGATTACCGCAATGCTAGTCATGGATGGATAGTGGATCGTGACAAAAGTTTTGCTTAACCATAACCATGTGTTAAGTCCAACCAAATCTCACTTACATAGGAGCAATAGGGTAATAAGTAAGGAGGTGAGGAGAAGACTTGAGCTTAATGATAGATCTGGGATAAGAATGAGCAAGAGTTTTCAAGCATTAGCTGTTGAAGCTGGGGGATATGAAAATTTGGATTTTTCAGAGAAAGATTGTCGAAACTATATTGAGAAAGTAAGGCGATTGAGGTTAGGGGAGGGTGATGCTAGTGCAATTTAGAGTTATTTCATGCATGTACAAGCTACCGATTCAATTTTTTTTTACATGTTGGATGTAGATGATGAGAATCGACTAAAGAACTTGTTTTGAACAGATGGGAGACAAAGGGCAGCATACGAGGAGTTTGGTGATGTTGTGACATTCGACACAACATACTTGACTAATAAGTATGACATGCCATTTTCTCCTTTTGTAGGAGTGAATCACCATGGGCAATCTATATTGTTTGGTTGTGGGTTACTATCAAATGAAGACATCGAGACTTTTACATAGATGTTTAGGTCGTGGCTTGCTTATATGTCTGGTCGAGCTCCACCTGCTATAATCACTGATCAAGACCGAGCCATGCAAAATGCAATACAAAGTGTTTCCAAATGCTTGCCATAGGTGATGCTTGTGGCATATAATGATGAAGGTACCAGAAAAATTAAGTGGTTACAAGCAATATGAGCAAATTAAGTTTATTCTTGCAAGAGTTGTGTATGATTCTTTGACTTTTGACGAGTTTGACACAGGTTGGAATAAAATGGTTGAGAAGTTTGAACTTCATAGGAATGATTGGTTGAATGGGTTGCACATTGAAAGGCATCAATGGGTCCTATGTTTTGTGAAAGATTGTTTTTGGGCTGGAATGTCTACCACGCAACGTAGTGAGAGCATGAATGCTTTTTTTTTTGATAAGTATGTTAACTCAAAGACTACTTTGAAGCAGTTCGTTGATTAATATGAGAATGCACTAGCTGATAAGGTTAAAAAGGAAAATGATGCGAATTAGTCTGCAAGTACAATTCTTCATAAACCTTCAACTTCGGATTTTATCTGCAAGTACAATTCTTTTGCATTTTCTCTATCTTTAAGCAAGTCTCGGTAGATTTTGGTTTCTTTAAGCTCGTCCCTTGTTACCCAAATTCTTGATTTTTGTAAAAATGAAGCACCCGCAAGAAGATTACTCGGATTTTTCTTGTGGTCACACAGAAATTTGATTTGAACCATGAAATGAAAGATGAGGATTTTAATCATGCGATTCGGGTATTTGCGGAGAAGAAGTTAACAGTCTAACCAGAGGGTTGATGAGTATGTGTGGCAAGATGTGACATTGTTGAAAGCTACATTGCTTGAGACCAAAGCAAAGTTGCTGCTAAGAGGTGGGCATTTTGATAGTGGTGAAGAACTTTGCAGGACTTGTATTAGTATCAGGACTGTGATGCTTGGGCATAACCATGCTCATACTTTGGCTGCTCAAGAAACATTGGCAAAGTTAGTGAGGTTGAGAAGTAAGATAAAATTTGCTTTCTCTTTCTCTTTCAACAACCACTTCTTATACTTTTGAGTAGCTCAGTTTTGTTAATTTGTAACCATGTCTTTCTAGTTAGATATGAAATATGACATTGTCCTTAGTTGTCTATTTAAAAGCACGCTCATTTCAGTTTAAAGTGCAGCAAATTCAAATTGACTTTGGCATGGATCATCAAATTCCTGCTAGTTTTGCTTACAAAATCTAACTGTGATCTGTTTCCAGAAACATACACATACCCAAGTCTATCCTTGTGAACATTATCTAAACATTTCTCGTATTGAATGTCTTAATTGTCTGACAAAATTTTGGTCAATAGTGGCATTCATCAAGGGGAAAAAAGAAAAGGAAAAAAAAAGTGAAAATTTTCTAATTCGGAGGGTGTTCTGTTCTGGGTACATCCTGAAAACCCATAATAGCTTGGGAATTAGTCATTTTTCTCAAAATGGCTCCCAAATTTCATCATTGGGTGAACCATTTAAAGCTTCTGCTGGGGTGGGTGGGGGGAATCAATCTTCCAAATTTTGAAGCAGAGAATATATCAAAGCACAATAAGAATTTCTTTGTAAACAAACAAAACCTTAGACACTCACATGACAAACATTAAAATCCTTACACACATTCATGAAATTATGATAAAAATTACATAGAAATTGTTACAACAAAAACAACAATGGCCAACAATAGCATTCACTTCACAAACATCACTTCCACAATCAATTCTTTCACTCACCACAAGTTCACCCAATTTACAACCTCAAGAACAAGCTTTTAAACACAAAATTTTTTTTTATCAGAATCAAATTAACAAATTAACTTCCATAAAGTCAGATGTGAAAAAATAAAACTGCATGAGTCATCCAAATGAGTCAAACACTAACTGGGGAAATTCCTTACATGAGGACTCGAAGAAGGTGGTGATCCGATTAAACCATTATAAACGGCGTCTTTTTCATCGAGGAACAGTCCTTCTGGATTTCTCAAAACTCCATGAACGGTCGAGATCAAAACCCCAATCCCAACGCCGGTCAACAAATTGTTTACAATTCCGGTGAACCAAATCGCTGCTGCCGCTGTGATCAGAACGAGTCCGACCATCACGATCCGATCACTCATGTGGTGGCCCTACACCACCATCGGATCTTTGCGGAAGAAGTGGAGAACCAGCCACAACGTGAAGACCGAGAGAGACCTTCGGGTTGGTTTTGATGGAGTGAGACCTTCGGGTTGCATAAGCTTCGATGGAGAGAGAGAGAGAGAGAGAGAGAGAGAGAGAGAGAGAGAGATAGGAGACTCTTACACTATGTTTGCGAGTTTAAAAATCGAGAGAAAGGAAGAGAAAAGGAGAGAAAGTACCTCACTTTCTTTCGCTTTTTCTCGTTTGGGAGTTTAAGTGAGGAGAGAAAGGGAGAGAAAAGGAGAGAAAACTAATCCCCACTTTCTCTCAATTTCTTTCTCTCCAAATTGGGAAGAAAAGGAGAGAAAAGAAAGTGGGGTTTAATGAATTTTTCTGAATACCCACAATACCCTTTATTTAATTCTTAACTAATTTTAATTACATCCAAGTCCTAGGCTTTTAATACACTATATACGTGTATTATCTCTCCTAACAAACAAAAAAACTCATGTACCAAGTAAATCTAGATGTTATTTGGAGTGAATAGAAAATGAAAAGAAGAAATGTTAGAGGCTTCGTTAGTTCAAGTCATTAATGGGTAAAATGGTAACTTTATTTCTTTTCTCTTCTTTTCTTTTCAACTCCCAAACAAGAGGAAATAAACTCATTTTCTATTCTCTCTTAAACTCCCAAACAAAAATGAAAGAAACTATCATCCTTTCTCTTCTTTTCTTTTCTCTCCTCACTTATAACTTTCTCTTCTTTTATTTTCTCCCCTAAACTCCCAAACATAGCGTTACAGAACGATGGAGAAGAGAGAGAATAGGGAGAAACTGATTTAGGGATTTTTTTTAGGGAGGGGGGGGGGGGGGGGGTGTTGGGTGTATAACCAGGGTTAAGGTGAGTTTGGCTAGTTTTTGTGGGCCCCACTTGCAGCATAAGATGCCACATCAGGGTGTGAACATTTGGGTGTGAAGTGGGTGTGGGTGTAGCATTACTCTAAGTATTATACATAAGTATGTTTTAAGTAATACATACTCGTCCCCCTAGTTTTTTTTTTGAAAATTGTCAAACTCGGCCCTCCTAAGTAGAGGTGTCAAACGGGCCGGGCCGGGCCCGGTCAAAGCGTGCCCCGATCGGGCTTTGGGCCGGTCCGGGCCGGGCTTCACCAAACATCGGGCCAGGCCGGGCTGGGCTTGGGAAAGGAGGGGGTATGTCCGCCCCGGACCGGTGGCCCGGGCCTAGCGAGCCGGACATCGGGCCGGGCCGGGCCGGACGGGCTAGCGGGCTTCCTTCGACTTTTGGCCTTGACCGTGGTGGGCTTCGGGCCGGGCCGGGCTTTTTCTTCATTTCGGACTTGGCCGGGCCGGGCTTTTAGCCCGAAAAAAGCGGGCCAGGCCGGGCCAACCCGGCCCGTTTGACACCTCTACTCCTAAGCATGATTCCTGGATCCGTCCTTGGTTGGGTTGTCGTTTAGTCACATGTTTTTTTTTTTTTTTGGATCCAATGTTTAGCCACGGTTGGGAGCTGTAAATAAAAGTTTATTTCGTATCCTTTTTTTTTTTAGTGTAAACTTGTGATTCGGTCTGTGTAGTCGACATCATTTGGGGTTTGTTTGGGTGACACAATAATCAATTTTATAATTCAGAGAAAAATCATATTAAAATACATTTTTCTTTGTGCACATACTTTTTAGACATTAAGACTCGTTGTCTAGCTTGAAAATGACCCAATTAATAGTTCTTTATTAAACTAAGATGAAACAAATTTTTACATAACCTTATAAAAGTGATAAGTTGTCTTTATCATCCCAGACAGGTCCTATGACTTTAACTTGCTTTTAGTATTTGGATAGATTTGTAGGAGTCTGTCTATTTTAAAAATGACCGACTAACTAGCTCTTTATCAAGTCAATATAACATTGATTTTATACCATCTAATAAAAGTGTGACCCTGTTTTCGTCATTCCCAAATAGGTTGTACGACTTTAATTGGGTCAAACCAATAGTGATTGAGTGTCAGAAGAAGTGAGAAAACTTAATTATACAAATTGGGCTAAAGCCTACAAGGCCCAACTACTAGATTAACCTGCTTGTATAGTTGGGCAAGTAATTGGTAAAAGACCCTTTTTTATTTTTTTGAAAATAGGTAAATATATTTCAAAAAAGAATGTACAAATATACAATGGGTATACCATATTACAGAGAAGCATATCATGAAGATAGTGGCAAGAAGGTCACACAAAACAAAACAAATAGATAAACTACAAGAAGGTCATATCAAGACATCAACAACCAAACAGCACCCCATAAATAGCTAACACCACCCTATTCATGTCCAAGGAATTACAAAAAAATCAAGTTGGGAGTGCTGTTTTCATTTAGATCTAATATGGGTATTTATCTGTGACACCATACTTTGAAGTAGCTGTTCTCTGGGAGTAGAATTGCCTTTGAAAACTCTGATATTTCTTTCCCTCCATATGCCATAATTAACAACTCCAAGATAGATTTTGGGCAAGGTATGTTCGATATTCTTCCTCTTCCAATGATGTGCCATCCATTGAACTGCAGTATCCCAATCAGTATTGTTCCAAATAAGCCCACATCTTTGCATTAAATCCTGCCAAACAAAAGAGGCATAAGTGCAATAAAAAAATAGGTGGGATTCCATTTGACTATGATAAAACACACAAGCTAGGGGTTCAGGAGGAGAAGTATAGATTCTGTCATGGGTAGCAAGTCTTTTTTGGACATCAATCCATAAAATTACATTTTCGCTAGGTGTGCAACCTGAAAAACCAAAAAAGTTTATGCCATGGAACCACAGCGAATTCAACTCCAATATGATTCTAAATATGGGCAAATTTATATTTTCCATCAGGGGAAGTGGTCCATAACACACTGTTATTCATACCATTTGGCCTATACATCTGAGATAAGATAGCTTGAACTTCATTTAAGCCTATAGAATTTGAAGCAGGCCAATTCCACTCATTATTCCTTTTGATGACTTCCACTTTTGCATTAGCATCAATAGCAGCATCCTAGGCAATCCCGATCGAATACTTCGCAAACATAGGTAGGCAAACCAAAGGGAAGTATGTTGTCCATTACCAATTTGATGAATAAGTAAAGGTCTCACAATTTTCCTAAGTTTTAACAACTTCCTCCAATACCAAGAACATTGTCCAGGAGCTTTTGCGTTCCAAAAGGTTTTAGCTTTTGTCCTATATAAGTGCACCCAACCTTTCCAGAGTGATTTATTGTTAGGGTCAAGAAGGTTTCCATTTTCCAATGTGTTTTAGGTTTAGAATAGTATCAGAAAAGAAAAAATTCTTAAATCCCAAACCTCCCTCATTTATTGGTTTGCCGACTGTGACCCAAGCAATTTTGGCACCACGCCCCGTCTCTGTGGTTCCAGCCCAAAGAAATCTCTTTAAAGCTTGATCTACCTATTTAAGAATACTTTTTGGGAGGATAAACATTTCAGACCAATACTGGTGGTAGGGGTGTTCACGAGTCGGGTGAGTCGGGTTTGGCCTTCATCCGCTCATCCATCCGAACATAGTCGGGTTTGCCCTCCTTCCACCCGTCATCCACTCGCTTTGTCGGGTGCACCCGATCGACTCATCGGGTGGTCGGGTGAGTCGGGTCGAGTCGGGTGAAACCCGACTGTCTCATTTGTCTCAATCAAGTATTTGCTTTACACATGACTTTGTCTACATTTTCTTTTTTCTTTTCTTTTTTTTTTTTGCTTTGAATGTATTTGTCTAGATATTCATGGGCTAACCAAAGCTCTAACCAAACAAAAAATAAAAACATAATCATGTGCTAGTTTAATGGTTTTAAGATTTTTATATCTCCGCTAGTGATATATATATTTTATTGATATAAGAATATAACATATATATATTTAAAGACTTTATAATACATAATACAAATACTAATATAAGTATATTACATATATATATATATATATTAAAGACTATATAATACATAATGCATATATTGATTTAAGCATATTACATATATATTTTTAAAAAATTAAGTGTGTTTCGAGTAGGGTCGGGTGAATCGGGTTTTCACCCCCCTAGACCCGTGACTCCACCCGAAACTGTCGGGTTTCCACCCCCAAGACCCGTGACTCCACCCACATTGTTTTAAAAACAAAAAAAAGGCTACGAGTGAGTCGGGTGGTCGGGTGAGTCGGGTAGGCGGGTGATTTTTGAACAGCCCTAACTGGTGAATCCCTGATAAAACAGATTGGATAAGTTAAGCCCTACCAACATAAGATAAAAATTTAGATTTTCATGAGTTCATTCTAGAGCAAATCTAGATATGAAAGAAAGAAGGCCTTCCCAAGCCCAAGGAATTGTGTATAGAATGGCTTGAATGTCGCCCAGGTATGAAGCAGCCGCACTTTTTATCCAATTTCAATATCCATCACTTAGGATGGGACGGGCTTAACACATAGATAATAGGGGCCTGTTTGACAATGATAAAAAAAAAGGGTTAATTCTATGTCTGATTTGAGGGGAGTGGAGGGATGTTACTTCCCTCCAAGCCTTCAAATTTTTATCCATCCAAAGTAGACGAATTAGGAGACTGTAAAAGCTTCTATTTTCTTTTGAATTTTTTTTCTGCAAAATAATGACATTCAATTTAATATAAGGGTATATTTTTCACTTATTTCCTTCTTGTTTAATCAAACAAGAGAAGGGAATACTACAATCATTTCTCTAGGGATACCTCTTTCATCCCTTCTCTCCTCCCTTCCTTCCATTTTTTCATCCTTCCTACCAAACGTAGGATTAGGTTCAAATCAAGTCTTATTTTTATTGGTTCTTATAAAGACCAGTATTGTGTTGGTTTGATAAAGAACCAGTTTTTAGGTCATTTTTAAGATAGGAATGAAGTCCAATATACCTAAAAAAAATTGCTACCTAAACAGGTTCTTATAAGAGCTACAAAACCAGTTCTTGTATTACTCAAGAGCTTGAGTTGCACCTAGTCTCTTAGAGAAATTCTCAAGCATGAGCCCATGCACCCTATTGGAGCATCCACAATGGTGTGGTCCATAAAACAACTTAAGGCAAACTTAAGTTTGTTACTCCACAATGGTGTTAAGCGTGCCACAAACTTAAATGCTAGGATAGTGAAAATTAAGTTTGTGGTACGCCTAAATTTAGTTATGATGTAGGAAAAAAGCAGAAGTAATACCGTTTAAGCATGATATGGCTTAGACAATGCGTTTGAGGTGAAACGACACACACATAGTCGTTTGGTGTCAAAATATTATCTTTGAAGGAGTTTGGGTATTGATGACACATGCAAGGTCGTTTAGGTAGTAGGGAAGCAACGATTCAGTGTGAACCCTTTGACCATCAAACAACTCACACAATGCCGTTTCACTCTTACACCAGTGCGAGCCTACCATTTTTCTGTACCACAACTCAGCTAAGTGCTAACCCAAAAAAAAAATTTAGCTAAGTTTGCCGTAATCGTGCCAACACCATTGTGAATGCTCTTATATATATATATATATACACACACATACATATGTATGTTTTTTTTTTCTTAATCAGGTTGCTGGCAAAGTCGAACATAACTTTCCTATTAGGAGGTGAAGTCTTGCTACCGTATTCAAAATGTGATAAATTCAAGCCGCTAGCTTGATCCTTTTTGTGAATTTCTCTTTTTAAGATGCACATATGAATAATCGGTAAACGTCTCTTACGATTTGTGGTTCTTATCACGGATGAATAGGGGCGGATCTAGGATTTTTATATGTGGGTTCGGGGACAGTGCTCTCGAGGCGAATTTTTTTAGGTCTACTTATACATAATTATGTGTAAAGTTGTAAAATTAGTTTAACACTCCTAGTTTGGGATAAATCATGTAATTTTAGGTGGCCTATTTCTAAAACCTGTAATATATTACATCTAAATCTAGAATTTTTACAAGTCTAGGGGGGGACCTATGTCTAAAACCTATAAAATATTGTATGTAAATCAAGAATTTTTAAAAGTCCAGGGGGGCCTGTGGGAATTTTAAGAGAGCCTATTTGTAAAATATGTAAAATATTATATGTGATTTTGTAATTTTCAAAAGTCTAGGAGAACTTGTGCCACCCCTGACTTCTACTTAAGTCTGCCACTGTGGATGAATCCAAGGGAGGACTAGCGGGGCGACCGTCCCCTAAATTTTAAAAAAAGCCTATGTGTATGTTAGTATTATTCATAAATGTACATGAAGACCCACTCTAAATTTTTAAAAATTATTAAGCTCGCCCCTTAAGTTAGATTGCCGAATCCATATTCGTCCTTGGTTCTTATAGTGGGTCTGGGCCGACTATGGGTCTAATGTCTATCTCTACACCAACCTAGCACTAGAAGCTTGATAATATATAAAGCTGTGAATATTTGGACTAGCTTCTTCATAGCATTTTAAAAACAAAAATGCTACACACACAACCTATTTCACAATCTATTTCACAATCTGGACATCTTAACCATTGATTTTGGTGAGTCCCATGCAGGAATCATGTGGAATTCTCAGAGGGCCCATCAAAATCAATGGCCAGCATGTACAGTTATGAAATAGGTTGTGAAATAGGTTGTGTGTGTAACATTACTCTTTTAAAAAACACAAAGTTAAAATACAGTCCTTTTTTCAAACAAAATAAATAAATAAATAACACCCCATTTTGTTATTTTTTAAAAGAATATTCGAAAAAAAAATGAATATTTTAAAAGCTAACTCAAATGAGCTCCAAGTCTCACATCCTATTGATCCAAAAAAGTTATTAAGAAAAAATAAAAAAAAATTCTTTAACAAAGGGATAATTACATTTCAGTCATTATTATGTGTCAAAATTAAAAGTCAGTCTACTACTTCTTTCAAAATTAAAAAAATATCAACTTTTTTTTGTAATATAAAAAAGTTTTCAAATTTTACATGACTTTTTGGAGCAATTCTTTATATAGGTGGGAGCAACTCTTTGAAACATTGGGAGCTAATCTTCCAAATGCAAAGGGCATTCCGTTTAAAAGTCCAGTGCAACTCTTCATAACGTTGAGAGCAAGTCTTCAAACGTTAGGAGCATGTTTTCAGACGTTTTGATACAGTTCAGAACTTTGAAAATAAACAGTCGACTAAAATACAAAATAAAATTTAAAAAAATTTATGTTTTTTTTTTATTTAAATTTTTTGTTTGACTTTTTAATTTTTTTAACTATTGTTTATATTTTTTTAATTTTCAAAAGTACTAGAATGACTTTTAAATTTTGTACAAAAGTTGAATGAAATCTAATTATCCCTTTAACAAAAAGAGTATTGACTTCCCCCCCCTTTATTTTTTGGTCTAAAAAAAAGAGTACAAAGAATGCTGACTTTCCAACGTTGATTATAAGCGTTTGTGTTAAGAATCAAATTATGAACATGGATAGAAGTTGAACAACAATCACATTGGCTATGAATTAAGAATTTCAAATCTAATCATGAAATACTCATTTATATCTATTACAACAACGACGTCGACTTATAATTTTTTTAAAAAAAATAAATTTTTTTTTTGAAACTTTCTATTCAATTGACAATTTCAAAATTGTAACTTGCAAGTAACGAACTCCCCGAGATTCTTCATTTTTTTTTGCAAATCAGACATATGGGCCAATCTAATTCGTCATGTTCCCAAGTCTTAACCCATTTTCAACTCTCCATCAATTGACGATAGGGACAGTTTGGGATGGTGTAAAACCGTTTGAAAGTAAATTAATTGGTGCTATAAATGCAAGTATTTGGTAGATATTTTTGTATGCTTTGAAGTCTATGTAATTTTATGATTCGCAAGCAAACTGATTCTGAAAATGCAAGTGTTTGGTGGAGACATTTTTGTGTGCTTTGAAATCTGTGCAATTTCATGATTCACAAGTAAACTGAATCTGAAAATTTAAGTGTTTGATAGAGATCTGTTTGTGTACGTGGACTATGTGCTCAATCCAAAATTAAGAGTACTAAAATTGGTTCTTTATGTTCTCCTAAAAAAAAAATTGGTTCTTTATGTTGAGAGTGAAACTTCTCCTATGTTTTGTGTACTCCCAAACTGGAGAAATTTTTTGGTATATGGCATGCTTACATAGTATCCTCTAATCGATGAGAATGAGTCTTTTAGGTAGGACCCACACTAAAAGGGCACCCTCCAACTATTGAAGAAGTGTGGGTCTCACCTAATAAGCTCTCTCTCATTGGTTAAAATGTACCATGTAAGTATGCCACATCCAACGTGATACTTTCGAAGTATCCAAAAACTTCTCTCCAAGCTGGCCATTACCTTGAGTCAATTTTCTTCTCTTTATTATTAAATTTTTTTTTTGGCTGAAAGAGTGAACTTCATTTAAGTACCAAGATGGACAACAGAGGCCCCAAAACCCCTTTGAGATCCTCCTCCCACATAAAAAGAGGAAGATCTTCAATTGAGACGGGGGTCCATAAGAATTACAAAGAACAGCCCAATAGGCCAAATTGGGTGCAGCAGAATTACAAGACCTAGGAACATGCACTACATTCCAGAAAACAAAAAGCTTTTCAAGCCTTCACGAAAAAGACTGTCAATGGTCCACTCGGGCACTACAGAAGAGCTGGCCAAAGGTTCGCAGAGAAGGAGAGATTCTCCTTCAAAAATGACAAAGTTCAACTTCAACTCAATGGCCAACTTTATAGCAAAAACAGAGAGCCGCATTAGCTTCAGCTAGGAAGGGGGACATAGCAGCTGTTATGCTTGCCGTTCTTTAGCTAATAAGTTCATCCCCGAGTGAAAACATTAGCCGAAAACGAGCTTTTGACTTTACACAATAACACTACAGTTTTAACTACTTGGACAAGGCAATTATTTGAAAATTTGTTTTGGATTACATGTTTGAATTATTTTAAGAGTAACGTTATACTCCCCAAATTTACATCTCAAAGTTATGTGGAAGTGGGTCCATTGTAGGGTCACTTTAATATCTTGTGGAGACACTTCAGTATCATTCAATTAAAATCGAGTACTGGACCTACTACTATCACATCATTTGAGATATAAATTTGGGAAGTATAACATTACTCTTATTTTAAGAGTGCCGATTAGGGCACATTCATTTTTTAATTAGGATATGTAATTTTAAGTGTAGAAATCAAATTTTTTACCTTTTACTTTAATTAGTAAGTGCACCTTACTTATTGTACTAAATATTATATTTTACAAAGAGTAATACTTGGGACGCAACTTTCATACAGCCTTCAAAAACTTGTGTCTATCTCTCTCCTGTATCACTGTGGGGTCCAGTGACATCACAAGAGAGAGATAGATACATCTTTTAGGAAGGTTGTATGAAAGTTGTGTCCCAAGTATTACTCTTTTACAAATAAACTTAAACTATCACAAAAATTGACAAAATCAGTGCAAAATACACTTGGATCAAACTAGTTGAAGCTTGAAACTACTTCTTTATAAAAATTAATCGTTTCAATTGAGTGCTCTACTTCCGTATGAGCTCGACTCACGAGGTTATGGCCACTTCCCTCAGTTTGTATACAAGAATATTGATACTCCATAATTTAGAATTGTTTATTTATTTTATTTATTTTTTTCTTTCATAAAGCTTGCTACATGGAATCAAAAGGGTCAGTCTTTTGAACCATCATATAATTAACCAAGATAAACAACTATGGTACTGCTAAACTGTCAATGAAAAAATATGGCGTTACATCGATATCTGCACGTTGGTCTTCCATTATATTTGGTAAAGGTACCAAATAATTTTCAACATTTTCTATATATTCTTAATTTTTGTATTCGCATATCCTGAATACAAAAATAGACAGATATCTCTACTAAGGAATTCATTGTATTGAGTAAAAAAAAATTTATTAAAACATGGTAAAATAATACTTAACTAGCAAAACGGAGTAAAATAGTTCCCCAAAAAAAAAAAAAAAAAACCTATAAAACAATAAAAGCAAAACTTGGCTTAATTGAAATTTTTTTTTTTGGATCATCTCAACTGGCATACAAGGAATTACTCCGTAGAAGTTAAACATAACCAAATGTGAAAGTTTACATGCCTAGAACCAAAAAGAGAAGAGACAAACTTTGATTCTAATACAAACAAAAGGAGATCAGATGCTAACAGACTCCGTGTTCATGAAATCATTGAAATTATGACAATAAAAAAAAACTATAAACAATAAAAACAAAACGTGGCAACAATGGTTCTTTCACAGTTTCACGTAAACACATATTCAAGAAGTTATGTTAGTCTACTTCTCGTGTAGTAGATTTCGTTCACAATTATATGTATAAACAAAATTAATCACAAATCAAAATTTATAGAGTCGAATTTACAGATTAACGAGGGTTTCAAGACAAAAGTTTTATCTTGTTTATACTAAACCCTAGAATAGTGCATGGTTAGAGATTCACATGGAATTAAAAAGCAAGAAGAAGAAGATCAGAAAGTTAGGGAGGAATAAAAAAGAGAGATTGAGACTTACTGGATATCAGTCGAACAACAAACACAGTCCTTACTTAAAAAGCAAAACAAAATTAAACCTAAACTTCTTAAAAATGTCATTTGTGGGAGGTGCCCTTAAGAGAAGCACTAAATATTTATTTTTTACCTAAAAAAAAGTGCGTAAATTAAAAAAAAATGTATATTAAAAAAAAATGAACTTGCCCTTCCAGCACCCTTATTTTAAACATAATTGAAGAAATTCACACGACTTGTCTATAAATCGATTCATGTCTAAATTTGTTTGGAAAGTGTAAACATGCGAGAATCATTCAACATAAACGTCACAAAAAATCCACGCAAAACTATGCTTTTTTTTTTTTTTTTTACATTGTTCGATGTTGGATTATTGGATTTGTATGCCTTGACAAACTTCCACAACAAAGTATGTTCATTAACCAAATCTGAAGTCAAAAGTAGTTACCCGCATGCCTGAGTTGATCTACTACGTTTGATTTTGGCTTGTTTGTGAAACTAAGCCTAAAATTCACACTCGAGCTCGACTTGTTTGTTAAACAAGTTAAGCCCGAGCCTAGTTTATGTATGTTTGAGCTTGGCTTATTTATTGAATGAGCTTGAAATTCAAGCTTGATTTTGACTCGTATGAACAATAGTCAGTTCAAACTATTATCCATGATTATCCTAGACTCGTATAAATGAGTCAAGTCACCTATCCTCAAAAATAATTTTTATCTACTTTTTTTAATTTTGGTCAAAAGTCCCTGATTATTAATCAAATCAAATTCTTATCCTACAAACTTTCATATAATTAATTATGTGAGAATCCCAAAGTTAAAGTATTTTTTTTTATAACACAAATTTAAAGTAATTAGTTATGTGAAAATTTTCTTTTGAGGGTCGACCTTTTAGTACTAAAATAAAAATAAATAAAAAAAAGGGTTGGATCTAAGATCAAAACTGTCTATTTTATAGGATATTTGACCAAATTTCCACAACAACATATGTATATGTACAAGTTAGTTTATAAGCACTTTATATATCAAACCTATTAAAGAGATTTTTCCCGAGCCTTACTCTAACATGATCACGAGCTCTATCGAGCCGAGTTCATGTGTGCCTGAGCTTCGCTCATTTATTAAACAAGCCTGAAATCTGGGCTAGGGATTGACTTTCTTATTAAATGAGTCTCGAGCCATTATCAAATATGTTAGCAACGACTTAATGTTGAACAACTCAACTCTTAAACAACCATAATTGAAGATAATACGTAGTGGAATTGATTGCCCCAAATTCTTAATTTCCTGTCCAATAAGAGCTGATTTTAGTTAACTTTTGCAATAATTTTTTTTAGGAATAAAAGATTTTTTTAAAACTAGGTTATAGCAACACAATAAAATTAGACAGCTCTTACCGGAGGAAGAGGTTACAGATCGATCACCCGTCCCCTTATCCAAACACGAACTAATTAATCATTCTCTCTTGAATGGATGCCGGCGTTGAGTCTTTTTAATCACTTACGAAAACAAAGCGGAATTCCGTCGCGACATGATGAACAGTAGTGCCATAAATTGGAGCTTTTAAGAAGCTGCCTTTTTACTTGAGAAATGGATCATAATCATCAAAATTTTGTGAAAAGCTAATTTAAATGGTCACAAGTGATTGTTGGACTCGAATAGCCATATGACAAACGGACTCTAAATATCCCTTTGTTCTCTTTGTAAATGGTTCAAAAAATGCTATCAATTATAAGAAATATGTTTGCGTATACAGAAGGAGTTTCGGTTAAAAAAGAGTTGTGTTCAGTTTCAACATGTGTAGGTGTTAATTACTTCAATCAATTAGGTGTTGAATTTCCAATTTCAAGCTCATACAACAATTTCAAACGCCAATTGTTGTGAGATCACTTCATTTTTCCTCCATTTTCTTGCCAACCAAAAGAAATGGACCACATCTGAGTTATGAATTTTCCCAATAATTGCCCAATAAGAGGTCATCTTATCTTCATTTACATGTCCCCATCAAAACAGCCATGCAGTTCAATCATTCATTTGTGGTGGATTTAATCATTTCATCATTGCTTTTGGATTAGGAAGACCTTTTTGAATCTATATAGGATTCTAGACAATGATACCGATGTTATTCTTTTTTAACTTTCATGGCAAATTTTTTCTTTTTTTTTGTTTGTTAAGGTGGATAATTGAGCATAATAATATCATGCATGCTATTCTAATCTTTTGATTAATTGTTCGGTACTGCTTCGATAACAAGAAAACCGGACTTTGGCCGGAGAATGTTATGTCACAATGTCATTGTGACGACGTGGTATGATGTATAACTCATATAAGTTTTAAGTACTGAAAAATTCCACTAACTTATACATGACGTGTAGGTCCGCACGTATAGTATTAGCATGACAACGCGTGAGAAGTTATTGATGATGGGACGTGTGTGGTGTGATGGTCACCTTGAATAATTTCTTATTTGTCCATTTGAACTATTATTGTATCTTGTGTGTTTTTTTTTTGAATGTTTTGTTTAGTGCAGTAGTCCTTTTTACAAAAGTACTCTTGTCTCTGGTGCACTAAAATCCATAACGCATTTTTTCCATAATACATTTTAGGGTTTGTTTAGTTCTTGAATTAGTGAAGGAAAAGAAAAGAAAATATAGAGAAAAATATTTCATTTGTTTGCTTAATAAGAAAAACGACGAAGAGAAAATAAAGGGTGACAATTTTTGACACGACTATCTATTTTACTGAGACAACCCAAACATGACATGATATGACACGAATAATTTAAAATAGTTTGTATTATAGATGAATAGCACTCGAAACTAAAAATCAAACACAAAGCACACAATCCGATTAATGACACGATTATGACACGAGAACCCGAATTGCCACCCCTAGAAAAAATGAATGAAAAGAGGATAAGTTGAGAAATGAATTAAACGTTTTGAATAAAAAGATGATAAGTTGAAAATAGAAATGAATTAATGCTTTTTAAATATGAAGAATAACAGAAGGGAAAATACGAAGAAGCTAGTTTTCCTTCTTATTTTCGATCCTTTTTCTTTTTCCAAATCTGCAAACTAACCAAAGCCTTAACAAAAACCAATTCTACATGTGTAAGCCCAACATCAACTCTGAAGCTGTATTGTTGCCAACCCTCACTCTGAGAGAGAGAGAGAGAGAGAGAGAGAGAGAGAGAGAGAGAAATTGCATGATTAAATGTTCCTTCTGAGTCTAGCAAGTGTAGACAAATAGAAATTATCTCATGTGACCGTCACACCCATGTGATTTGAGTATTATGTGAGTTTCATATGGGTCCCATAGGAATAAATTAAAGAGATCAACATCACACGAAATAGTTTTTGTAGAGAAGATTGTCCATTTAGATCCATTCGATGCTTTTTTCCTTCCAAATCATAATTGAGGAGGCACTTTGTCACAGCCCGGTCCCACAATAGCGGAACCGGAGCCCGTGGCACGCCACCGAGGCTAAACCAATTCATTAACGTTCCCAAAAATTAGGTTTGAAGAACACACGCAGCGGAAAACAAAACACATTTTAAAACCAGAGGTTCAGTCGACTGCTCAGTCGACTGCTCAGTCGACGGAGGCGGGCAGGGATTTTAATATCAAATTTCAGTCGACTGAAATTGGAGGTCCAGTCGACTGCTGAGGGGTCCAGTCGACTGCCGAGGGGTCCAGTCGACTGCTTTTGCTAAAAAAAGAAGCAGTAGCTAACAGGCTCAGGGGTTCAGTCGACTGCTCAGTCGACTGCTCCCCTGGCAGCAGCCCAATCTGCAGAAAACAAGTTTAAAAAGCTTCCTAACTTCCATCCAATGATCAACCACTCAAATCAAACTCAGTCCAAAGTAATTCTAGCTGTATTAAAGCATTACCAAACATAATTACAACATGTTCTAGTCTAATACAACGTTCAAGATTCATTCTATCATACCAAATTAAACATGGGTTAAAACAATCAAATTCTTATTACAACATTTCTAGGATCCCAAAACTACAAGATTAACATTCAAGTTGCCTTCTAAAAGAACTCCCAACCCACGTGTTCACTTCTGCGATTCCTCGCCAGCATTTACACCTGAAATGGTTATTTGAATAACCACACATATTTCGATTTGTTTAAGCTAATGCTTAGTGAATAAATCAACATATGTACATGAATGATAAACATGTCCGCATTCACATCTCTACATTTCATACTAGTCGCCGGAGACTCACGTGCCCGTCCATACTCCCAATCCGCGACTCCTCGCCAATAAGTCCACGCGAAAGGGTAAGACCCACGATTCTACAAACAATCGTGCGACCTTAATGCCTATATCGGCTCCACAAAATGGCACGGTGACCACGTGCTCCTTCTGACCCAAATAAGCAACTTAACATGCTCAAATACATATCACCATGCTCGCGGTAATTAAAACATATCACCGTGCTATTGAGCCTACTTATCAATATAAATGTCCAATATGAACTACACAATATATCTCTAGGAATTAATACATGCTATTCAAACATAACATGAATACATGCCAAGAAATCATTCCAAAACATAGTTGAATCACTCACCTCCAAATAACGCTCCTATAATTCAATCTGAAGAAAACCCGTGCACAAAGAACGTGCAGAAGTCCGCCTAGTACAATTCCTATAGATCAGAATTCCATTTATCAACTTTTATGAAAAATTCTAGAAAATAACTTTTCGGAAAACTTAGCCAAACAGGCCCTAATAGGTATCAAAACGAAGCTATTACCTCGAGGAGCTCGAATACGAAATCTGGGAGAAAACAGACTGACAGAAGGTCGTCGTTTGGCGTCGCAAAGCTCTAAGCAATCAAATCTCCCTCTAGCCCCCTTTTTGGCCTCCTCTTGAACTTAGGTTAGAAGTTAATGAAATATCTAAGTTCATCTCTATCTATATATAGGCAACATTCTCGGGGAATTACGTTTACCTCCCCACGAGTTTTCAAAACTCCTAATCAGTCTCTGAAACTTCCTATACAGCTTATTCATAGCTTTACGAGTGAAACTTCAAAATTATAAAAGTTTTTGACTAAGTTTCGTTTGGTTGCTAAAACGCGAATTTCTATATGACGTTTCCGAAGTTGCTAATTAGCCTACCAAATTAATAGCGTGTTCATTCGTCCTCACCAGGATACTAAATCTAACAACAGAAATAAATTCTAAAACAGAAAATAATACAGATATTGAAATACACAGGTAAACATTTATTTTCAGATAAACATTTAAAGTGTTCCACAGTGACCGTCTCATACTCGGAGAGACGTCACAACAATAAATCCTCAATCACCACAGTTTCAGAGGGTTCTCTAATACAGACACCCAAATCAACTCGTGAGTCAAAACTCACTCAATCATGTGTCATAGGACACGCCACATCACATTATCATGCATGACAATGAAATGCAAAAGCAATAACACAAATGTGGGTGTTGTAATACTCTCCCCCTTAAAAGAAGTTTGTCCCCAAACTTATACCTCAAGTCTCGAAAAGGTGTGGATACTGAGTACGCATCTCATCTTCTATCTCCCACGTCATCTCTTCCGTAGTTTGACTACGCCATAACACTTTCACTTTCGATATTACTTTATTTCGTAAGACTTGATCCTTCCGATCTAAGATCTCTATCGGATATGCGGCATACGTTAAATCACTCTGAATCTCATTCGATGTCGGAGTCATCACTTGGTCTCTATCTTCCACTAATTGTTTGTGTAACAACAATACATGAAACACGTTATGAACTTGAGTATACTCGCTCGGCAAGTTCAAACGATAAGCTACGGGTCCAACCTTTGCAATGATTTCAAAAGGTCCTACATATCTCGGATTGAGTTTCCCGTATCTACCAAATCTGGTTATTCCCTTTGAAGGTGACACCTTCAAATACACTAAGTCTCCTACATCGAATTCCAACGACCGTCTGCGCTTGTCGGCATAACTCTTATACCTACTCTGAGCTGTCAGTAACCGTTGTCTAATTACCTTTATCTTATCCGTCGCCTCTTGTACAATTTTCGGCCCTTCAATCTTTCTTTCTCCGACTTCCGTCCAACTAATTGGTGAACGACATACACGACCATATAAAGCTTCATAAGGAGCCATCCCAATACTCGACTGAAAACTGTTGTTATATGCGAACTCAATTAACGGTATGTGGTCTTCCCAATCGCCTTGAAAATCAAGTACACATAAACGAAGCATGTCTTCCAAAATCTGGATTACTCTTTCTGATTGACCATCGGTCTGAGGATGAAAAACTGTACTAAAGTGCAATTTGGTACCCATTGCTTCTTGCAAGGCTCTCCAAAACTTCGATGTAAAACTACTATCCCTATCTGAAATGATAGAAACTGGGATACCATGTAGTCTCACAATTTCGCGAATATACAACTTAGCTAACGTCATCGGCTTAATCGTTCGAAGTGGTAGGAAGTGCGACGACTTCGTCAAACGATCAACAATCACCCAAATAATAGTGTTCGATCTCTTCGATCTCGGAAACCCACTAACAAAATCCATTGTTATGTGCTCCCATTTCCACTCGGCTATCGGTAACGGTTGTAACAATCCCGAAGGTACTTGGCGTTCGGCCTTTACTTGTTGACAACTAGTACAACGTGAAACATATCGTGCTATTTCCCTCTTCATTCCCGGCCACCAATAAACATGTCTCAAATCTCTATACATCTTGGTGCTTTCCGGATGAACGGTATACTTCGTATTGTGTGCTTCCTCTAGGATGTTCCGTTTCAACTCCTTCTCGTTAGGCACACAAATTCTACCCCTCAATCTCAACACATTATTCTCATACGTAAATCCCGGTTGTTTGCCCATTGGAATCTCATCACAAATCTTCTTCAAAACCACGTCTTGAAGTTGTTTTTCTACGATCTCGTGAATCAAGAGTGGTTGTGCCACCATCGTCAACATCAAGCCACTTTCAATCCTCGGAATCACTTCAAGCTCTAAATTCTCCATATCTCGTATCAGTTCTTTCTGAGAAGTCAAATCTGATGCGGTATTGGTTGGTACTTTGCGACTAAGAGCATCGGCGACGACATTCGCCTTGCCCGAATGATATTGAATCGACAAGTCATAGTCCTTCATCAACTCTAGCCATCTCCTTTGCCTCATGTTCAAATCTCGTTGTGTAAACAAGTACTTCAAACTCTTGCGATCCGTATAGATCTCACATTTCTCCCCGTATAGGTAATGACGCCAAATCTTCAGTGCAAAAATCACGGCGGCCAATTCTAGATCATGTGTTAGATAATTCTTCTCGTGCGGTCTAAGTTGTCTTGATGCATACGCAATAACTTTATCACCTTGCATAAGAACGCAACCTAAACCTCTATATGAAGCATCACTGTAAATAAAAAATCCTTCAGTCCCTGATGGAACGGCTAATATTGGTGCTTTCACTAGTCGACCCTTCAACTCTTGGAAACTTTCTTCACATTCTGGACTCCAAACAAAAGCAATATCTTTCCTCATTAACTGTGTCATCGGCATTGCTATACGCGCACTACAAGAAAAAACCCTTTTTATGACTTTTTTTATTTTGGGCTAATGACTATTTTAAAAAAAGAGTCATAACAAATACTTTTTTCTAACATGTATGACTCTTTTTGCAAATATAGTCATAAGATTGGTAAGTGGTGTTTTATTTACGACCTTTTTATTTATTAGTCATAAATAATAAGATTGCTTATGACAGTTTTTTTTAAATGGTCATAAATAATAAGATTTTTTATGACAGTTGTTTTGAAAATGGTCATAAATAATAAGATGGTCATAAATAATAAGAGTTTTTATGACAATTTTTTGAAAATGGTCCTAAATAATAAGAGTTTTTATGACAGTTTTTTGAAAATGGTCATAAATAATAAAACTTTTATGACTTCGTTTTTTGGTAGTCATAAATATTCTTTATTTTTATGACTCTTTTTCTTTGAATTCTAGAATCAAACGTAAGTACTGTTTTGGGAAAAATAGTAAAAAAAGACAATATGCTAAGATTTTTAAAGTTAAGATTCTTGATTAGGGAAAGGTCCTCTGTACAAAAATATTTTGTGAAATTTTACTTGACATACACGAATATTAAGTGAAATTTCACTAAATCTTTACATGAATATTAAGTGAAATTTCACTTAAATCGACCTTTGAGAGACTAGTTTTTAAGAAATTACTTTTTGAAATTGGACTATTAACACTTGATAGTTACTTTTAGTGTCAAAAATTTAGATTTTATTAAGAATCATATTAGATTTTTTATGACAGTTTTTTGAAAATTATCATAAAAAATAAGATTTTTTATGACATGTTTGTGAAAAGTGTCATATATAATAAGTATTTAGAAAAGTGTCATAAATAACAAGACTTTTATGACTTCATTTTTGGATAGTCATAAATATTCTTTATTCTTATGACTCTTTTTCTTTGAATTCTAGAATCAAATTACTGTTTTTTGGGGAAAATAGTGAAAAAGATAATATGTTAAGATTTTTAAAGTTAAGATTCTTGATTAGGGAAATGTGCGCTGTATAAAAATTTTAAATAAAATTTCACTTGGTATACATGTAACACCCCATATTTTCTTTATATAAATATTCATTTAAAAAAACAAAATAATGAGACAACCTAAATTGGTTATTTATTTATATGTGTGTATTTATTTTATTCATTAATTATTGTGTGAAATTTTATAGAGCTAAGTGGTGGAGTTAAGTTGTAAAAACTTAAGTTGAACAAGTCATTGAAGAATTGATGTGTTTATTTTTTTGTAGTGATTATAGGCCCGTGAATGTGTTAATTTGTGTTTTTAACATTTAAATTAAGTACCCGGGTTATGTACACCCATTGGGTCACTCATTTTAGAACTTTAGAATGTATTTCGGGCCCATATAAAGCCTTTTTGTGAGGCCCCTAGACAAAAAACGGGATTTTTAGCCTTTTGTGTGTTTGTGTTATAATATATGTAGGTGTATCATATATACATACATAATATATATACATACATAATATAACTCTTAGGGTTTTGATAACAAAAAGAAAAGAAAAGAGAGACATGAGAAAAATAGAGCAGTCAAGAGAGAGAGAGAAGAAGAAGAAGAAGATAATAAGAGAAGAAAAGAGGAACCTCAAATATTGTTTTGCGAATCTTCATCAACATTGAAGTCCTAAATCGGTGAGTTAACTTGTTATTTTCTTCAATCTCGTTTGATTGAAATTTAAATGGATAGATTATTAAATTAGTATGGTTATGGGTTATGAGATTTAGGTTTTTATTTACAATGATTGAAGTTATGATTTGAGATTTATAGATGAGCCTTGGATATACATTTGAGCAATTATTCAATTTTCGGATTTGGGATTTTCATGGATCAGATTTTAGTAGCAAATTTCTAATAAATCATACGTTACAATTTTCGTGATTCTGTCCGCGATAGCCTGTAGGAAACGCAATTCTGGACAACTTTCGTCTAATGGTATTTTTCCCAATTCTGCACCGTTTGGGCAGAAAATTCATATTACAGTAGCAGTTTTATGAATGTTAAAATAAGTGTATTTGTTATATCATATTTTTGTGTGATTTCGTGTTCGTTAATATAAATTAATTTATTTGTACATAGAAAGATATGAGTTCTCATGTATAGTTGAGCTTTGTGAAATTATGACTGTGTGATTTTGTGTGGGTTATGAATATGTGTGAACATGTAGCTGTTAATATAATTTTAATGGAAATTTGAGTTGAGATATATGAATCTCTTATGAAGTAGAGGTTTGTGAAAAACGTGGATGTATGAATCTCTTTGTGGTGTTTTATCCTTACGTTTAGAAGTTGAATTATAATGAATTACCTCTTATTGTGGTTGCATCGTAGAAAGTTGTGGACGCTTAGTCATCGAATTTTCTAATAATTTTTCGTGTTGTAATCGTTGTGTGTGAGAATATTGTCTTGAAGTGACGTTTTATTATCTAATTTTAACTTTTAATATTGTCTTGAAGTGGACTCAAGGCTTTAAATTTCAAAGGGAAAAGAAGGCCAAAACCAATTTGACAATTCGTAAAGGTAATTAAATCTGAATAAAAACATGGTAGATATAATGGTAGCTGTTTAAATTATACTTAGTATGTTATGGTTAATGTATTGATATAATGTATGTTGCGGTTATTCAATTGTTGCTGGGTATGTTTTCATTGTTTGAAATTTTTGGGAGGTTCTATTTATAGAGGAGATTCTGTCGAAAGTTTTAGAAATTCTAGGTCAACATTCATTCCAAGATAAGTTAGTTTTACCACGACTTGTGATTGCAGTAATTTATTGTTTGTCTAATATTTGTTATACATTTATTCATAGGGACCAAATCAACCAGGAAATTATGAATGTGGATACCATATGTTACTTTTCATGAAAGTGATAATGGAGAATCCATCCAAATCTATCAAGATAAAGGTATTATCATAGTATTCTTTGTAAATGTGTCGCCAAATTTTCTCTTCTTCTTGTTTTACTTTGATTCATAAATTGTGGAATTTTTTTTTTCATATGTGTTGGAGGTGGGGGTGGTGGTGTTGTGGGGAGGGAATACATCCTTAACATCTCATTCTTTCCTGAACTTTTTCAGATGAAAGAGTTGTCTCAAAAAGTGAAATATGAAAGTCACGAGCTAAATGTATTTCAACTTGAGTTCATTGAGTTCATTCAAGAATACATTTAAGTATTGAAAATTTCAACATTTTTTTCCTTTTTTCAGGTAATCTATATTTTTACAATTTAAGAAAATTATATACTCGTTATATAGAATCTAATACATTGATTTCATTTTTGTTTCAGTGTTACACAGTTAGACTACATGGAACAAATATTGCAAATAAGTTGATGTACTAGCGGAGATTGAAGAGTTTAAATAGACACTGATCTTGTTTTTATTTATTTATTTATTTATTTTTATTTTTTTTAACAATGTTACATATACATTATTGGTTTGTTGGTTTAATACATACTTAGTGGTTACTGTTACATTTTTCTTGTACATAACTAATTATTAGATTGATTATTGAAAAATTTTGGTTGGAAGGAAGATAATATCTGAATATGGTTCTTGAGTTGATTTGTAACATGCATGTTTTGATGATGTATTTGAATTGTGTAATCTTGATTGTTGGATTATCAACAAAATATTTTTTTTCTTTAAATGTGTTTTATATTATATATGACTGTTTCATAAAAAAATAATCATAAATTAGCAATAGTTCTACTAAAGTCATAAATAGTGTCATTATTTATGACTTTTAAAATGTTATTTATGACTGTTTTGAAGATTAGTTATGACTATAAAAAGATTATTTATGACTTTTTGAATGTTATTTATGACTATTTTAAATATTATTTATGACTATTTAAAGGTTATTTATGACTTTTTTGAAGATTGTTTATGACTTTTTAAATGGTTATTTATGACTAATTTGAAGATTATTTACGACTTTTTAAAGGGTTATTTATTACTTTTTTGAAGATTATTTATGACTTTTTTAAAAGGCTATTTATGACTTTTTTAAAGATTATTTATGGCTTTTTTAAAAGGCTATTTATGACTTTTTTGAAGATTATTTATGACTGTATCAATTAAAAAATAGTCATAAACAATTTAAAAGCACTCATTTTTTATGACTATTTTTTTAGAACTGTTGTAAAAGTAATAATTATTTATGACTTTTTTAACAAACTCGGACTTATTTATGACTGCAATGTTATGACTTATTTTAAAAGCTTAAAAAAGAGTCATAAATATACATTCATGACACTTTTTTAAAGTCATAATAAGGGTTTTTTGTTGTAGTGGCGCAAAGTCTTTTACAAATCTCCGATAATACCCAGCTAATCCTAGGAAACTTCTGATGTCTGTCACATTCGTTGGTCTCGCCCAATTGGTAACTGCTTCTATCTTCTGAGGGTCTACAGAAATTCCCTTTGCTGACACTATATGTCCAAGAAAAGCTATCTCGGTCAACCAAAACTCACACTTCTTCAATTTGCCGAATAATCTCTTTTCACGCAATCGTTGTAAAGCTAATCGCAAATGATACTCGTGATCTTCTACGCTTTTGGAGTAGATTAGGATGTCATCTATGAACACGATAACGAACTCATCTAAATAATCTTTGAAAACACGGTTCATTAAGTCCATGAAAGCAACTGGTGCATTAGTCACTCCAAATGGCATAACCAAAAATTCAAAGTGACCATATCGAGTCCTGAAAGCTGTCTTCTCAACATCTTCCTCTTTGACTTTCAACTGATGGTAACCGGATCTCAAGTCGATCTTCGAAAATACCTGAGCCCCTTGTAACTGATCAAACAAGTCATCTATTCGCGGCAACGGATACTTGTTCTTGATGGTCAACTTATTCAACTCCCGGTAGTCGATGCACATACGCATTGTTCCATCTTTCTTCTTCACAAACAAGACTGGAGCTCCCCACGGCGAAACACTCGGTCGGATAAAACCCTTCTCCAACAGTTCTTCTAACTGAACTTTCAATTCTTTCAATTCTATCGGTGCCATTCGGTACGGTGCTTTGGATACCGGTTGTGACCCTGGTACTACTTCTATTGTGAACTCAAGCTCTCTTTCAATCAATACGTCGGGTAACTCATCGGGAAAAACATCTGAAAATTCTCGAACTACTGAAATGTCTTCTATTAGTGGTCCAAGAACTCGCGTGTCGACAATTGAACATAAGAAACCCGAACAACCCTTCTTCAACATCTTACTTGCTTGAATCGCCGATATCAAGTACGGTGGTACAATCACTCCCTTACCTTGAAAAGTAAACTTTTCTCGTCCTGACGGATAGAAACTAACCCGTTTCTGTTCACAATTGATTTTGGCTTGATTAACCGACAACCAATCCATACCCAAGATAACATCAAAGTAATTCACCGTCAACGGAATCAAATCAACGCTCAAAACTTTATCACCTATCTTGATCTCACATGACTTGAATATCGAAGAAGTAACTAGCGGTTCACTACTAGGCAATGATACACACAAGTCATATCCTAGCGGTTCTGACTTAACAGTTAAATGCTTAACAAAATCACGTGATACAAATGAATGCGTCGAACCAAAATCCATAAGTATACGTGCAGGATACGAACAAATAGGAAGAATACCTGATACGACGATATCATCCGTATTCCCCGGCCTGAGCTGGAAGTATCGTCCTTGTTGTTGCGCGACTCCTTTCCCTTTATCCATTCGAGGTTCTACCCTTGATCCGCTTGGCACACTCGATGCCCTGGTACTCATTCCCGGTTGTCTCTTACTTGGGCAATTCTTCGCTATGTGCCCCGGTTGGCCACACTCAAAACATTTCCCTCTTATCTCTGGGTTATAGCTCTTGGCGTTCGAGGTTGTGTTTGGTGTAGTCGAATTTGCGTTCAAAGGACAATTCCTAGACACATGCCCCAATTGTTTACAAATATAGCAAGTGATCAATTGATAGCAGGTTCCTCTGTGTCGCAGGTTACATGTTGGACACAACGGTCTCGGGTCCCCCATGAACGTACTCCCTCCTTGGCTACTCATATATGTTCCCGAACCTTGAGTAAACGGTTTCTTCGCATTCCCTTGACCCTTACTCCGACTGTCATTTGCTCTCTTCCCTTGTTGTCCCTGTCGATATCTGTCGACACTTTTCTCAGCAATACGGGCAGCTTCCTCAACGAGAGAAACGGTCGGGTATTGCAACATGTCTACACGGCCACGGATGTTCTCTCTAAGCCCTTTCTCAAACTTACGAGCTTTATTCCTATCAGTTGGAACGGTAGTTTTCCCAAATCGTAACAAGGCATTGAAACGAGAAACATACTCACCTACGGTCATATCTCCCTGAACCAAACTTGCAAACTCTTGACGTTTCTGAGTATAAGCAGATTGCGGAAAGAAACGTTTGTTGAATTCTTCCTTAAATGCTTCCCACGTGGTCGGCTTCCCCTGTTCAAGTACGTTGTTCCACCAATCCAATGCTTCGCCCATCAACGTATCGGATGCGCATAAAATTTTCTCCTCATCGGTACATATTACCTGACGGAAATGTCTTTCCATGTCCATCATCCAATGATCGGCCAAATCTATGTCAACTTGCCCATGATACAATGTTGGTTTTCGCTTATGAAACTGTTCCACGATTGTGTGTTGAGGTCGCGATGCCGATGGTGCATTGACATAACGAATTTCCACTTGTGGAGGCTGAACATTCATCTGTTCTCTTTCACTTACCGCTTGTATGAAATTTCCCACCATATTCACTATTTGGTCCATCCGCGAATGCGGTGACAATTCTCTTGGTGGATCAGCCATAACGTTTCAAGTATTTCCCCTGTTGAGTCCAATGCATAATGACCATGCATGCTATGCCACAATATAGATATATGTGCACAGTTCATCACAATCAACAAATGCTAATGCATGAAGCATTTATACAATGATAACCATTATCTTTACAATTACACACTCCACTCGACGTCACTCAACATATATAACGTCACTCGTTCCCAAGGCTCTAAACTTATGCTCTGATACCACTAAATGTCACAGCCCGGTCCCACAATAGCGAAACCGGAGCCCGTGGCACGCCACCGAGGCTAAACTAATTCATTAACGTTCCCAAAAATTAGGTTTGAAGAACACACGCAGCGGAAAACAAAACACATTTTAAAACCAGAGGTTCAGTCGACTGCTCAGTCGACGGAGGCGGGCAGGGGTTTTAATATCAAATTTCAGTCGACTGAAATTGGAGGTCCAGTCGACTGCTGAGGGGTCCAGTCGACTGCCGAGGGGTCCAGTTGACTGCTTTTGCTAAAAAAAGAAGCAGTAGCTAACAGGCTCAGGGGTTCAGTCGACTGCTCAGTCGACTGCTCCCCTGGCAGCAGCCCAATCTGCAGAAAACAAGTTTAAAAAGCTTCCTAACTTCCATCCAATGATCAACCACTCAAATCAAACTCAGTCCAAAGTAATTCTAGCTGTATTAAAGCATTACCAAACATAATTACAACATGTTCTAGTCTAATACAACGTTCAAGATTCATTCTATCATACCAAATTAAACATGGGTTAAAACAATCAAATTCTTATTACAACATTTCTAGGATCCCAAAACTACAAGATTAACATTCAAGTTGCCTTCTAAAAGAACTCCCAACCCACGTGTTCACTTCTGCGATTCCTCGCCAGCATTTACACCTGAAATGGTTATTTGAATAACCACACATATTTCGATTTGTTTAAGCTAATGCTTAGTGAATAAATCAACATATGTACATGAATGATAAACATGTTCGCATTCACATCTCTACATTTCATACTAGTCGCCGGAGACTCACGTGCCCGTCCATACTCCCAATCCGCGACTCCTCGCCAATAAGTCCACGCGAAAGGGTAAGACCCACGATTCTACAAACAATCGTGCGACCTTAATGCCTATATCGGCTCCACAAAATGGCACGGTGACCACGTGCTCCTTCTGACCCAAATAAGCAACTTAACATGCTCAAATACATATCACCATGCTCGCGGTAATTAAAACATATCACCGTGCTATTGAGCCTACTTATCAATATAAATGCCCAATATGAACTACACAATATATCTCTAGGAATTAATACATGCTATTCAAACATAACATGAATACATGCCAAGAAATCATTCCAAAACATAGTTGAATCACTCACCTCCAAATAACGCTCCTATAATTCAATCTGAAGAAAACCCGTGCACAAAGAACGTGCAGAAGTCCGCCTAGTACAATTCCTATGGATCAGAATTCCATTTATCAACTTTTATGAAAAATTCTAGAAAATAACTTTTCGGAAAACTTAGCCAAACAGGCCCTAATAGGTATCAAAACGAAGCTATTACCTCGAGGAGCTCGAATACGAAATCTGGGAGAAAACAGACTGACAGAAGGTCGTCGTTTGGCGTCGCAAAGCTCTAAGCAATCAAATCTCCCTCTAGCCCCTTTTTTGGCCTCCTCTTGAACTTAGGTTAGAAGTTAATGAAATATCTAAGTTCATCTCTATCTATATATAGGCAACATTCTTGGGGAATTACGTTTACCTCCCCACGAGTTTTCAAAACTCCTAATCAGTCTCTGAAACTTCCTATACAGCTTATTCATAGCTTTACGAGTGAAACTTCAAAATTATAAAAGTTTTCGACTAAGTTTCGTTTGGTTGCTAAAACGCGAATTTCTATATGACGTTTCCGAAGTTGCTAATTAGCCTACCAAATTAATAGCGTGTTCATTCGTCCTCACTAGGATACTAAATCTAACAACAGAAATAAATTCTAAAACAGAAAATAATACAGATATTGAAATACACAGGTAAACATTTATTTTCAGATAAACATTTAAAGTGTTCCACAGTGACCGTCTCATACTCGGAGAGACGTCACAACAACAAATCCTCAATCACCACAGTTTCAGAGGGTTCTCTAATACAGACATCCAAATCAACTCGTGAGTCAAAACTCACTCAATCATGTGTCATAGGACACGCCACATCACATTATCATGCATGACAATGAAATGCAAAAGCAATAACACAAATGTGGGTGTTATACACTTCTAGTTAGGGGTGTAACAAAACTGACTGGACTGATCGAATCGATTGGTATGGTCGGTTTTCAAAATTTTCATGCAATGTAAAAATCGAACTGAACTGAACTAAAAATTTACACTAAACTGAGCGAACTGAAACCGATCGGTTTGGATAAAAGTTGCACAGAACCGAACCGTTTTAACCTATACTTCTAATCAAACAGACGTTGTACCCAAAAGGAAAAACCGACTTTGGTTGTTAACAATTCATTGTTTCAACTTCAAGTCGGTTCCTATTCGTCCATAAGAGAAATTATCCAGTGAGCTTGTCACATTATGTCATCATCTGATGTGGTGTGACCATTCCATCTTAGCCATCCATATCTATTAGATATATCTAAAAACTAAAGCAAAACCTTCACCACAATATGCCAACTGGCATTTTTTGAGTTTTTGTTTTTTTGTTTTTTGTTTTTCACTTGGCATTTCTCATATTTTTCTTTTTTTCTTTTCATTCTCACCCTTTATTATTTAAAGCATACACATGTAATAATATTCTTCCAAACCATTTAGCTTCTTAAAGTAAGTCTATTCCCAATGTAACAACTTTTCCTATATATTCCCACCTCTATTTTTTTTTTTTGGATTAGCGATTAAATTGATTCCCAACATGTTCCACATTAACCCAAAGATTTTGTCCAACCCTCTCTCTCTCTCTCTCTCTCACCACATAGGTTCTTTTGTATTCCTCCATCATCTATCTATTACTATATAATTAAAGATAGAACTATTTCCTTTCTTCTGAACTATGCCACGTGGCACCTGTAGACACCCCAATTTTGACCGGCCGTCGAATTTAGGAGAGCGTCACCTCCACGTCCAATGATGACAATGACCGAGAAATTTGAAGTATTCCAAGCTCTTCAGAAAATTCTCCAAAACGCGATAAAATTTCACAGAAAGAGGAAAATACCAGGTATCTAGGAGAATTCAGATATAAACTTTTGGAAAAGATATTCAAAAATAATTTGTTTCAAAAAGAGAAAAGACCTAAAAGGGGAATTTTAATAAAAACCGGCACACGGCGGGATTCCGCGGCACTCGGTGACTGCCGCACGGCAGTCACAGAGTGCCGTGCCGGCACTCGTCAAGTGCCGCCACAGGTTTCTGACTGCCGTTCGCTTCTAAAGTCTGTATTTTGCAGAGCAATACGTATGCGCATGCAAATAAGAACAAAAACTGATAAAGTAAGACTGACAAAATTGCGGCAATCCATTAATTGCCGCGGCATTTGGTGAATGCCGCGCGGCAGTCATGAAGTGCCGCAACGGCATTTGATGAATGCCGCGGCGGCAGTCGCGGACTGCCGCGTCAGTATCTGGACTGCCGCGCTGGACAGCAGTCTGCATAATTTCAGAAAGTACACATTGTACCAACTAATGAGGGAATTACACCTGTTTTTTGCTCCGAAATTCACCAAAAATACTAGATAATTTTGCTTATAAAAGAGAAGAGGTATCTTCATAGACCAAGGGGGGGAAGAACACCGAGAGATATTGGGAGAGAAAACATATACTTCCATTTCACCAACATTCTTTTAGAGAGAAAAAGAGAGTGTTTAGAGAATTAGAGAAGAGCTTGGAAGATCTTCAAAGAAAAGAAAACTTTGAGGATAATTTGGAGGTGATCCTCTAACCATAGATTATTAGCTTATCCTTTCTTCTCATCTCTAGTCTTAAAATCTTTCATTATTTTCTTTGTTTATCAAGTAAACTTAGGAGTTTCTTTTGTTTCCATGTTACTTTCTTCAATTCTCTTGTTTATTTTCTTCTCTTGAAGGTCTTGGAGATCTTCAATATCTCTTTTGACCTCTAGAGCATGATCTTTTGAATCCTATGTAGGCTTGTGCTTCACATAGGAGTCAAAGTTTAATCAACACTTCATAAGAGGCTCCAAGTCCACACCCATGATTTGGATCTTCTAAACTTGATGTCTTGAGGAATCCCTTCAATATTCCTTTAGGACTCATGAGTCATAGTCATGTCCCTCCTCCAATGACCATCAAATGGTAGGAGAATGTAGTTTTGAGTCTAAACCCATCTCCATGGTCTAGACTCCTTGTCTTATAGATTTCATGAAGTCTACCCATACTTCACTTAAAATCTATGAAGAGTAAAGGTTTATAGTCTCTAGTGGTCATCAAATAGTAAGAGAAGTGGTTTGGTTCAACTCAACTTCATGGTATAATAGTTGGAGTTACCAAATAAAATTGAACTAGCAAAGTAAAAACAGTGAATTCACAAACTGTTTTTGATCAAAGATTTTTAGTTCGAAATCTAACCGTTGAAATCAAATGAAACCAACGGGAAAGTGTCAATAACACAATATTCTACCGCTGTAATTTTTGTTTTAAGGTGGTTTCATGTTTAGAATGGTTTGATCATAGGTTTTGTGAAGCAACAATAATCTGTCCAGAATTTCAGAATAGTTTCAGAACAGCAACACTATTTTGAAATAATTAAATCAGAGTTCTAATAAAGTTTCTATGACCCAAAATAATTTTTTTCAAGTAGATTAATGTGTTAGGAAGTCACCCTAAAAAGAACAAAGCAATTCGGATTTTTTTACTAGTTTTAATAAATCGTGCAAGAATTCTGGACAGAAGATTGCAAAGTGCTGAGTGATGTCTAGTATTTTCCATATTCCCGGAGATCCGACCGTTGGGATTTTGATTTTCTTTTTGATTTGAAAACTAGACTCACAGAGGCATATTGAGTCCAAAAATCATCATGATCAAACCATGAGAGATATGCTCTTTATTTCTTTTAAGTTCTGGTCTACTCTCTGCAATTTTCAGAGTTTTATGACACATTTGACTTACCTTGTAAATAAGGGTCTAAATGACTTCTCTATGATCTAAGGCTTAAACTATGCTTTAATAATGATTAGTTGAGTTTGAATTCAAAGTTTAAGAGTATTTCATAGTTCATTCTTGTCCATGTACATGTTCATCTATATGATTCGACATTTGTAATTAGGGTTTATTTGCTTTGGATTTAATTACATTAGATAGATTTAAGCTAGAAATTTAGGATTGTTACTTCTAACATCATATTTTGCATATCATGTGAACTAACCCTTTGTTTTGTAGCGCTATTAAGGTACGATTTCTCAATCCCTCTCTAGTTTATTAAATTCCTTGATTTTTATTGATTTTTCGACTTAATGCGCGACACCTTAGAATTAGGTTTTGCCTTATGTGTATATGTGATTAGAGACTCTTTTTTAGGATTTTCTTTTATTCGCATGCATTGCACATTTACTATCGCTGCTGGATCCCGGGTAAGTTCACTTGTTCTCTACTGCATATCATATTGCTTGTTACCTGAATTATGTGGCTTTTGAATGATATTTTGTCAAATGCAATTTTACACCCTTTGGACATGCTTTTGTGATGTATATGTATATATGTATATATGTATTAATTGAGGGCATGCTTAGATTAATAAATTTGATTAAAAGGATGTTGAGTAGAGGCCTATCGCAAGATAGGATGAGAGAGGGTGTTTTAGTCCGATGGGCTCCTTCCTCTCTCATTCCATAATCCCCGGACCTAGTTAATCTCTGGTTTCTAAAAGATCAGTTTGCTTTCAAAATGGTTTCTTAATTCTCCTTTTAAAAATTAAGTGGCGACTCATTTTGTTTTAGAAATTGATTTTGAAAAGCTGTGGGTAAGTCAACCTGCGATATCCACAGCACCCTTCCCCTTTTTTCTTTTTCGTTTTCTTTTTTCCTTCATTTTCTCTGTTTTCCCCACTTGACGTGACTATTTGATTGCTATTATTTATTGCGTGCAAAACAACTTTTCCTTTTTCCCATAGCATTCTCTATCTTCTTTATTTTCTCTCTCTCTCTCTCTCTCCCTCTACGATTCCCTCTCTTTGCAATCTCTCTCTTCCCCATTTATGATATTGAATTCTCCCCCAGTTATGGAATTGAATTTTGTAAATATCTATTTTATATAAAGTCTAAAGCAAATGAAGCCTTTACAAGCTTCCACATCATCAACTCTCCTTGCACTAAAAATCCTACGTGGCTTTTTTTTTTTCTATTAGACATTTAGATGCTTCATGCATACATGATATGTTTTTCTACAAATAAATTTATTGAATCTATTTTTTGCATTTGTTTATTCATGTATTACATAGGTTCATGTATTAGTCTTAAAGTAGTCTTGGAAGAATAATGATATTAAATATAATGGATACATGAACTTGGATAGATACATTATATTTGGGATCCTATAAATACCTATGTAATCATGCTATTTGAATAATTCAAGCAATGAATTGAAATAAAAGCATCCGTATGTAAATCTCATTCTCCTTAGAATGTATTTATCTTAGTTTTCCATTTTAAAATATCCTACTTGTCCATGCATGTGTATCTATTTTATTTTTATGATGTACTATAAATTATTTTATTTAGGCACTCTTGGGATAATATGATAATTGTATTTTATTATTGATTATTATTATTATTATTATTTTGAAATATAACTAGATTTTATTCAGTAAACTGTAAGTTGTGATAAATCTTTGTAGGATGTTCTTTGTAAGTGTATTTCTTTCCTTTCAATCTCTAAGCTCCAGTTTGAGAATATATATATATATATATAAAGACCGAAGCAAATGAAGCCTTTATAAACTTCCACATCATCAACTCTCATTGCACCAAAAATCTTACGTGGAGTTTTTATTTAAATTTTTTTTTGTGTGTGTTTATTTATTAGATATTTGGATGGTTCCTGCATACAAGATATAACTTTCTACAATTAAGTTCATTGAATCTATTTTTTGCATTTGTTATTCATGTATTACATATGTTCATGTAATAGTCTTAAAGTAGTCTTGAAAGAATAATGATATTAAATGTAGTGGATACATAAACTTGGATAGATAAATTATGTTTGGGATCCTATAAATACCTATTTAATCCTGTTATTTGAATAATTCAACCAATGAATTGAAATAGAAGCATCAGTCTGTAAATCTCATTCTCCTTAGAATGTGTTTATTATAGTTTTCTACTTTCAAATATCCTACTTGTCCATGTGTATCTATTTCATATTTATGATGTACTAGAAATTTGTAACACTCGTACCCGGAAAAGGAGTAATTATCATTTTAATATGTATTAATTTACGTAATTAGTGTATAAGATGGGTTAAAGAGAGCCTTGGACTCGCCCATGAAAAAAGTCCCCAGTGAGGAGAGACAGGTTTGGAAGTGGGACACAGTGAAGGGTCTGGACAAAATATAAAATAATTTGAATTTAAATGATTGGATGCATTTTATATGATTACTTGGAATATGTTTAGTTGCTTTCATATCAAATTGTTAATATGCTAGCTTTTGATATCTACTTATTAACCCAATAAGGGTATTTTTGCAAAAAAGTGCATAATTAGTAGGTACGATAGTAACTTTACAAAATATTTGGGACCCACGTTGGGACCCATACGAGACTTAGACAAATACTCATTTAGATAATTCGGTAGTTAATGGAATGTTTGGGAGATTTCATAATAAGAACTTAAGAGTTTTGGGGGTGTGAATGAAAGGAGAACAAAACTTTGTGCCAACTCAATGCATGTATATGCATAGGTGTCCTAAGAATAAGAATGTTCTCAAAATTTACAGAAATTTGGAAAAGAAAGGGAGCTCGGAGAGAGAGAAGAGAACACGAGATGCTGACGCCGTTTATTTACCGTTCAGTCGCCGCCGTTCGTCCTATTCGTGAACCAAAGCCGTATTCAGACTCGTGGAGGTGAGACGATTGTTTCTATACCTTTAATTTACGTTTTAATTGTCGTAATTTTGGTAGCTCACTTTAATCGATGACGCGAGGTTGCCGAATTCTTGTAGGATTTACTCCAGAGAGAGAATGGAGCTAAGATTTGGTTAAAATATGCATTTCTTGGTTTAATTTGGGTATAATTTGAGTAAGGTGAGTTTTTTTAACTAAAAAGTGATTGTGGTTTAATTTGAGTAAGGTGAGTTTTCTAACTAAAAAGTGATTGTGGTTTAATGTGTTAAATGCTTCCATGATAGATTGAATTATTGAATTCATGTTTAGAATTTATGAATATGCTAGATTTGTGAATAACATGTCAATATGTATTTGCCATGTTTATGTGTTATGTGTTTGTATGGTGATCAAAGAACACTGGGGAAATGATTCATTGTTGGGAGTAATAAGGTTGGAGAAGGAGAAGAATCCGTTGAAATCGAAAGTCCAAGGAATAGAAGTGATCACGGGGCCAAGGGAATGTCTTTGGGTCTGAATGGCGATTACGAATATAGTTTGTGTTTCATTGTTGCATTACACATATTAAACATTCAATCATGTTCAAATTATTCACTAAGCGTAATACTTAAGAAAACTGTTTTCCTTTTCTATTGTGGTAAATAACAACCACCGCAGGTTCGGAACAAGACGTGGGAAGGAGGTGATGAAAGCTCCGGAGTGAAAGAGATTTGGAACTTGTTTTATGAGTTGATAGTCTTGTAGTATGTGGTAGTTATGAGTTTGAATTCCAAAACTTGTGGTTGTAATATAAGTTGGGAGTAGAGCTTATGTTGGTAATGTACGTGAATTTGGAGTTAACTTGGAATCCTTATGTAAACTTCTTGGTTATAGTTGGTTTTGTGAAGGTTGTGGTGTTAGACCATTCCGGCAAGTTCGGATGAGTGTCGAAATCATTTTGGGTGGGTTTTGGTTGTAAATAAGTTATTTGTAATGCTTTTGAATTTATCTTGGAAAAATTTCCATCTCTTTATTACTTTGCTAAAATTAGAGTTTCTATGACTTGTTTTCATTTATGTGAGGCTCGGATCATGTTTAAAATGTGTGGGAATGTTTAAATATGTTTGTGGACATGTTGTGGAAGTTTTGGAAGTATTTCCAAGTGATTTGGGCATGTTTTGGTGAAGTTTAAACTTGCAAAACAGGTTGGGGAGTGTTGCTGTAGAATTTTCTGCAGCAGGGCTCTCTGTCCGGTCGACCGGATATTTTTAAGGTCTCTGTCCGATCAGCCGGACTGGTATGTTTTGCCAAATAACCATATTTTGTTGTCATAACTTGGGGTAGGAAGCTCGGATTCGCGAACCGTTTTCACCGTTGATTTTTAAATGATAAATAATGTATTTTGACATTGGGTTTGACCAAAATTTCTAAAATGGCCATTTTACCCTCGGGGTTAATTACTTACAAGTGGATATATAAAAGAGGGTTTTAAATGTATTTGAGCATTAATCTTTGGGAGCGTGCCTTGATGGCATTGTCACGTACCGTGATTTGTCGTGGCGGGTCGGGGTGTGACAAACTTATTTTATTTAGGCACTCTTGAGTTAACATGATAATTGGATTTTATTTTATTTGAAATACAATTGGATTGTATTCAGTAGACTGTAAATTGTGATAAATCTTTGTAGGATGATCTCTGTAAGTGCATTTCTTTCCTTTCAATATCTAAACTCCAGTTTGAGAATGTTTTTACTGTTATTTGTGTAAAATTTGTATACTGTGGTTAAAATGAAAAAATTAAAATTTTTGGATGTAACTTATGCTATTAAGTTTGTTATGCATTTCTATTTGTTGATAAATTCCCGTGCGCATGCACAGGTGTTCGGCTAGTTACTTTCATGGAAAGAGTTAAGATTTGATTCACTTATTCAATTCAAATGAGGATACATTCATGGATTGAATGCTTGGAATTAGTTTTGATATGATTTCTTAATGTTCTATGGGGTTGGTTGTAGCTTTAAGTTCATTTCCAACAAGGTCTTATGAGATACAAATTCTTGACAAAAGTTGAACTTCAAAGCTTATTTTGATTCAAAAAGAGTTGAGTTCATGAATGATTTTGATCAAATTTTGGTTGTGGACATGTGATACATGCTTGGGTAATGCTTAAACATGTTTATGAATGTGTTTGAAATGTTTTCTTAATGTCCCAAGAAGTTTGGTTTGGTTTGGATTGGGTATGAGTTGGATAGGTTTTGACAGTGTTTTTAAAAGTAAAAACAAGTTCTGGGAAGCCCGGATCGATCCGGATTAATGAAGGGATCGATCCGGCTTTTTTCGGGGACATTCTGCTAGCAAAATGAGAAGATGGATCGATCCGCCCTTTTCGCGGATCGATTCGCATGCAATTTCACAGCACGTCCGCTTTTACGGAAACACGCATAACTCTTTCTAGAAAATTCGGATTCGCGCGCCATTTTTTGCGTTGGAACCGGGACTCGTAAATCTATCTTTTGGTATAAAATTTGATATACTTTATTAATGACCATTTTACCCTTGGGTCTGTTTTTGGCACAACAAGCTCTTTTCTGATGGTTTAAATCATGTTTTTCCTTAATAACTAATAAGGTTTAGTGTTTATTAGTGTATTTTGGGTGCGTATATTCTTGTTACACGTGTCCTAATCCACCGGGGCGGGTTAGGGTGTGAAAATTTACTTACATACTATGTGTTAGACTTGAATTTCTTTAAGGCATTATTATGTTTGTTGTGCTGATGGCAAATCAATTTATAATAACATGTTCTTATTTATTCTATTCTAAACTATTATCAAGTCATTTTCATTGTGCTAATCTCTTGAATTATGTACTTAAATATTCTAACTTTGTTTGATTTCATGAGATAGCACATGGTGAAGCCCAAGGGTGATGGAGCTCAACAAGGATCAAGCTTGAAGACTTGAAGATTATTTTATCCTTGGTTGAAGACTAGGATTTACTTGTAAAGCATTTTGATCAATCGCTCATAGGGGCTCAAGTAATATTAGTTGGACTTTAGGATCCTTGCTCTCACACTTTAAAATACTTTCAAGGACCTAAGACATACTTAGACCACTCACTTAAATTCATTTCACAAAAGTTTTCAAGTGGCTAAGTCAAAATGAACAACTCTTTGCAAATGAGTCATCTTTAAAGACAAAATTGGTTTAATTGGTAAGAAACTAGATATTGATTCTTACATGGTGGGAAAGGTATTTGAATCTAGTTTCAGAATCTTCAAACGGATTGCAAATATGAGTTTTGTAGAGGGAGTTATGGCCATTTTAGTAAAGAGATGTCAATTTGCCAAAATAGTCAATACAACCGACTTTATTATCAATACAGTTGACCGGATTTGCATTTCCACTTGACTGAATTTAAAAACAGTCTACTATTTTGTGTTTTCGATAGGTAGCTACTGATATACTTATCCAGTCGACTGGATTGCGCAGAACAACATAACGGCTAGTTTTCTAAACTCTCCAAAAATTACTTTTACACCCCCCAACCACTCACAATGGTTATATATATATATATAAGCTATATATAGGGGTGATTTTAAGTGTTGGGCATGCAAGAGAAATCATTCAAACATCTTGTTTAATCATCATTCATATTTGAGTACTAGTTTAAGTGAAACATTAATTTGCTTTAGATTTCAATTGTAATCTTTGAGATAGTAAATTGTAGTGAGTTTTCATTTGTATCATGTACTCTTCAAGAGAGTTATCTATGTACTCAAATAATTTATTTGTAAAGAGTGAGAATTAGTAACTTTTGTGTGCAAAGAAGATGTGTTCTTATTCTTTGGAAGAGATTGAAGGCTATTGTAACGATTTGCTGTACACCCGTGAAGTATATCAAGACGGTTTGATCTACACCCATAAGTAGGTTGATAAAGGAATGCTCAAGAGGTGTTCTTGAGGGGTGAACGTAGGCAACGGTGTGCGGATTGCCAAACCACTTAAAAACTTGGTTTGCAAGTTCCTCTTCCCTTCTTTCTTTACTTTATTGCTTGTGATTGTGTTTAATTTGCTATTAAGTTTTTAAAATGTTATTTTTCAGCTAAAACCTTATTTACCCCCCTCTAAGGTTTCCATTTCGGGCCAACACTATGCACTGTCACGCTTTTTAGGAGCAAAAATAGTAGGTGAATTCCATCAAGTTTTGGAGTGGGACATTTAGACCAGATTGTTACTATTTAAAACTCCAAACTGAAACGAACCAAAAAAACACACAAAAATTGACTACCGAACCAAATCGAATCGAAACTTATCAGACAATTTTAAAATCGATTTCACCCTTAACGGACACTAATAATTGCTATTATACACGCGAATCAATTACATTTCAAAATGAGTAATGTTGCACCCACACTTTCTTCATATCCAAAAACTCACACCCACTCACAATAATTCATAGGTAGCATTGTGGGGTCCATTGACACTGTAGAGTCCACTAAAATTGATTGTGAATAGATGTGAGTTTTTGAGTATAAATTAAGTGTGGATGTACATAGTATTACTCTTTCAAAACAATGCGAATATACCAAAATTTTTCCATACAAAGCCCATTTCTCAAGCACAACCGCTAGTTTTTAGTTCACTCTTTGTTAGTGCACTTTGTGAGGTGGAATTGCATAAAATGACGAGAAGTATAGGACGTGGCGAGCAGGCCTCGCATTCAGAGCACAACATTAAAAACAAAGGGCACCACTCCCCCCCAAAATCCGCATATTCCTTCGAATGTTCTCTTTTGCTCTTTATAACCTCTCACCAATATTCATAATAGTAATATAAAAAATAAATAAATAAAACAATTCTTTCTCGTGGAATTATTATAAAACTATATAATAGTAATAAAAAGTTAAATAATTGAGAACCGGTTAACTGGTTTTGTCCCAATGCACACTGGTATATACTATCAACTGATTAGTTGGCCCCACTCATCTCCATTGCGCACTCCACTTTTCTCCATTTCTACAATTTCTATTTTTTGTTTTCTTCAATAATAAAAACCATTTTTGCTGTTAGAAGTGTTCAAAAGAAAGATATAAGCTTTACATTGTAAATTTGTTTGACTTCATATCGCCACATGCAAAAAAGCCTATTTGCATTAGCTTTTAAAATAACTATTTTTTACTTTAGAAATTTGTAAAAAAAAAAAAATGAGAAAAAAAAAAACTAATCCAAATTATCGTAACTTAAAGATAAAAATAATATTTACAACAATTCTAAGGCCACACACTCATTCACATTTAAAAAAATCAACACCCTGAGATGGACCAATGAGAAAAAATTAACAATAGACCCCATAGTCTCTATATATTTTCTCATTGGCCTACATTAGAGTGTGGATGGGTCTGGTCCAAATATTACTCTAATCTGAAAGATTATCTCAAACAGGCTCTTTCACACACTATGAGTTAAAAAGAATTAGTTTAATTTTTGTATGAATTTAAGCATTTGAGAATTCAACCTATGCATTGGATTTTAATCAAAACAAACCAAATACTAGAGAATAAAAATGATAATGTTGTTTAATGAAATTATGGATGGTTGGGGACATGGGTGTGTAGATGGTGAGGCAGCACAGTAAGTCAGTAACAGACCCTTCTCTTAACCGAGGAGTTCAAGTGGCAAAGTAAAATAATTCAGAAGTACTCTCATCTAAGGTGAGTGAAAGCACGCGCCAACCTTATAATCGGTTAATGTGCGCGCCTCGTCAGATATGAATCACAGATCACTTCTTCAAAGCCGCACATGGATTTTGACTGCTCATGCCTCATAGTTTCTAATTTCTATTAACGGCCCGTTTGGCACGCGGATTATGTTAGGTGGATTCTGATTACTAGAAATTATAATACTAGTAATCACTTTACCAGGAATCTGAAGCCCTGCAGAATGTTTAGTTCACCAATAGAATTCTAGCTGGATTTAGAATCCATTGTTTAGTTGGGTCAAGGAAAATGAAATAAAAATATTATTAAATACCTAAGCTACCTTTGAAGGCTAAAAGAATGTATGAGTTAAAATCAAATTGTCAATCCTCTAAAAATGGAGGGTGATTATAAAAAATAATGGTATAAATCTAAAAATCAATGACACATAAAAAATGAGATGAACATGACTCTAAACTATTACATGTAGTTAAAATATATTTGAATAATAATAAAAGATATATTATATTTTTAAGCATCAAATACAATGTTTCAAGCATAAGAAATCATCATAAACAATCTCATCTATCAATCTCTCCATTTTAAAAAATAATAATAATTATAATCATAAATATCTTCTGATCAAATTATTTGTTTGTTTAATAGTCTAATAAAGGCTAGTTTAGGTATTATGAAAATAGTAAATCAAAACCCCAGTAATCTTTAGGAATACCACCTTCAAGCTAGGATTTAGAATCCACCCTATTTTCCACCTTTGGGTGGATTCTAAATCCAGTGGGACCCACAATTCATTAAATATTCTATGAACCAAACAAAGATATATTTTAAGATTACTAGTAATCTTCGGGTGGAATCAAAATCCACCCTAAGACTCCGTGAACCAAACGGGCCGTAAGGGTTATAGACTTGCACCCCTTGTTATTTTGCCTATTTTCACTCATCCTATGTTATTTAATTGCTAAATTGGTTAACGGAGTAATCTGAAATGATCAAATTATGTAACCCCAATGATTCACAACAATGTCAAGAATATAAGTTGTTTACTTCAATCCATTTGAGGAGAAACCTAGAGTTTCGAATTGGTAAGGAAGGACCTTTGACGTTTTTAAGGGTTTTCTTAGTACAACTCATGTGCTTGACTCAAAAGAAATGGCTTAAGACTTATCTTGATTTTAATGTGACTTCTAGGGGCAAAAAATATTTTATCCTTCAAATTAGGGCTCTCAAGTTCTAAACCGTTAAATTGAATGGAAAAACTCACGGTTACACTTTGGTGTAAACAGTAGGGCTAATAGTGCCAAAATTTAAAGCACAAAGAGTTGTAAGTGAAAATTGGCAAAACCACGGGGGGTGTAAATATATTTAACCCTTCTATTAATTCTATGTTTGGTTCGTGTATTTAGGCGATGAAAAAAAAATTATAAGGAAATTAACATTTGTAGAATGTAATTGTGGTATAAGGAAACAAAGAGAAGTGACTCACAATATTCAGGATGTTTAATTTATTTCTCGACTATTCTCTTTTAATTAGTTCCGATTTTTCTCATCATTGTTACTATTAATAAGAAGATAAAGGAAAAATCTGCATGTCTTTTCTTTTTCTTTTCCGTTTTTTATAAATTTGAGAACCAAACAAAGCCTAAGAATAAGTTTGGTTCACAAAATCACCGAAGAAAAAGAAAAAGAAAAGGAAAAGGAAAAGGAAAAGGAAAAGAAAAATGATGTTCTCTTACTTAATTGGTTTTCATTCTGCAAATTTATTTACTTTTAGTTGAATTTATATCTTACAAAATCAACTTGTTGGATAAATACTTACCAAAATTTAAAGCAACAATGTCATATTGAATCCAATTCAAGTAGTCGTTAGTTGATTTTTGAATAGGATAAACGTTCACTATTTATGTTGGTTTCCATGTAGTTATGATTTAGATAAATCCAACAGTAAAATTTATGAGTCGTTGCACATATATTGGATCCATTTTCTTTAAAATTAGCTAGTGATTTTGATACGAATGATGAAGCGAGGGAGAAAAACAAAAACTTTTGTTTGATAGAGCAGAGAAGAGAGAAAAAGAAAGATGGGAGAGAGCTATATATATATACGGTGAGGATCTCCGACGGATGTCCATTTACGAACTTTATTTTAGCGACGAAAATTTCGTCACTAAAGGTGTAAAAAATCGTTGCTAAATGTGAAGTCACCTTTAGCGACAATTTTGTACATCTTTAGTGAAAACGAAGTCCGTAAACGGACATCCGCTTTAATTTAGAGACAACCTTTATATACATATAAACACATATATGCAGGGGCGGAATCAGGAGTTTGCCTTTGGGGGTGCCGAGTTACTACGTAGACTATTTAACAATGACACACGGGGGTTCGGGGACAGCGCCCCCGAAACGATTTTTTGGTTCTATTTATATACGAGTATGTATTTTATTTTATTTTATTTTATCTTATTTTTTTGGGTAAATATCACCTACACCCCCTGAGGTTTGCCCCGATCACAGACGCCACCCCTCACGTTTCAATAATAACACATACCTCCCTCCAGGTTTGAATTGAGTATCAAATCCACCCTCCGTCAACTATCCGTTAAAGAAATTGACAGAGAATGTATTAATGTGTTTAAAATGCCTAAAGTACCCTTACTCTCATTCTCAAAATTTAAGGGTAAATATCATCTAGACCCCCTGAGGTTTGCTCCACTCACACTCGCTACCCCTCACATTTCAATAATAACACATGTTAATGGAAGCTTCAATTTTTATCTTGGATCCAAAATTTCAATCCATACAGTACAATACCAAATGCATCTCCTAAATCATAACCCATAACAAAAATTTCCTCCCTTCTTTCAAAACCCATTTCGTAAATCAAGGCCAAGTTTTTTGTTTAGACCAAAAACATTCCAAATCCAATTCTAATTGATTGCATATATGAATATTCTAGACAATTTTTTAGAGAGAAGTTAGGGTTCCAAAAATGCATTGGCGTTGCAAAGACCCATTTTTTGTGGACAAAAGTTTCCATGAATTGATACATTGAGAGCAATCCAAATCAATTTGGTAGAAGCTTCATGAATGCAGATTTGGTTTGGTTTTATGGAAGTGGGTTTGCATTCACGAAGTTTCTACCAAATTGATTTGATTGCTCTCAATGTATCAATTCATGAAAATTTTTGTTCGCAAAAAATGGGTCTTTACAACTCCAATGCAATTTTGGAACCCTAACTTCTCTCTAAAAGTGTCTAGAATATTCATATATGTAATCAATTAGAATTGGATTTGGAATGTTTTTGGTCCAAACAAAAAGACTTGGCCTTGATTTACGAAATGAGTTTTGAAAGAAGGGATGGAATTTTTGTTGTGGGTTATGATTTAGGAGATGCATTTGGTATTGTACTGTATGGATTGAAATTTTGGATCCAAGATAAAAATTGAAGCTTCCATTAACAAGTATGTGTTATTATTGAAATGTGAGGGGTGACGAGTGTGATCGAGGCAAACCTCAGGGGGTCTAGGTGATATTTACCCTTAAATTTTGAGAATGAGAGTAAGGGTACTTTAGGTATTTTAAACACATTAATACATTCTCCGTCAATTTCTTTAACGGTGTAATACCCCGTATTTTCAATAAATATTCAATGCAGAGAGATTCTATATACTTCCTTTGACCATTCATGAAATTTCATCTTCGATCGATCGAAGCTAGTTCGAGCGATCGAGACCCTTCAATTCAAGCGATCGAACCTTGTTCAATCGATCGAAACCCTGCCGACCTGATTCTGTGACGTGGAACCTTTCTTGAGCGATTGAACTCCTTTCAACCGATCGAACCTTGGCCGACCTGGTCTCAATCGATCGAACTCACTTCGATCGATCGAACGTTGTAATTCCAGTTTACGCATTCTGCCACCTACCCTCTTGCCTCCTTATATATATATATATGCATGTTTTGTGTGTTGTGGTGTTTTGGCAGTTTAGAGTTAGAGAGAGAGAGCTTGTGTGTGTATGTGTGTTCTATACATATATATATATATATATATATAACCCCGTGTGTGTATGTGTGTTATATATATACTTAGAGAGAAGGAGAACAAGAAGAGAAGAACCAGAGGGAAAGAGGAGAGGAGCAGAAGAATAAGAGAACAGAGACGGAGAGGAGAAGAGGAGAGAAAGAGAAGAAGGAGGGAGAGAACGAGCTCACCATAGCCGCCGCCGCCACCACGGAGCTTCGAACGCCGCCACCGGACCACCGGAGAGAGGTGAGTTCATTAACTCACTCAAGGGATGACTTTAGTATGTTTATATGCAGTTTAGAACGGGTATATTGTGACCCCAAGATCTTTGTTCGTCGCTGCCCAGTTTCTGGGTAGAAGATGATGTTCGAGCGATCGAACTATTCTCGATCGATCGAACTTACCGCTTCCTCAATCGATCGAAGGAACTTCGATCGATCGAAACGACTTTCCTCGAGCGATCGAACTGACTTCGATCGATCGAACTTCGTTTGACTTCAATCGATCGAGAGGACCTCAATCGATCGAACCTTGCAGAACATGTTTATTTCCTGTTGAGTATTATGGACTGTTTAGCTGTTTAAATAGTTATCCATGTTTTCAATATGCAATATTGTTAATTGAAGAGATAGTGCAACCCTGTTATGAGATGAATTGTTTAACTGCCATATGTTATTGTCAAACTGAATAGTAGAACGGAACACGACAGCATGTTAATAATCATAAATGAGTAGATATGTTGAATACAGAGCATGTGGTATTTCCTGTACTTAGTATATGAGCATTTCACAACATGTGTCAGCATGCATGAGTACGGATATGACGAGATAAGAGAATCTGATGAGAAATGGGATATTGAGATGAAGAGATGAGAAGATATGATGAGAAAGGGGAACTGTAATTTATATGGAATAATGAGATATGTGTACTTTGGGATCCGTGGGATCAACGGCTGACGAGTCGGGTGGACGTGGGATGGTTAGAGTTCCTAGTGCGCCTCTCGCTGTTGAAGACGTCCAGTGATGCGTATGCACTGTTGAAGACGTCCAGTGTACCGTTGAAGACGTCCGGCTAGTGCTCTAATGTATTCTCAGCTGTGTAGACGACCAGTGAGGGTATACGCATCGTTGAAGACGTCCGATGTGCCGTTCTATCGTTTACAGATAGGTGGTACCGTGTAGACGACCGGTAACCCTATCAAGGGATTGTGGGACCTATTGCCTAGTCGGGTGATTCCGATTGGCATTATTCTATCGACGTATGGATACGGATATGAGATTTTGGTATCGACGAATGAACACAGATTTGTAATAATGGGATTGACGTATGGATACAGAGATGGATAGAGATATGAATATGAGTACGGATATGATGAGATAAAGGTTCAGTCGTGGATTCAGCGTCCCGACGTAAAGGTAGATGCATGGGTGGTTGCACGGTTACACGCATGGATTTGGTGAATACGTGATGAGATATGTTATACCATGATATTTATCCTTGTCATTTCTTAATATGTTTTCTGTTATTATTGATTAATGCACAGTTTAATGAGACCTCTGCTATGTCCGTGAGTGACGCCATTGTTAAGAGATTAACCGCATTTTAAGATGCTGAACAATAACGGTGAGGAGTGTTGTTTAATGTACTCACTCAGCTTTGTATTCAAAGCTGATGGCGTTAATGCCCTGGACATTCCAACGTCTAGGGATTTGTAGGTCTTGAGGACTGAAAACTGATAGTTCTGCCAGACTTGGAGCTGAAGGCTTAAAGACGAAGACGTGCCGCTTTGTAATAGTTAGTTTGTATATCTGTTGTACTGCTGTTGTTGTTGTTATAGGCCTGAGATTGTAAGCCAGCTGTTGTAATAGTTTTAGTAGACTTTTATAATTGGTACTTGGGCATTTGTTGCTTCCAAACCTTTTATAGCTTCCGCTGTAGCCTCTGATTAATGTTAATAAGATATGTTCTATGAATAGCATCCTCCCTATCGTGGTGTTTATTGGTTTGAGTAGATGACAATGCGGTTATTCACCCCGTTATTCCCTATGGACCCATAAAGGAAATTTATTTTTCTCTATTTATGCTGCTCCGGGGCGTGACAAACGGATAGTTGACGGAGGGTGGATTTGATACTCACTTCAAACCTGGAGGGAGGTATGTGTTATTATTGAAACGTGAGGGGTGACGTCTGTGATCGGGGCAAACCTCAGGGGGTGTAGGTGATATTTACCCTATTTTTTTTTTTTTTAATCAGTAACACTACATGGGGTTATTTTGCACTGTTTGAGAGTTGTTGGGAGGTTGAGTTTATCACATGAGTGATCTAATTGTACAGAGTAATGCTATTCTACCAAAATCTTGTATGCCAAATGATTCTCAAACACATATGATTGAAGTTTAGAGTTGAAAGAAAGCAATAAAATGATTTAAGATGACTAAGGAAGTAGCATATTTTTTTGTTTGGAGGTGCCAGAAGACAAAATATAAATAAACACTATGAAATTATACATATACATGCATTACACGATAAAATTTTCTCAATAAATGGGGGGTGCAATGGCACCCTACGACAATAGGGTGGTTCCGCCCCTGCATATATGTTAGCGCTTATGGTTTGCCCATAAGTAGGTAGGAGGGGAAGATTCATTCGAGCCAAAAAAAAAACAAATTTGATGTTGCTTAATCAGTCTCAAAATTATGAATCTTTTCATCTCAAGAGAATCAAGAATAATCATAGAGGAAGAAGTATGGTTACATTTCTCTTTTTAAAATTACCTTATTCAAGAGGATGGATATTTGTTTTTTTATTGTTTTTTAAGTTTTCAGACGTACAATTCATATGACAGTTTAACCTCTGATTCATTTGTGGTTAAAGAATAATTTCTGATTTATTATTATTATTATTATTTTGGTTCATCTCCATAGGACCTGTTTGATTGTCCCTTCAAATTGAATGATTTCATTTAAATTTGGGAAAAATACCTTTTACCCCCCTGTGGTTACACTCATTTTCTCATAACCCCCTTGTGGTTCATTTTGTAACACTTAACCCCCATGTACTACGGACTAAAGTGAGACTGTTAACTTTTCTAACGGAAAAAAAAAAAGAAAATGACGTTAATACCCCCAAGCCCCTATACATACTCTTTAGGGAAAAATACCTTTTACCCCCTATGGTTACTCCCATGTTCTCATAACCCCCTTGTGGTTCATTTTTGTAACACTTAACCCCCCTGTACTAATGACTGAAGTGGGACTGCCGTTACAAAAGTTAACAGTCTCACTTTAGTCCGTAGTACAGGGTGGTTAAGTGTTACAAAATGAACCACAGGGGGGTTTTGAGAAAATGAGAGTAACCACAGGGGGGTAAAAGGTAGTTTCCCCTTTAAATTTTGTATAGAAGGTAAAGGCAAAATTCATCACCATGAATGAATCCATATACAAATATGGGAGATTTCACCATATTTCTTCTTATGATGCAATTTGTTCATTTTTCTAAAATGCCAAAATTCATGATTACAAGTCTCATTTTTTAGACGAGCATCCGTTTTCTAAATGAAACCATTCATGCTCTTCATCTTTTTATATAAATTGTGTACGGAAACATGAATGGAATTATTTCATTCAAGGACAACCAAACATGCCCTTAGTCCTTACCAATGTTTGCTAGCTTGCGGATAATTGGGTTACATTAAATTGCTCTGTATAATCGAGAGACATGGCATTATTCTTTCCTAATTATTTGTTCCAATGAGTGCAGAGAATCCTAGTAATTTTTTCACGCATACCACTTCCTCAATCCTCCCTTCCTTTGCATCTAAAATTCCATCCCACCATACACACGACTACGTGAAAGTGGTTCAATCCACACGATAAAAAGCAATACAAATAGTGTTCAATGTGGTTCCGGTTACCGGAGATCTGGACCAAAAAAATAAAAAAAATAAAATAAAAATTAAAAAAAATAGCATCCCGCTCCTCATAAAGTGAAAAGTTCAAATCAAGAAAAGTAAACTTGCCACATTGCCAATTTTGAATAGGAATTTTCTCGTTATTAATTACTTGCTGACCAAACTAATATGATAAACTATTGACCACAAACTTTGTTAGGTATCAATTTGCTATTATTTGTGTATACCCAAAAACTTGTATACATGGCACTCGCTATAACATTCTTTCAAGCATAACTTTATTATTGATTGAAAAATAAACATATTTGGCAACTCATAACACAAACATCTCTTACATCTTTCCCAATTGGAGAGTAGACCTTAGTAAACTAATATTGCATTGCGGCGGTGTACTTCCTGATACACACATACATGCATACAAAGATTAGCATGCATCTGTTGAAGGTTTTTGCTTTTATTTAAATGTTTTACAATAGTAATAGTTTTTTTTTAATCAATAAATATCAAATTTTAATTGAAATCTAGGAAAAAATTTATAGAAGTAACTACCACCTGTTTAAAGTCCAATTTGATCTTAGTATGTTAAAAAGTCAATCACAAGGAAATTTCACTTAATATTCATGTATGGTCGTTTGAAATTTCACCTTTTTTTTTAAATCAGAATTTGAAATTTCACCTAATATTCATGTACAGAGAACATTTCCTTATTAAAAAAAATCTAATTATTCTTAATTTTAAAATAGAATGACAAAATAGACGTATTACTAAATCGCCACAATTCAGTATCTCTTTTAATTGTTCTTAATTTTAAAATAGAATGATATAATAGACTTATTATTAAATCACTACAATTCAATCTATCTTTTAAAACTCTAGTTGCACACAATGACTCATAGCCCAAGTGGCAAATGACTGGCACTTAGGGCCCTCCTGTGTATCCATGTTGTATGTTCGAACCTTCCTCCTCCCACATGTCATAAAAAAGGGTTATTATGTTTTACCCCCTGCGGTTAGGACCAATTTTACTTTACCTTCCCGTTATTTAAAAGTGGACACTTAACCCCTTGTAGTTTCGGACTAAAGTGAAACTATTAAGATTTTCCTCACAACTGATGAAAGTTCTAAAATTGACCAAAAAAATTACTCGACTTTTACCCCATTTGTGAGGTTAATTTGGGGGGTTAACCACATATGTGGGGATAATGCTGTCATTTAACCCGCCTATGTGAGGCTAAATTTTACTCTGTAACAGTTAATTCCTTTGTGGAGCTAATTCTAAGGTTAACTGTCTATGTGTGGTTAATTTTGACACTTAAAATCACCTATGCAGGGCTAATTTTAGTACTTAATCCCCATGTGAGACTATTTTCAGAGAAACTTTAGTAATTTCACTTTGATAGTGTCCACTTTTAAAGTAACAGGAAGTTAAACTGAACGAAAATTCTATAGAGAGGGCGCCCTCTTTTTAAAAAAAAGAGGGCTTCTGTTTTGACCGTCAGATCATGTTTAAAAACTGTGAAATGACAAAACTGCCTTTAATGAAGACACGATCCAACGATCAAAACAGAGGTACTCTCTTGAATAAAGAGAGGGCGCCCTCTACATAGCTTGACTGTAAACTGAAAATGGACCGAATGACAAGGATAAAATATAATTAACCAAAACAAAAAAAAAAAAACTAAAAACAAAACTTCCACCTGCGCGTTAACAGACGCATGTTAAACGCGCGTGGACCAAGTGTTTTTCTTCTCTAAAAGCTCTCTTTTTTCATGCCTTCTTACATTTTTATTCTAACCCTTTTTCATACAAAACGGCCAAACGCCAGGGCTCTTCCTTGCCGTCGCTCGCTTTTCAAGGTGTGTTTGTATATATATATATATATATATCTATATATATTTACACACACTCACCAAATTACACGCATTTGTACCGTCATCACCGCGCACTTTAACCACCAGCACCCACCCGACTTGTCCAACTTGCCCCGTTACAGGCCGCTCTATATATATAACTGTCAAAACAGAGCAGGGGTGGGGGGCCAGTATCGGAATCTTCTCTCTCTACTATCTCTCTCCTCTTTGCGCTCAAATTCCAGTCATGAAGCTGGACACAGTTTCAGACACTACTGATATTTGCCGAACCATCGAGGTCGCCATCGTCGAGCCCCAACTCTCACCGCCGGCGACGAAGGTCTTGTCGATCGGAGATGAATCTGAATTCAACGACGAAGAGCTCTACATGCCTCCTCTCAATTTCGCTATGGTCGATAATGGCGTCTTCAGGTCTGGTTTTCCAGACACCGCCAACTTCACCTTCTTACAGTCTCTAGGCCTCCGTTCCATCCTGTAAGTATAGACATAGATGTGTATTGTTATGTAGATATACGCATATACATATATATATATATATATATTCATGCTAGAAGTTATGGTGTCGAAGAGTAAATTGACGATCTTAGGGTTTTTATTTTGGTGAATTAATTTCATGGGCAGATGTTTGTGTCCGGAACCTTATCCGGAGCAAAACGCGGAATTTCTGAAGTCGAATGGGATCAAGTTATATCAGTTCGGAATCGAAGGGTGTAAGGTATATACGATCTATTTTTCATTTAATCGTTCTTAGAATCTTAGTTAATCGAGTTTCTTTAATGAGTTTCATTGTTTGTTAAGCTTATTTTATGAGCTCAGTTGGTGTTAATTACTACTGTTTACTGTTATATTCAATTTAACTCCATTTAATTCTAGATCTGAATATTTCCAGTAATTCGAATTCGAGTAATCCGTGAATACTCTCCACTTTGATGCTTGAAACTTGGGACTGTAATAATGTGCTTCACTTCAATCTTGTGATCTAGATTTCATTTTTTGGTTAAAACCAAATGAGTCTCTGATTTTGGGAACAAAAGTTTATTGCTTAAACTAGAAATGTAGATTGCAATGCTATGTTAGAAAGGTTGGAGGGTCATTCTTGGTGTTGGAAATGGGAATGTACTGATTGTATGAGCTGAATCCTATTCATCTAAGTGAATTGTTTATTTCATGGTTCCAACTATTGCAGTCAAATACTAGCAATTGGGTCTGATGCATGCACTTCCTAGATCCAAGAAATCCATTGTTTCATGGTTCAGACCCATAATCTGCACGTCTATAAAAGTTTTTTTATAAGATGCAATTTTAAGTTGGTCTTTGATTTCGTTTTTCTTGATTAAATGATCAAGAAATCTATTGAATAAGAAGTCAAACTTTCACTATAAAGGATCCCAAACAAAGTGTATGAACTGTTTCGCAAACAAATTATATATATGCATCTTAAACTTCATTCATCCTATTAACATTTAATTAGTGCTTTCATCCCTCCCTTTTTTCTATTTTTTTAAATTTTATTATTATTATTATTATTATTATTATTATTATTATTATTATTATTATTTATAATTAGGTTTAAATTGTTTGGTCTCTTCTATTTTATTCCTTGAATTACACATCTCTTTCTTCAATGCGAGGACATTTTTTCTTTATTTATTTGTTCCGGTTTTCTTTTCTTTTCTTTTTCTTTTCTTTCCTAAAGTGAAAGGAATAACGACAATATAATGGCTGAACATCTCTTGGTATGACAAGCTCATGCAATTGAATTAGTAGGGAACATGTGTAGAGACGGTCGGAGATGATTAAAAGCTTGCTGGCACTAATCCTTGATAAAAAGGTTTGGAGTGGTTAGGATTAGGAGTTTATATGTACTGAGGATGGAGATGCCTAACAGCCAGTGTGGTAACAGTAGTAATGGAGTTGGTGGGTTCTACAACATGAGAATGTATGTGTAAATGTTCTGGGAAACCAATTTTGAGCTAGTGGGTTAAAGAACTTATTTTCGTCACATTTTATATGAGAGTTTGCATTAAGTCACAATAGTTTGGTTTTCATGTCTTGAAGGACCAAGGTGACATGTTTGTTGGCGATTTGTGAGTACACATGGAATAGTGAATGATTTTAATTGTGTATGATATACCTGACTGCCTCAGCAGTGAAAGAAGTTCCTTAATTTGGATTGGGTCTTTAATACTAGTACACTACATATTGATTGTCCTAATTGTTTATCCAGGAGCCATTCGTAAACATCCCGGATGATGCAATTCGCGAGGCACTAAAAGTCATTCTTGGTATATAAAAAAACACTTAATGTAATTACATTTTATTGGGGCCAATAACAGTGTGTTATTATGGGGATTTTGCTTATACTCTCTAATATCTGTTTGTTATGCAGATGTAAGAAATCATCCACTTTTAATCCACTGCAAACGAGGGAAGGTATGTGCAGTACTTGGTCTTTTGTGGTATTTTCTTTATTTTTAGCAACAGCTTATGTGGATGTTTGATTTTGCTTGTTGTGCAGCACCGTACTGGTTGTGTTGTGGGATGCTTGAGAAAATTGCAGAGATGGTGCCTGTCCTCTGTCTTTGATGAGTACCAGCGCTTCGCAGCTGCTAAGGCCAGAGTTTCCGATCAGAGGTTTATGGAATTGTTTGAAGTGTCTAGTTTCAAGTATGTGCCGAAATAGTTTTCATGTTTGAAGAGGTAAATAAGCAGTGGTATTGATAGGCTCATGCTTCCTTGATTACTTGGAAGAGCATCTTAAATTCCGCTATGTTTGGAATAAACGGGAAAAGATTATTATTTTGCAATTCGGCAGCAGGGAAATGATCTTTGTTTTTTCCTTTCTTAGGATAATAAAAGCGTTAATAAGCAATTCTTCCTTTGAGTTCCCTCAACATTATTCCCCCCTCTACCCTTTGTTTACACTTTTTCTTGAGCAGTCTCTGTATCTATTTTGCGAAATGAAAGTATTTTACTTATTTTTGGCTAGCTTTCAAGTAGCTATACTACTATAGAAAGGGAGAGGGAGGGGTACCCAATTTATTTTCACCACCACCCATATTTAAAAACCAATAAAAATATCCTCAAAACAATTAACACAAGGGTACTAAAATGTCAAATTACTATGCCAATTTGAATTTCGAATTACAAAAGAAAGGAAAAATTGAATATAACTTCCCAAATCCACTGTCTCTCTTCATCCCATCAAATGTTTTCCCATTGCCACATGATCTTCTTCCCTTATTACTACCATAAAATTCCCTGCAACATAATGTGTAAAATAATGCAATAATATGGTGTTAGTGTTCCCCTCTCTCGCTAAACTCTTACTCCTTTGATGGTTTCAACACTGAGGTACTGATTACTTTTTCACTTACTTTTTGAGAAGATCAATCTTGATAACCCTTGTTTGTTTGAGAAAACTGTTTGATGGTGTATATATAACATGGATTGTCTGAAAATAATGAAGCGATGAAATGCATTTAACATTAAAAATTATAAACAGTACCATATTTGTGTGTGTGTATTTATGTATTTTGCAATTTTCTATTGTTGATGAACCAGGTTTTTAACTGCCTGTTTTGGGAGTGTTTAACTTAAAAAGGATCAAGTTTAGCCCAATGTCATATTTACTTAGGTTTCATTAAAACTAACTAAAAGTTGATTTGCAAAACAATCACATTTTCAAGTATTAATAAGTTAGGCACACGTTCATATGTAACCAATTACACAAATAAGAAACTTTTTCGACCCGATTCTTTATGAAAATCAGAAAATTGGTATGCATGTTACCCAAATAGTCTCTAATGTATATGGCATTCGAATGAGTAATTGCAACTTTATGTGTGTTTTTTTTTCTTCCTTTAATGCATAATTAATTTTTTTTTTTGAACAAGACTTTAATACGTAATTGCAGCTTTATGTGTTTTTGTCAAAAGGCTATAAAATTGTTTAGTGTAGAAATACATAATAAAACGACGCATTGCACACGCATCTTGTGTGCCTCCGCCATTAGTCATTATATAATTAGGAGGACTAGAAAAACCTCTTAATCCGAAAAGTGATTATTTTAAAAGCTGACCCAAAGAGTCTCTTAATCAAATGCTGAAAGAGTATTTTTAATACATAGCAGGATTGGACGTCAGTCCTTCCTGCCAATCTTAATGGTGAAGAACTATGAAGAACAAACACTCCATTTTGGCCTAACTGTATCAGTGTCGCTCGCGAAAATGAGTCCATTATTTTTCTATTTCTATGAGTTTCGGACACCTACAGGACATGTTGTGGACACGCCAAGGACACACTCGGTTTTTAAAAAAATAGTATTTGTTTTTTTTCCAATTTATGCCCCAATTTAGAATTGGGTAAGTTACATTTTCCACCCTCAGACTTTTGTTGTGTGAGTGGGCCAACTCCCCAACAAAGATCACATCACATCCAAATTCACACATATGAATAGCAAGAGCAAGATAGATCACACACACACAAAAATAAACAACATAACACAAGAGAAGAACACAAAGATTTCTACGTGGGCCTACGTCCACACCAGACTTCTCTTTTATAGATTTATCAATGATTACAAACCACACTCTCACTCATTGTTGGACGTTAAATGCTTCCAATCCCGCCTCCACCGTGAATGCACTCTCTTTGCACTCATCTTCACACGCACCCCCCCACCCCGGTGGGCTTAAGCCACCGGCTTGAGCCGAAGTTCCCACACTCTTACTTGATTTTCTCTCCAAGATATTCTTTTTCTTCGCCATGATCCCCTATTTATATAGATTATCTTTCCAAATCCTAGTTGAGATAAGATTACACACATATGGTAATACTTGTCCACCAAGAAACTTACCTTGTAAACAATCCTACATAATTAGGAAACCTTCACCTTTTAGAAAACCATCCACCTTTGAAAACCTAATCATCTTAGAAAACTTTCCCAAATCAATACTCCTAAGTAGATTACGAAACATTATCTGCCCACACTAAATCGCCGTATCCGCTCGGGCGTCCCACCGAGCGGGCGAGATTCCATTCTCCAAATTTGCACAACCTGGCCCGAGCGGCTCGCTCGAGCAACAATCCAGACTTGAGAATTTAATCCAATCTCCTACAACTTTGTGGTCAATTTCATTTTAATCCCTAAACTTTCAATTGTCTCAATTTAGACCCCCAAGTTTGATAAGTGTTTCAATTTCGTCCAATAGAGAACATTTGGTCGCACATTTTTGCTCTTTTCGTCTCTAAAGATCATTTTTTTGGGATGAAACGTTTGCTATCGGACCAATTGAAACACTTAACATACTTGGGGGACTAAAATGAGAAAATTCAAAATATAGGGACTAAATTGAAATTGACACAAAGTCTTTGGGTGAAAAGTGTAATTTACCCTTTAGAATTTATTCCTTTTTTAGAGTGCAATTCTTTTAATGGTGTTGTGCATCTATGCCTAGTTCCTAGACACATGTATGTTGTTTTTCTTTTCTGGAATCTTTCTTCATAAATGTTGTTTTCTTTTTATGGCCAACAATTGAGGCTTGTAGAATTAGGGAACACGTTTGTCTTGTTGGTTAAATCTTAGTAGTATTGTTGTGACTTGTGTATTTTAATGCCCCAATTAGAATTTGTTCCAATTTAAAATTTTGTTCCTCTTTCAAATTTCAGTTCTATTTATGGTGTTGTGTATTTATGCCTCATTTCTCAACACATGTACGTTGTTTTTCTTTTCTGGAATAATTCATCATAAATGTTGTTTATCTTTGTATGTCCAACAATTGAGGCTTATAGAATTAGGGTACATGTTTTTCTTTTTATGTTTTTCTCGTTTTGTTAGTGCCAATTTTTATTGAAATAATGTCACTCCATCCGTTCCATTTTATATATCCATTTATGGGAATCCAACTATTTAAGGGAACATTAATGATTGCATTCACATGCACAAAAGTAATGTCATTTTTCTAAAACTACCTTGTCTTGTGTTTTCCTCTTTTATTTTTGTAGGATGTTTTCAGCCTGATTGCACTTACACCCTTATATTATACCCGTGTTTTCAATTGGACACATATTCTTTCTTTTTTTAAAAAATTTTTTTGGTTATATATATTTATTTTCAATTGAACCCTTGAACTTCAAAATTTCATTCAATCAGACCCAAAGTCTGTTGCTATTGGCTTAAATTAATGGAAATTGTCGCATGAGTTGCATGTAAGGCTTACCTGTCACAGGTTAGATTAAGACAGACGAAGGAGAATGTGAATGGTGCGAAAAATCGCATTCAATCAGATCCAAAATCGCATTCAACGAGATCCGAGATCATATTCAATCAGATCCACAATCGCATTCAATTAGATCCCAAATGGCATCATTTTCGCGCCATTTACAATCTTCGTCATTTGTCTTAACCTAACCTGTGACAGATAAGCATTACGCGTAATTCACGTGACAATTTTCATTATTTTAAGCCAACGGCGGTAGACTTTGGGTCTGATTGAATGATATTTTGAAATTCAAGCATTCAATTGAAAAAAAAAAAAGAATATGTATTCAATTGAAAACACGGGTATAGTATAAGGGTGTAAAGTAGGCCATGTTTTCAATTAACAAGGGTAAGTTTGGAAAGTTAACATTAACAATAGTTTTGGGACGGCCAAGAAAGTAAAAGACCCCTAAAACGGGACGGAGGGATTATTATTATTATTATTATTATTATTATTATTATATCTATGTTAATATAGAGTCGTGTAGTGTCGTATAGTGTCATGTCCGTTGAATATATATATATATATATATATAATTTGTGTTCGTGTAGTGTCGTGTTTGTGTCAGTGCTTCTTAGGTGAAGAAGTGGGGGTTTTTTTTTTTCTCGGAAAAAAGGGTTAATCAATAAAAAGAAACGCCAAGAGGCACGTACAAAATGTACAAGGGGCATATCTCAGGATATACAAGGGAGAACAGACAAAACATGCTAGGCCCTGAGGATGGGGCCCATTCTAGAGACAAGGTCAAAGAATAGGCTCCATCCCAAACTAGCAAGCTAGACCACATCAAAGGACTGGCCTAAACACTAAGTAGACTGTCAGGGTCTATGGCGACTCTTAGGACGGCTTCCACTGAACTTCACCTTGGCTTCCCGCTTCCACTATCCGGAGGAAAGGGAACTAGCAGGAGCCAGATATCCTTCTTCAAAATCATCCTCAGTCTCTTCAATCTCCCTTTCTGGAGTGTTACAAGCAGTCTCTCAAGCTTCTAGTTCATCATCAATCTCTGGGACATTTTGGGGGAGAGCAGTAAACATATTACTCTCCATCCGGGAAACCGGTCTAGTGTTCTCAGGCACCTTAGAGGAACTAGCTTCATTTTGCACCCCATTAGCAAACCCTACTTTGGCTTTACCCTTTCCAACCACAACTTTCCATTGACCCTCGCTATGAGACCCGGCTTTAGGAAACTTCTCTCTCGTGCTCCTTTTGATTATCTTTCCTAGTAACAACTTTCCACACTCCAATTTCTGGCCTTTTGTGGTGAAGAAGTGGGGTTGCTAAAAGAGTTCTATGTACCTATGAATCTTGGATGGATCAGACATAAAATTCACATGTAGAAACTATGAAGTGTTATTATGGCATTGATATGATGGAATTTGATGAGAGAATCCTATTGCGTTACTGAATGTGAAATCTAGTAATTCCCATTTTAGTTCATGCTGATCAGAAGGATGGCTTGCTGTTATATTCTATTCCATTCTAGCTTTTTACTCATTGATACCCATACCATGCCTTAGATTAAGTTGACAAATTGGGAGCTTAACCAGCTTAATTTCAATTGAAGGCAATTTGCTAAGCTCATGCATCTATGTTTTTTGTTTAGTAGTTTGACTGAAAAAGATTGATAAGAACAGGGCTTATGATTTGTTGGAGGAAGGGATCATTCATTAATGCATCCAGGCCATAAAAGATTGTTGATAAGCATGTGTTGTTTGCCCATAAGCTAGACTTTGCTTACAGAAATAGTGTTTTTTTTGTACGGCTAAGATTTGGCTGGAAACAAGGTTTTTTGAAAATAGGTAGCTTCAGCTTCTCACCTCACGGAGTATAATCTTGACCACCTGGATGTATTGTATTGTATTCGCAAACCTGTGTATACTTCTTTATAGATTCAAGTCATTGAAAAGAAATCTGTAACAATTTAGTGTACCGTTTAACAAAAGGGTTTATTGAAAGTTTGGAAATAATATGATTTAACACCAATATCGTGGAGAATTTATTATGTGGTGACATTGTGGAGATAGGTCTGGTGTTTGGATGTTTTACCATGCAGTATTTCTCTAGAGGTCTGTTCCTAGAAATGAGGATGTTTTGAGGAACATTGTGAAATGCGTGGTGATCGTGTAAAATAAAAGAGGTAGGAATCTTTCAAAGTACTTTAAATCAAGAATGAGATCAAACAATGAGAAAGAGACTTCAACAATGGCAGACGGTGATAAAAATGTGATGAATCCCTAAAAATATTCATATCATTATTCAGAAGAGTAATAATCTATTGTACATGTGTCTATCACAAGGTCTTAACTTAAAAAGAGTGGTGGCCTTCTAGTACTCATGGCTTTTATTTTATTCAAATATCTATGGAGGTGATAAAATCATTTACTCAAAGCTATGAATTAAATGTTGTTAAACTTGTTATTGATGACAGAATGGATTGGAAATTCATCCAAGCAAATTGACTGGGGTGTTGCACCAACCTGTTGAATTTTTTACTTCTATCAGATTAGACATTTCAAATTTGTGACAAACTAAAGATTAGGAATTTTCTTGTCTTAAATGTAACCCCTATATGTATCATTTTCAAAGCTTGAGTCTTAGTGATCTTGTTGTCTTTCTTATTGGTAAAAAAAACTGTGTAAATGTTTCGTATGAGTTTGCGAGCCTCGTTTTTCTTAATATGCCCTTTATTTACCTGAAGATTCTGCTGTTATCAAGGAAAACCCGAGATAGTGGTTTCCATGGCATGTAAAAGCACTTTTGAATGAATAAAAATTGGTTGTATATGAAAACTAATGAACCAACGGTGAGCAAATGATTATGTGAAGAGTTCAAATTTGTATATTCGATTTTCCACTCAATATGTGTTGTTGAAGCTTGATATACGTTGTTGGGCTCATTCTCTAATAGCTTAAACTTTTGGAGTAGTTGGTGACTTAACATGGTATCAAAGCGTTGTTTGTGGGAGGTCCTGGGTTCGACTCTTCATCCCCGATTTGTTGTGCATATTTGCACTTTGTTATTTGTCTCCTCTATGATGGAGTTTGGTTTGTTTGCTCTCCACGTGCAAGTCGGGGTTGCACGGGAAAGAGGGTGTTGAAGCTTGATATACATTGTTGGGCCCATTCTCTAACAGCTTAAGCTTTTGGAGTAGTTGGTAACTTTACATGTGTTCTTAAAAAAATTGATGCTTTTCTACCAGACATGGGGTCGAAATATACAAGAGAAATATTAGAGTAAGAATTTTAATTTAATTACTGAAGCTTTGAAAGTATCCAGTATTTTGTTGTCCATCTAGATAGTCAATGAACAATTATTTAAATGTGCTCATGTGCATTCTATATTCTCAAGGCAATGAAGAAATATGCTATTTTTGGGAAAGTGTTTGAACTTTGAAGGCTGCTGGGTTGGGTTAGGTCACCTTTAATTTGAAGACCTTCTCGATCTCATTGCCTAAAAGAAGATGAAATTAAAACTGTAGAGGTAAACATACTATTCTTGAAGTCATGAAACAATGATATGAAATGGAGTATTGTTGACTATCTAAATCCTTATTATAAAATTGTTCCCAGTTGCAACCATAGCTCTACTTTTTTTCCTTTGTTTCTTGGTAAAGGTTTCCTTGAGCATGTCCTTTAGGTCTCAAAAGTTGGCATATTTTTATTTTCAGAGGAAAAAGCCTCGTGCACTGGGCTGCCCTTTTTAGGAAAAAGCCTGTTTTGAAGCTTGAATGTCTGTTTTTTGCTAGAAAAAGATGACTTACAGTGGTGAAATCCCCCATTTCACAATTTAATTACCTTATTTAGCACAGCGATTATTTTCTTTGCTGTGATTTTGGTTTCTTGAACAAGTACCTTCTGGATTTTACAGTATTTTTGGACATGTAACCATGAATGTGAGTTTCCTTGCAAGATCCTCCTCTTACTTTTTTAAGAGAGAGACATTTTCATGACTACATTTTCGCTTTTAATTCTCTCGCCGCCTGATTTCTTAATCTTCTAAAAGTGCATTATGTGATTGAAAATTCCTTTGATATGTGTTTCCCTTGGCAGTGTTGATCTTTTAAAGAGGATTCCAGTCAATGCTTGGGCGTAAGAAAAAGGTTTGATCAATCTTTAATCCTTTTTTTCCCTCTCAAAAGCTTATTAGTTACTTCAACTTGAAATTACATTAGTTGAATGCTGAGTTGGATTAAAAAGTTGCTATCTTGAAGTTGCTTTTTGTGGATTATGTCTTTATTTGGTAGTGTCAATATGATATCCTTAACTGCCCTGCTTTGATGGTTGCTTCAACATTCTCGTTGCGATAATGTGATTAGTCCTGTAAATTGCTATAACAAGCTTCTCTTAGACTCAAGCTGTCGTGATTTTTGGTCAATAGAAGTACAACTGAAACACTTAGTTATTTTGGAATGCAATAAATAGGATTAGGTTCAGTGCAACTCTGATTGTTTATCTAGTTTTTATGAAAACCAAAGTCAGGTGGCATGGCAAAGAATCTACTTTAGGAGTAAGGCACGGACTAATGATAAGACATCTACCAGACACTTAAATATAGAAATCAGATTCAATTATGAAATATGAACCATGGATGAGTGAGGAAACAATATTGGGTGGAAAGAACAATAAGGAATAGAAGCAGAGTAATGCTATGCTTCCCAAATTTGAATCCCAAATGGCTTAACAGTTGTACCACATGCAGTGGCAAGATCGGTGATACCACATGCCACAACATGCGGTACAAGTGACAAAGCATTTGGGAACTATATTTGGGATTCAAATTTGGAGTTTACTTTGGCCCTTAGCTACAGCGTATGAAATCCACCGTGTAGTTTATTAAGGAAAAGATGAGAGGAAGGTACACGAAGATTAACTTATTAATAAGCATCATAACGATATTACAATAAACACTTTGACCACCTTCTACGAATAGTAAGCACACTTCTCTACAGCAGTAAGCAATGACCTCTAAAATAAACTATCTTTAGACGTAAGATTGTCATACCACTCAAAGGCAAAACACTACGTCCTCTATTAAATTTATCACTTAAGCTGTAGCAATTGGACCCCCCAAATTTACATTCTCTCCCACGGTTTTCATGGCTTCAAATCTTGGTTCTTTGGCCTGGAACTTCAGGCCAGCATATAGCTTCATGTAGTCGTCGAACACGAATTTGGGGTAGACTTGTCTTTTTTCATCTGCTTCTGTCTCCAACAATGCTGGTGCTGGATAAATGACAGCATCATTGCCGGGGTTGTAGAATGAAGCTAGTGACATCCGGTTACCGTCTGTTTGGGCGATCACGCGGTGGAGCACACTCTTGTATTTGCCGTTGGTGATCACCTGCATTAGAAAACATACTTTAATATCCTGATGTGTAGGTAGAAATTCCTGAGGTAGGGCTCTGTTTGGGAATGCATATATTAGGATCAGGTTCAGACCCACTCTTATTTTTATATGGTTTTCATAAAAAAAACTAGTATTTTGTTAGTTTGACAAAGAACATGATTAGAGTGATTTAAATCGGGCAGGGGTTCCTGAGTAATAAAAGGTCATCTACCCAACATTTGAAGATATCAAAATGGTTCACTTATGAACCACAAAACCAGATCTTGCCCTTCGCAAACAACCCCTTATAAATCGAGGTTCTTTCAAAAAAAACAAAGCAACTTGGAGCCTGTGGAAATGCATAAAATAGGATGTGGTTTATTCCAATTCACATTTTCTATCTATTTTAGGACTATTTTAGGTTGGCCACGTACACCTATGCAAAATAAAATAGTGTCTACTAGAACACTTGAATTTATAGAACCGGTTCATTTACGGACATTGCATTTAGTGTGTATACCTCAAGTTGATCCCCGAGGTTGATTACAATGGAGTGGCGCATTGGAGGAACACTGATCCACTGGTCGTCCTTGAGGAGTTGGAGACCGCTGACCTTGTCATCTTGGAAGAGCAAGATGATGCCGCCGGCATCGGTGTGGGCCCGCAGTCCCTTTATCAAATCTGGCTTGGGACATGGTGGGTAGTTGCTAACCTTGGTCCCAAAGTTTGGACCTTTTGATCCATAGAAAGCCTTCTTTAGATACCCTTTCTCTAGGCCAAGATTTTCACATAGCAAGTCCAAGAGTTCCTCAGCCAGTTTCTCTAATCTGGCAGCAAATTCTTTCATGATCTTCCTGCATCACCAAGATAGTTAATGAAGTTGTCAAACTTAAGAGCTTGAATGAGTCATTTTATAGTTTTGGTTAGAAATTTGTTTAGAGAAACTCAAATCATGCATAGACAAATGTGGAACAACAAAAAGAACATCAAGAACACTAACAATCAGATGGGACTTTTCAAGGAAAAAAAGTGTAGCTCAATTTTGTTACTAATTCTAGTATTTGAGAGTCAAGGCCAGCTAGGCTTAGACAACTATTTGGTGTGTTCAGATTCTAGAATAACATTTTTGGAATGCATGAAGTGTTAATATATTGTCCTCTTCATTTTGTACTTATTTTAAGCATGCATTGAGATACAATTTTCTTTTAAAAGATGAAGTCTTATTCCTTCCGCTTTTTAAGTTGGAGATGATGTTATCTGCTGCTCCCCAACTTCTATAGCAAATTACTCACTTTAATGTATATATGTAGAAATAAAGTATATTAGTATCGACACATGTACCACGGAAAGAAGTCACTTCCGTCCCTAACACAGCACAAGACACGTGGATGATGGTTGGAGTGGATTTAGTCTCGACTCTTAGTGTTGACTAGGAAATTAAAATAGAGGTACCATGAGTTTTTCATTTTTATAAGAGTCATGCTACACCCACACATCTTTAAATGCTTGTACTTTGTGCTGTTTGAATTTTTTACACTTTTTTGTGCCCCACTTATACAGCACAAGGTACAAGCATTTAAAGATGTGTGTGGAAAAAATGTGTGGTTCATTGTGTGGGTCTAGCATTTTCCTTTTTATAAATGTAAATTTCAGTCAAACTCATACAATGGAACGTGAATTGGATAAATCAATGGTGATTTGGGCATATTGATGCTTACAACCAATGTTTTTAAAACCGGACCGGTCCTTGAACCGGAAAGGTGACCGGTTCACGGGTTGACCGGTTCAACCGGCCGGTCCGGACGGTTGAACCATGACGTCATAAATATTAATAATAATTAAAAAAATTAAAAAATACATATATAAAAACAAAAAATGACCGGTTCCCGGTTCAACTACCGGTTTTACCGGTTCAACCGCCGGTTCAACCGTATATTCTACCGGTTTTCAAAAATTCGAACGGTTTAACCATTATTCCCGGTTCCCGGTTCAAACCGGTTCGTTCGCGGTTCCGGTCGACGGTTCAACCGGTTCGACCGGCCGGTTCGGTCCGGTTTTTAAAACAGTGCTTACAACTAAATATAATATATATATATATATATATATAAACCATTTTGATCTGTTTTACCTGTACTCTTCCTCGAGATCAGGGACTTCTGAAATGTTTGACACTGGAAGATGGCGCAAGAAGAAAGTACTCTCCCAATCCATGTCAGTGATCTCTGCTTGGACTCCCTCTAAGGCCTTGTTTGCCACCAAATCTTTAAACCTCTGTTCCAAACACTTCTTGTAGTGCTCTTTTGTCAATCTCTCCACAGTGTCCATGAAATCATGAGGAATCCCATGATTCACCAACTACATTTACATAAACCCAAATCAATAAATACTCATTAAATCCAAAATATTAGCAAGAAAATGGTAGATTGAAATTTGAACTACAGATTGTGATACCTCAAAGAATCCCCAGTTCTCACAGGCATCTTTAATCATCTCCATGGTGGCCTCTCTCTCCCCACCATTTAGCTTCTCCATGTTGATTACTGGGAAGTTCTCCATCTCTCTCTAGATATCTGTTTCTCTCTCTAAATCAACTTGTGTGTATTTGAATGTAGAGCATGAAGGTTGGTGTGCAATTTATATGAGTTTAAAGTAGCTGTGAAGATAGAAGAGAATATTTACAAATAAGATCGACTTAAATGTGTATAGGCCCCACAATGATGTTTAGTTCAAAGTAAACATTGCTAATGTCACTATGCCTTGTTCAATAATCTCTTTCCAACTGGAAATGGACCCACTTTGATGGCCAAACTTATCATCCTTGCTTTCTTGACCACAACCCAAGTGGATTCTAAACTTTTTTTCACTCATATGCAAAAATGCAAATTTTTAATGTGTTTGGTTGTTGTGATAGGGATGTGTATAGGAAGTTGCCTTGCTCTTGCACAAGCCCAAGACTTGCACAGTCAATAAGCTTTTGACCCCCCCTCTTTTTTATTAATGTTATTTTCATGTATATGGGCAATCTATGAAGTCACCAGTTTTTATAAAGTTTTGTATTTTAAATTACATTCTATAGTCTTGGTCATTAGCCAACCATCATTTTGTCAATAGGCTAGCCAAATAAATAACTATTGCTATATCAGTTATCATGCAACTTGACTGACTGTAGATTATCTTTTGTAGTAATGAGAATAATAAGCACATGTGGAAATAGACTCTCTTCAGGCTGCGTACATCTAACGTTAAACGAATTTTGTATTGACAGTAGTCTTCGTGCATTCCAAAAAAAGGAAGGAAAAAAAAAAAAGAAAAAAGAAAAGAAAAGAAAAGAAAAAAGAACAATGTGTCTATCTCTCTCTTCAGTGATTTCAAAGTGTCAGTGGACTCCACAATTTCAGTAGATTCTATAAAAATCCCATCAAGAGAGAGATAGACACTTTTTATTGCAATTTTTTTGTGCCTAGTACATATTGGCTGAATTAATAGAGGCGTGACAGCTAGCAGATTTGATGCATGCTTGTATTACAAAACATTGTCATCATGTGGAGTATCATTGTAGATTAGTTGACATACGAACCACGATTCTGTTATTCAATTCTCACCCACCAACCATTGTGGATTAGGGCTGCTGAAACCTATGTTTTCATGGATGGTTGAGAGTTTGTTACGTGATTTGAGTCTCTAGTTATTTAATCAATCCAACAATGCTAGGGTCAATAATAAATCTCACTAACACTCACATACACACTCTATGTCTCTTCTAGTGGCATTGTAGACCGATTGCGGGTCTACAGTGTCACTAGGAGAGAGTTAGAGTGTGGGTGTGAGTGTTAGTGAAATTTGTTAGTGCCCCAAATATTACTCTAATCAATATTCTCTAGGATATTGTATTGTTATAAATTTTTTATGTTGATACTGTTTCCGAGTGTTTTAACAAAGGGTGTGTTTGATAACCAAATTAAGTGGTAAAAATGAAAAATTTTAAGTGAATTTTCTACTAAAAATAATCTCTGAATGCAGTCTATTTTAGTTCCTGAGACACTGTTCTCAATATTACAAACACAAATCACTTGCAATTTTAAGTACTTAATTTTAAGTACTTAATTTTCAGTTTTATTAAACGCACCTTTATTTTCTATAATGGTCACACTAATAACGCCTTTAGTTGTTGACAAATAATTCCCATTTTCTAGAACTGAGGAGGAGTTGTAACCCTTGGCCTTGGGCAATGTTTGGATAGAGTAATCGAGTTTAAGATTACTACGTTTTGGGCAACATTTTAGCGGTATTTGTAATTGGGTATTAGAGAGTGTGATGGAGTTGAGTTTTTAATTCAACCACTCTTCAAACCAGATGAACATCTCCATTTGGCAAACACTATTGTAGATGCTCAAACTCATAACCAGTACTAGAATACCCAATATCAACCTAATTGATTATTGCCCATCCAAACTTCAACAATTAATTTAGTAGAGGAAAACATAAGAGTTCGTTTCTCTTATATGTATAAAATTGAGAATTAAAGTTTTCAAATATAGTAGGTACTCAAAAAATGAATTTTTTTATTTATTTTTATTTTTTTTATAGAAATCTCATATATACAAAAATAGTTACTTGGAGCTGGGGCAGGGATTGAACCTACTACTCTTAACTTGGCGAAGAGTGGTTCATTTCATCGCACGGGTTGAACATGGGATGGGACACTGCGTAGCCGACACACTTTAACAAGTTGTCAAAATAAAAATAAAGAAAATAACACGTATATTTTTTTTTCCTCGCTATATACTCTTCTTTTCTTCACGAAAACCTATATTGTATAATTCCGTAAGTTAGAATAGCGTCTGAGGGTCATGCCCCATTATAAGGAGGTACCTGCAGGTTCTAACTCCCTCCTCGAGGGTCAGTCTCATAGGATTTTCTTGGACTTACACTGACCATTTTGTGTTTCAAATGTGTACTAGTTCTACAAATTCTAGTGTTTGATAGACTCTCTAATGCGAATCTTGTGTTATCAAAAAAATTGAAAGAACTAAAGAGAGCATTTTGACAAAAAAGTTCATGTGGGTGGGCAGAGAAGCAAATACCAATCAAGATGACAATTTTGGTCTACACAGTTGGGGGACTAGGACTACTACTAAAAGCAATAATGCGAATTGGAATAATTAATTACCATGAACCAACAAAAATGGCAAGATTTAAAGCAAATGGCTAAGTCAGTTTCAGCCTAGGGTCTACCATCTTCCCCCACAACATTTATGCTTTCTAAGCCTTTCACTTTCAACCTTTGTTTCCACGGTCCTCCATAGTTTTTTGTCTTTATAATCTAACTTCAACTGTACTATTTTGATAAACAAGGCAACATAGTATTTATTAGGACAATTACCCTTCATTGTGTGGTCTGAATTTTTTTCTTTTTTATTCGATGGGCTTTTAAAAATTCTTCTTTACGAGTCAAGACATTTTTTTTGTCAGTCAAAAGACAGTTCGAAAACCATACCATTGGTCGAACGTAAAAATGATTGTCTGAGTCCCAGGTCACTGGTTCAACCGTCGGATCAATTAGAATTAAACCATGGCGGCATAACTCTATAATAAATATCAATAATATATAATAAAAATATGCAAAAATAAAATAGAAAAGCAAAAAAATTCCATTTCAATCACCGATTTTTTTTTTATTTTTTAAAACAAAAATAACGGTTTTTAGAACTTTTCAGTTTGTCAATCCAAATCAAACCAATTCCTTGACCTGTCGAACTGGACGATTTGGTCCGAATTTTAAAACATTGCGGCATCCAATATTAAAATCTACATTTTTGTAAGCATTTATTTTTCGGGCAATTTTCCTTGCTGTACAACTCAGATTGGTATATGGTGAATGAAATGAAACTAATTTTTTTTTCACATCATAAACAAGAAATTGTGGTCTAAATTTTTTTTTTTTTTTTGTTGGGGGGGATGTGTTTGTAATTATGCCATTTCACTAGAGGGTATCTTGATTTAGTGGGCTCTCCTGTGTATTGAAGTTGCTGTGACTAGACTTTGGAGGGTCGCCGAATTGATTCTCACATGCATTGTTCCTATATGAAATTATAGCGGAAGACAATTTGAGTGTTTTATTTATTTATTTTTTTGGTAGGTGAGAAATAACAATTTGATCAGCTTTACAACTTTAGTTTGATGGTGTTATGCTTTATGGTAAGTTGCCTTATCAGTTATCACCATCATATTTACTGTTGCAATCTCACTTTAGGAACATTATATACATTCTCTCACTATGTACCTGTACTTATAGATATTAACCCTGATAACCGCATTTGGCAACTAGATTCACCTTTCTTTTGTAGGAGGATAGACTAATAATGAGGAGCAAAATGTAATTACATTGATAAGAATGCATAGCCGGAATGTTATTCCAAATTTAATTTCTGACAGAGAGATTAATGGCTGATTGTGCATGTTTGTACGTCCATAGATTTGAATGCGATTATTTACAATTTATAAAGTTTTTTAATAGAGAAACTAATCAATTTGAATTTATTCGTATTAACAAATTAAAATGTTTATCATTTTTCTTCACATGTGGTCATTCTTAGATTTCTTTAAATATGATATAATGGATGAGCATAAGTATTACTTACTTCTAGCATAATTACCATTTTATACCAAGTGACATAATTCAAAGTGATGGATTTATATAATGGAATGCCTATAAAATTATGAATGATTTTATTCAAATCCATGGATGCGCAAACCGGCACTAAGGTTGCTGGGAAAAAAATTTGAAAAATTCAGGGTTGTTTGTAATTTTCTCCGGTTCAAAAAGTAAATATCGTGGCATGCTATAGAAGTATTTCCGTAAATCATTTAAATATAGAGTAATGCTATACTTTATAAGTTCTAAGTTGAAATTTTAAGTTTGGTTCCCAAATACTTTAACAGTTGTACCAGATGTTGTGATAGAGGTTTGTGATACCATTAGGGCCGGTCCCAAGTATTTGGAGGCCCGGGATGAACTACTAAAATGGAAGCCCTTATACGGGGATTTGGGGGCAGCACCCTCGAAGAAATTTTTTTTTGGTCTATACATAATTGGCAATTTTTTTAGGTTTTATTTATACATAATTGGTAAATTTTTCAGGGTTTACTTATACATAATTGACAACTTTTTCGGGGTCTACTTATAATATAAGTCTATTTGTAAAACTTAAACATTGTATGGTATCTTTTAAAATTCTAGAGGGGCCCATTTCTAAAACTAAAAAAATTCTTACGCTAAAAGTGTAATTTTCAAAATTCTAAGGCCTTTGCTTTTGAGTTTTATATACCTGTATATCAATATATATATTAGAAATTTGGTATTAAATACCAAATTAGGAACATGATTTGGTTATAAGACACAAGGAAAAAATATTTGAGAACAAGTCCATGATTAGTAGACATTAATAAACATAAGTCCTTTGACCCATATAATATCATAGTAAATTGGGCTTTGGAGAATGCCTAAATGTAAAATACTAAAAATCTTAAGATAAAAATGTAAAAATGAAAATTTCGTGGAGGCCCTCAAAATTTTATGAACTTTGCTGGCCCAGGACGATTGCCCCTTTTGCCCGCCCTTTGGGCCGGCCATGAGTACCACATACACACAGGCGGAACTGAAAATTTGGAAGAGGGATTAGTTAGGCCACCTAACACGAACACCAGGGGGTTAAGGGGGCAACGTCCCTGAGGCCATTTTTTTAAATCGAGTTATATATACTTTCGAGTATGCAAAAAGATTACATTTATAGAATGTGGGTTTTTTTTTTGCGTTGTTTGAGAGTAGGGAGGTTTGGTGTTTGCAATCTTTACTGTCAATTGTAATCATTTGGTTTATGGTTTATTGTAATTGCATATAGGCATGGACTATATTTCAAAAATTAAAAATTTGGAGGGGCCAACATGTAAATAAATTTAAAATTCTACAAATTACATGTACATAACTACACTTTAAAAAAAATTTGCAGTATTGGTGGGCCCCGAGTTTCCACATAGTTCCACCCCTGCACATACCTCTACATGTGGTACAAGTGCCAAAACACTTGAAAATCAAATTTTGAAGCAATAACGTTAGACTTTACACATTATGATTTACTTCCTTGACATCTATTTTTTTTTATTATTATTATTATTTTTTTATGCACTACACAATGAGTGGTAATGCTCTTTCAACCCATAAACTCTACCTTATGACTCAAAATCGTAATCACTTGCGTGGGAATTAGGATAAAATCCCTTACCAATGGTCATCTCATGTTCTCACTTAAGTGACATCTTTAGTTTACCTCACCTATACCCAATTCTCTCCTCCTAAATTTTCTGGTGACATTTTTCCCAAATAGCACATGTGTTTGTGTCTTTATGGGAGACTACCTTAAAAGGAGAGGACTCCCATGGAGGTTTCTAAACTTTGAATGTTGACTGATCAAATACATTTTTTTCTGGAATAAAAATGGTATAAAAATTCCAAGATTAATAATCTCGTGTGTGTGTGAGAGAGAGAGAGGGTGTTTATATCAAACACATCCACTCACTAGAAATGGCACGTATTAGTGTGCTGTATTGTAAGGTGGTTGAAATAGTAGTAGTTGTTGCTTCTTGTTTTGTTCATTTTCTCTATGTCAAAAACTCTGGACCTGCCAGAAATCTATCATGCTCTGTTTACGTCTCGTCCCAAAAAAATATAAATAAAAAAATTCTACCTTATTGTAGATGTGATTAATTTGATTTCAGCAGAAAAAAAAAAAAAAAAAAGGAAGAAGATATGATTAATTTAATAAATCAACTAGAATCTTGTAGTACTACGAGTTTCTATTCTCTATCTAATGAGGTAAAAATGTTGGAATTATATCACATATGGGATAATTCTATTAATTTAGAGATTGTTGATTTGGTTTGATTCCTATGATTTCTTTTTTATTTATTTAAACTTGGTTGTGCAAAGGCAAGGTGGAGATCGGGATGTTTCCTTTTGTGATAATAGAGTTTTATTTGGAGTAAATCTCTGATTTCTTGTTGGACGAGGAATGGTTAGAAACTCTATCTTGCGCTAATTGATTATTCTCAATAGTAAAAGAATTAACTAGTCTCTCGGGTATGAATGTCGGTAGTTTTGCCGAACCACGTAGAAATCTGTGTTTTCTTTGGTGTGCTTGTTTATTACTGTTGTTGTATTTATGTGGATTTATTGGGAGAATTTGGTTCCGCGTATTTAAATTCCCAACAAATACGTTTTGTTTTATTGATTTAATGATGATTTATCTTTTAGTTGAAATATTTTACAAATTTGAATCTCAAATTTTGTTCTCAAATAACTTAATAATTATATCACGTGCTGTGACAATAACCAGTGGTACCACATGTCATTGCATGCGGCATAATTGATAAAGTATTTGAGAACCGTGGGGGAGCTAAGTGTTAGATTTTGGAAAGTTCTTTTTATTCGCATGCACAATCAAATCTTGGAACTTAGATTTTCTTTTTAGCAAAAAAAGAAAAGAGTAATACTAGGTACACCTAAACATGACACCTAAACTATCTACCTACTGATGTGAATTCCCAAAATTATTCATCAGTACCAAACAAAATTTGAATTAATTTCTAAATTGCCACAACACATCAGCATGTGGATAGTTTAAGTGTCCCGTTTAAGTGTATCTAGCATTACTAAAAAAAAGAAGAAGGAAAACTTACATTTTCCTAAGATGAACCCGTAAAATAAAAGAGAAAATAAAAAAAGGGTGTCAAATTTGTAATTTGATATACTTTTGGACAGTTATTTCGCATGGACTCCTATGTAACTGTGTTCAATCAAATGACTGTTGATCACATATGTTGAGAAGGATGTATATAAAGGCACAAGCAATGAGCCTATCATGCAATCTTTTCTTTTCTTTTTTTCTTTTTTATCATCAACAAACATTCTGCATTTCATTACAATAGATAAATAGATTTTAAGTGGAGCCAATACAACATCAAAAAGAAAAAGGAAAAAAAAACAAAAACAAAAAAAACAATCAAAAGAACAGCAACAAATGACAACAAATATTGTCAAAAGCAATCTTTTCTAACTATAAAAAAATTGTCAAAAGCAATTTTAAATAAGCCACCTTTAGTCAGAGGAGCACTTTTCTTTATTGAAGTAACCGTATTAAAGTGTTAAAACTTTCTTTCTCTTGTTAGTAATTTTAAGATTTTGAATTTTTTTTTGGTTAATAATTTTTTAAGATAATTTAATAGGTAAAAGTATTCTCTTTCAATGCGGTGTAATCGTGTAAGTTATAGAATGACATCACTAAAAAAAAAAAAAAACTGGCTACGTCACTGTTTAGGAATTAAATTTGGGAAGCATAGCATTACACTTTTAGTTGAATCTTTGGGAAATAAAAAATTAACCTAAACTAAGTATAAAAAATAACAATAAAAATAAAAAACCTAAAGCCTACCAAAATAAATTGATTATGAAAAGAAATTGATGGTTGGTTCGAACTGTTGTTTTCGCCTAGTGAAATCAATTTTGGCAAAAATTCCTTTTCAACATGTGTTTCAATTCAACTAGTGGATGTCTTTTTTCCATAAAAAAATTAAAATAAAAATAAAAACTAGTGGATGTCTTTACTTTTAATGAGCTATATATAACCAAGAAAAAAAAAACACAATTGCCCATCAACCACGCATAGATGGACCCCTTTGCTATTGAATATGTCCTAATCTATGATCGCAAATCATTTATTCGAGTATGACTAGTGCCTTTGAATTTTCTTTTCTCATGGAGGTGACAGAAAATGAGAGTGTTACATGAGGAAACCAATTGGAATTGAAGTTTGAACACATATTAGTAATCATAAACCGGTTGATTTTTACATTCAATATATTTTATTTCTTGTTTTTTTGTTTGTTTGTTTTCCTCTCTTTGAGGAATGCTATGATTTTGAATTTGAAATCAAAATTTAACAGTCAGATACTTTGAAAATTGTACCAATTGAAATTCAAGTTTGAATACATCTCAGTAATCATAAACCGGTTGATTTTTCAATCCAATATATTTCTTTCTTTTTCTTTTGTTTGTTTGTTTTCCTCTCTTTGATTGATGTTATGATTTTTAAATTTGAATTCAATTTTAGCTATCAAATACTTTGACAATTATACCACATAATTGTTGCAGTAATCGTAATATTACAGACTACTATATGTGGTACCGCTACCATAACATTTTTAGAGCGTGTTTGATAGACCGGAATGAACCTTAGAATGAAATAGTCATTCTTTAAGTCTATTTCATTACCATGTTTGGTACGATAAAATACAATTCATTGTTTAGGACGTGAAATGTGAATAACATTTTAGTTTAATTTCTGTTCACCATGTATTAATCATGCCATCACTTATGATAGTCCTTAGGAGAAAATGAGTATGTCTTTCAGAACAAACAAATCTCATAAATACAATTCACAAATATTATAATATGTCTCTCTTTTTTGGTGGGGTCCACCGACACTGTAAGGTTCATTGATACTATAGGGTCCACAGAATAGAGAGATAGACACATTGTGGTATTTGTGGATTGTGTTTGTGAGATTTGTTTGGGCCCAAAGACTTACTTGGAGAGCATACTGCTAATGATTCTTATATTTCCATATTGTTGAATTATTTATTGGGACAGTTGGTGGAAATGACTAATGCATAAGATTTTTTAAAATGAAAGACAACTAAAATCTATCATTAAGGGTAAGTCTTCCCCCCTATTTCTTAGACGAAAATGTCATCATCTACATCATCTAACTCTAACCACCATTACCACCACCCCTACCACCTCTGCCACCTCCGACCACCACCCCTACCATCTCCGATGACCACCCCACCACCTCCGGCAACCACACCATCAAGTCACTGTTTGCTAAAAAAAAATAAGTAAAATTTCATTTGTTATAGCCAAAGTTAAGTGAAATTTCGTTTGATATAGGGGAAAAAAATGTATGAATTTTCAATTAATTTTTCCTATAACAAGTGAAATTTCACTTAATATTTGTAAAATCTGCAACTAACGTGGAGATGGCCAGATCTGGTTCGAGCTCGTCGGAAATGGCTGGATTTGGTTCAAGCTCGTTGGATATTGCCGAATCTAGTTTGAGCTCGTCGGAGATGGCCGGATGTGGTGGCTGCAATAATGGCGATAGTGGTGGTGGCAGCTGGGGATAGTGGTGGTGGTTGGCGATGGCTCGCGATCGATGTGGTGGTGGTGGTGATGGTGGCAAAGGGCGGTGGCTCTATGGTGGTGGTGGCAGATCAATCGTACTGGAGGCAAACCCAGATCTCGCACACACACGCACACACACACACACACACACATATATATATATATATATATATAGAGAGAGAGAGAGAGAGAGAGAGAGAGAGAGAGAGAGAACATTACGTTTGGCACACATGAATGGAATACGGAAGGAATGAAATGAAACTCTAGAATGGAATGAAGAGGGAATGGAATAGGAATGAGAATTCTATTTACATGTTTGGTTGTAACTAGGAATGAAATGACATACAATAATTTTTATTTTAAAATGGTATTCTAATTTATGGAGTTAATATTGAATTTAAATTAAATATTAACAAAAAATGTAATAATTTGTTTTATTATTCGAAAGATTGAAACAAGAAAAGTGGAGAAGATGGATATGATTTCCTTACTGGTTCATTCTATTGGAATGAAATCACATTCCTTAAGTTTTTTAAAGGAATGATCATTCATACTTTTGTGGGAGTGAAGATTAATTTTGGAATGGTCATTCCAACCAATTTGGTGGTAACAAACATGAGAATTAAATGAAATCATGAATGATCATTCCATTGCAAGGGTTATTCCAGTCTACCAAACATAGCCTTAGTCTAGGTTATGTTTACTAAATATAAGTTTCAACTAGAGGAAATTTTTAACAAACTAAAAAATCTTTTGAACATTAAACTCTTAAGAGTTACTTTGAGAAATTTTCCACGAATTTCATCTTATTTAATAAAATATACATATTTGTGTATATGTACATGACATATAAATGTGTATAAATATACATAGCCGGTTCACTTTTTTGGTTCAAATTTTTTAGTCTTTAGTATCTATATAACGTGTACTACACTTTAATATCCAAATGATTAATAGCCTCTATTGATGATCAGTTTTTTAGCCAATGGCTGTGCGTTCTTATATTATGTTTTAAGTACCCAACACTTACAAAGGGTTTGAGAAAGTTACTGGTCAAAATGTAAAAGCCTTGTATTGAAAAGTCATCAAATGTTTTTAAAGCCAAACAAGAGATATATATGTATATATAGATGAGTTTTACGTGATTGATATGTTGGCATTTTGTACTTTTCTCTCACTAGAAAATTCTATGTTGTCCAGTAACTATCAAATAGACGAATCTTTTTCATTGTTTGACTTTTTTTTATTAGTATAATGGGTAAAGAAGGCACTAGAATAAGTTTTTTACTGTGTCAAGTTGTGCAAGTTTGATAGGAGTACGACAAAGATGGCCGGTTATTATATTGTGAAGATGACGTGTTATTTTCTACTGTACTGAATATTATCCGTAAAAGACGTGTATCGTACGTATCAAGAGAATGCATTGCTCCTAATCCTAGTCACCCTATACATCGTGGTTCAATTTTGTGGATTTTTAATTTTGATGCATTATTAATATTATTTTCTAACACATATTAAATTTGATTTTCAATATATGTGATAGTACAACCAATTGAAATAACATTGGATGAAATTCAAATATGTTAATTGATCAATTATTCCAAAAGCTTAACGTGTCCGAAAGTGTATATCAAGCTTCTACGTACAACTTTCTTCATGTGCGAGCTCATCTCACACATGAAGAGACAATTAACAAAATTTCATCACACATGCGAGCTCATCTCACACGAATAAGGTCTTGATGGTTGATACCATGTTAAACTTTTATAGTAACCATAATTGAATACTGTGGTCGTATTGAAACTACTAATTTCACTATCACATATGTTGTTAATTAAATTTGAAAAACCAATTTGAAAATGGAAAATATAAAAAATAAAATAAAAATTAATTAAAGGAAAAGAAAAGAAAAAAAGAAGGAAAAAAAAAAAAAACATTATTCTTCTTTGAATTGTCTTTGACGGGTAGAAAAAAAGTTTGGAAATGATTATTGATTGAGACCCAAAAAAAAAAAAAAATTACGATTATTGATTTTTACCATGTTCGACGTTAAAGACCCGTCCATCACGCCACTAATTCCTTGTCTATATGTGTATATGTATGTGTATATATATATTTATTTCTGGAATGATCCAAAGGAAGGTGTTGAATGAGGAAAAAAAATTAGAATTGAAGTTTGAACTAACTCATCCAATCATAAGCTGGTTGATACCGTTGATTTCTATGGCATATCTAGCTAGATTTTATTTATTTTTAATATTTTTTTTTTATAGCAGATCCCTACCATCTCTAAATATCTACTCTCTTCTTTTCTTTTAGGGATAATTACACTGACCTCCCTCGAGGTTAGGTCTAATTACACTGACATCCTTTGTGGTTTTCAAAATTACACAAACCTTCCCTGAGTTTAGTGTTTAGGTAACAATTTGCCCCCTCCGTTAACTTCCGTTAGTAAACCGTTAAATATAATTACACGGACCTCCCCTGAGGTTTTCAAAAGTACACAAACCTCCCCTGACTTTAGTATTTAGGTAACAATTTACCCCCTTTGCTAGTAAAAGACCATAACAAGACATGCTTAGGCCAGCAAATATTTGTGTTAATTTTTCCAAAATACCCTTATAAGCTTTCCAAAATGCCCTTACCCTCGTTGTATGTTTTTTTTTTCTGCTCAAAGAAAAAAAAAAAAAAACAAACCTGCCATCTGCATGTCATGATCCCATGCAAATATGGGGTAAATGTATGATTGAGATTATAGGGTCACACCACATCAGCATGCTAGCATGGTGTGATAAATTTGAAATTTTACAAATTAGTCATGATCCCTTTGGAAATAGGAGATATGCGTCTTGCCTAGATTAGAGGGTCACACCACATCAACATACTAATTTGTAAGACGTATATCCATCTAGGCAACACATATATCTCCTATTTTCAAAGGGGTCATGACTAATTTGTAAAATTTCAAATTTAGTTAGTCCGTCACACTATGTTAACATGCTGATATGGTGTGACCCTATAATCTTAACCATACATTTACCCCATATTTGCATGGGATCATGACATGTGGATGGCAGTTTTTTTTTTTTTTTTTTGTTGGTTGGTAGAAAAAAACCGTAAAACGAGGGTAAGGGTATTTTGGAAAGCTTATAAGGGTATTTTGGAAAAATTAACACAAATATTTGCTGGCCTAAGCATATCTTGTTATGGTCTTTTACTAGCAAAGGGGGTAAATTGTTACCTAAATACTAAAGTTAGGGGAGGTTTGTGTACTTTTGAAAACCTCAGGGGAGGTCTGTGTAATTATATTTAACGGTTTACTAACGGAAGTTAACGGAGGGGGCAAATTGTTACCTAAACACTAAATTCAGGGAGATCTGTGTAATTTTGAAAATCACAAAGGAGGTCAGTGTAATTAGACCTAATCTCAAGGGAGATTAGTGTAATTACCCCTTTCTTTTATTGATTGTTTGGAAGGGTATAGAACCGCTTATGTGGTTCACATTGGTAGAGGTTCATTTGTGCGTGTGGAATTTCGTGCTCAACCTAAAATACCTTTTAAAATTAATTTTTTTTACCAAACCAACCTGATGTTGGTTTTCATAAAACCATATATATTTAAAGACTAGAAGCGGGACTAAACATGATCTTCATATTGTATGTATTTTCGACGGGAATTGTTATTTCCACTCCATCATTGAACTAATGCACTCCATGGTACCACTATTAGAGCATGTGGTACCATGTATGTAATGCATGACATGTATGTACCACATGCTTTAAAAATAGTACCATGGAGTGCCTTAGTTCAATGATGGAGTGGCAATAGCATCACCCATTTTCGACATATCTTTATATATTTATCTGTGTATATAGACCTAATAGAAATTGCCTTTGCCATTGGACACTAATAAAAAAAAAGTTGCTTAAACCTAAATAAATCATATTTTTGTAACAATAACATTTATAGTATTAACATATCCACACGGGTGAGGCAATTTACTCCACCTTTTTTGCTATTTACACCATATTCTCTTTATTTTAGTAGTTTTTAAACAATAAAATCATATCTCATACTTCTTAGAATATACCCAAAATACCCTTTAAAAGCAATCAGAATATTTTGCTTTAAAAGCAATTAGAGCCCATTTTGGTTAGCTGAAATATTAAGTGATTGCTTTTTAAGTGATGAAATATTAAGTAATTGTTTGGTGTTTGAGTTAGCTGAAATATTTCTTCACTTAAAAAAATAAGTGTGTTTGGCAAACAAGCAAAATAAGCAATTGTTCGTGTAAAATGACCAAAAATGATAACATGTAAATGTTTTTCAACATTATTAAAATTTTAGGGCAAGAGGTCATTTTTGGCTTTAACAAATTGAAAGTGAAATTAAGTGATTGTTTTAAAACCATGCTACTTTTTTTAGCTTAATTTTTCAACTGGTTAATTTTAGCTCAATTTTTCAGCTGATTTATTTAAGTGCTAAACTTTTAATTAAGCTAACCCAAACACTTTCATTTTATAAAACAATCTTTTTTTTTTCTTGAAATCCGCAATTCATGCATCACTGAACATTTAATTTTTAGCTAACCTAAACAGGTTCTTAGTGGTTTAGGGCATGTCAATTTCATTTAGGAAATAACCTAAAACATAAAAATTAAGAACAAACAACAAATTAATCCTAAAAAGACCTGATCAAGGACCCAACCAATATAAAATTCAAAGTCAAACCAATGAAGTCCCAGATTGGAAGACATGAGCCAACTGTGGCGTGTAATAAAATTGACACGCCCTAATTGGCTTTTAAAGGGTATTTTGGATTTATTTGAAAAAGTATGATTTTCAAAGGAAAGTATATGATTTTATTGTTTAAAGGGTAATACTATGTGCACATAAAAGATCTGGAACATTTATTTTGGTGGAGCCTGTGCCTGTATACATGGAACCCACCGAAATAAATGGTCCAAATCTTTATGTGCACACTTTATGTGTACCAATCATAACTCTGTTTAAAAACTATCAAAATAAGAGAAGGTGAAAAACAACGGTGAAAAGAAAAATTAAAATCAAGTTATGGTTGGAAGACCATTCATTAATCAGATGGAAAGATCATTTATTTCGTCCTGTTTTCATTTGCCTACAAATGACTAAGCCCCATTGAATAAATTTAAAAATTAAGTACTAAATTTTTAGTATACTAAATTTTAAACTACTGAAGTACTGAAATTTTAGGACTTCAGTCCTGCATCTTGGATCATTGATGACCCAATCTTCATTTTACTTTTTTCATTGTTGACTTATGATTTAGATATTTAATTTTTTACTCCAAATATAATTCGAACTTTGTTTGGTACCTGATGAATAGTTTTAGAAATTCACATCAGTAGGTGGATAGTTTAGGTATTCCGTTTAAGTGTACCTATAATTACTCTTGCCATTAATTCTGGTGGATTTCACATGAGTTTCAAATGCGGACCTACTAGAATCAAGGGTTAAGATGTGGTAAATGTGGTTGAGAGTGTGAGTGAGGGTGTGGGTATATCATTATTGTACTCTATATTTATAGCATGTTAGTACTTTTATATGCACAATGAAAAGCAGTTCCATATCTAAATTTTTGGGGTTTTAAGAGTAAATTTAAGATATGTAAATGTGGTTGGATTGGATATGAAATTTGTAATCTTTATTAACAAAAATATGAGAATTATTTCAAAAAATCTTTTGAAGTGTAGAGTTCTTTTTGGGATGCCAAAAACCGTTTATTAGTCCGACCATATGGGTTCGAGTCCAAGCCCAGATCATGTATCACATGCATAACTGAGTCAACATCATTTAAAGCCCATGTTCAATTTGGCAAGAGTCATGCTACACCCACACAATGAATCACACACTTTTTCCACACACTTCTTTAAATCCTTGTACCTTGTGCTGCTTGAATTTTTTACACTTTTTTGTGCCCCACTTATACAGCACAAGGTACAAGCATTTAAAGAAGTGTGTGGAAAAAATGTGTGATTCATTGTGTGGGTCTAACATTTTTCATTTGGCAAAGGTTATATCATTCATCGTGGTCCTTTTCAGCAAAGTAATGGTTTCAATCTTAAATTTGAATTTTAAGTCTGATTTTCAAATACTCCATCCGTCTTTTTTTTTTAGTTCTATATTCAATTTTGGGATGTCCCAAAATTAGTGTCCATTTTCTTAAATTGGCATACAATTTTTACTTACTTTCCAAAACTACCCTTCCTTAAAATCTACACCAAGACAAAACTAAAAAAGTTATTGTAATGATTAGGGGCAATTCTGAAAAGTAGGTGTAGATTCTTTTTGTCTCCTTAAAAAGTTGAATTCTCAAAGGTGGACTCAAAAAAAGGGACGGAGAGAGTACTTTATTAATTGTATCACACGTGGTACTATCGATCACTACCGTAACGTGTGATACATCTGTTAAAGCATGTGAGAACCTAATTTGAGAAGCATAACATTATTCATTTGTCTAATAAGAGCAAACTCTATGATAGTGCAGTGCATAGTTAGAATGAACTAATTTATTATTTCTACAAAATTTAATATTGAAACTCATCGTTCTGAATATGTTTATTTCATAAATATGAAAAGGTTCATCATGTTTATTCATATGTGGTCAATGTCATTCTTAGATTCTCTTAAGAAGATACAATTCACGAGTTTAAGCATTATTTTCTAATATAACCACCATTTTTCAAATGACCTAATCCACGATGATGGATTTCCCAATTCAAATGCTCTTACAATTTCATTCAAAGTCATAAAAATTAACAGATGCATTCATATCATTGGTTGTAGATATCTCATGTTTAATTCTAAAGATCGGTCAGGTTCTTAAATTAACAGGGTAGAATGAATATACCCAGTGAACATTTCTTTTTATTTAAAAAAATTTGCGGGTTGCCTCACTGATCGCTGACTCGTACGCGCCCTACTGACCTGCTGGTTTTTTCAGACAAAAAAAATATATTCACTGATTATGTTCACTCTACCCTGTTCACTCTAGAGCCTGATCGTTCTAAAGATACTACGTTAAGCCATTTAAATAGGAAGGGGACCAAAAAAAAAAAGAATCGATCGAAGAAAGAAAAAAAAAATGGTGTAAACTTCCTTCTCGATCTTCAAATGTTTCACTATAAATATCCCTCCTTTGGCCCACAAATTGACCTAATCAATCCAAGATTTTTGATACATTACCTCCATTTACTCTCCATGTACAAAGGTAAAGTTGTGTACATTTAACCTTCGCCAAGACTTTACAGTTGTGAAAGCCTCGTACACTGGGTTTGTCTTACATGATCAACTCTTTAGTACATTATATTAAAAGACTAAAAAGGAAAAGAAGGGAGTTATATCGTGTTTGGTAAAATAACAAGAGAAAAGAAAGAAACTGAGTAAATATTAAATGCAACGGGGATACTATGTCATTAGCTATAAGCTTGTAATATGCACAGGGCCGGTCCTGGGGACAAACAAAGCAAGCAACCGCTTAGGGCCCCAACATCCAAAGGGCCCCCAATTCCAATTGCAAATGTGAAAAAGAAAAATTAATTGTACATATAATTATGTATAAGTAGATCCAAAAAAATTCATCTCGGGGGCACAGCCCCCAAACCCCTGTATAGCCTTAGAGTCCATATTTTAGAGTTTGCTTAGGATCCCCCAAAACTCAGGACCGACACTGAATATACAGATATGTTTGAAAATTATGCTTATATGAGGAAGGACTATCTTAAAAATAGGAAGGACACATATATAAATTAAAGAATTATATTGGTGTATGTGATACCATGTCACCAAAATAACATGACAGTCAACATTTCTTCAAAATTGGGGCCAAAGGAAAGGTTTATTGAGGAAGGGATGCAGCAAGCTTGGGTGTTGTCTCATGGGTTGGGAGATTTATGGGTTGGGACTTGGGAGCGCAACTTCCTCTTGTATAGTACATGATAAAAAAGTAATAAAAAATAAAAACCGAGAAAAAGAGTAATGAGGTTTGGCATTATACACCCCACCCCTCAACACACACATATGCACACAATTTTTTTTGCACACAATTTTTTTTATTGACTACTTATTTTTTATGGTTAATTACACTTTATCTCCTTGTGGTTTGGCTCAATATCACTTTACCCCCTTGTAGTTTAACAGTGACCATTTAACCCCCCTGTGTTTTCAGGTAAAGTATCACCGTTAAAATTAGTGACTGTTTTACCCCCCTGTGGTTTTATCCGATGACACTTTACCCCCCCCCCCCCCCCCCCCCTATGGGTAGACGAAAGAGCTATGCTGATAACAGTAGAAGCAAATTGGAGTTTGAAGTGGGTAATCATGTATTTTTGAAGGTATCTCCTAACAAGGATATTATGCGGTTTGGAATTAGAGGCAAACTTAGTCCCAGATTTATTGCGCCTTTTGAGATTTTGGACAGAGTAGGAGAGGTGGCGTACAGGATCGCTTTACCGCCAGTATTAGCAGGAGTACATAATGTTTTCCATGTCTCAATGTTCAGGAAGTATATTCCAGACCCAAACCACGTAATAGAGCTGGAGCCATTGTGACTTAGCAAAGACTTGACTTATGAAGAGCATCCGATATAGATCGCGGATACAAAGGACCAAGTTCTAAGGCATCGTGTTATTCGCTATGTTAAAATATAATGGAGTAATCACACAGTAAGGGAAGCTACTTGGGAGCTTGAGGAAGATATGAGGAGGCAATACCCACAACTCTTTGAAAATTCAGGTACGCCAAGTTTAGAGGACTAAACTTTTTTTAAGGAGGGTAGAATGTAATAATCAAAATTTTGTTTAATTTAGACTATCAAGTGAATAGGTGATTTTTTAGGATCAAAATACAATTATAACTTAGTTTAGAGTCAAGAAGGAATTTATCTTTAATTGTGGGGTCAAATTGCAAATCACTAAGAGATGTTCAAACTTGTAACGTATGTATAGGCATGATTTCTTGCTATTAATTGATTGACTGATTTTAACGCATGGATTATGATCCCCTCGTCAACGCACAATTTAAGACACACACCTTTATCCCCTTTACACCGATGTATATATCACCCTTATATTTGAGAAGGAAGAAAGCATAGACTAAAATACTCCTAGTCAAATAAACCCACTTTGAGCCAGAGAGAGAGTACGGGTAGGAGATTAGGAGACTAGCCAAAAGATAGTAAGGAAGAAGGGTGCAACACAGACGTACTTTTGAACTCTTCCACTCTGGTATATTTGTGTATATTTATCCATTACATAAACACATGTTATATTATAAGTAATGTATTTTTTTTATTGGGTTCACTGTATGTGGAATATAATATGTATGTGCATAATTTGAAATACATTTTATGTATTTGGTAAATATTGATATACATGTATATGTATATATGCATATATATATACATATATATATATATAAATACATACACATATGTTCATATATAGGACTATTTTATGCCAAGTCAGTTTACTTGCCAAAAGTAAAATTGTTTGAGTTAAATACTAATTTACATACTAGTGATTATTAACTAATAGTACTTGAGTATCAACATATTTTGAGATATTCAATTCCACAATGAGCATTTTATGGTCAATAAACATGTATAGGTCTGTAAATGCTTGTATATCAAGGCATATTTTGTGTTCCCAGTACCACTTTTGCACTATATGTGTAGGATTTGTGTATGAATTTCCTAGCACACGATTAGTACGTGACTTAATGCTTAGGCATTGTGTTTTGACAGTAAATACAGACTATCTAGTTGATATCCAGAATCTATGTGGGGTTAAAGATATTAATTTATGTGATTTTTCTAGGACTGATATCTAGCTAGGAGCTGTAAGAGATTGTACTTGACTTCTTTTAAGAAATTTGAGGTAAGTGATCTAAACCCTACTTGAATTTTCTAAATATTATTGTGTTTTATAAAATTTATTTTCAAACCATTTTCTTAAATAAAATGGGACCAAGTATATGACCACTTTTAAAATGTGAACCGTTCTTGATTTATGTAAATCTTTTACTCCGCAACTATAAATGAAATTTTTATGAATCTAGTTATCCGTTAAAATATCTGTTAAAAATTACTTAATGGATACTCTCAGTCTGACTATGCTCTGGGCCCCGCCAATGGGGATTATACGTTGATATCATGCATGATTATTGGGGGTAGTCCACCTATCAGCCCAGTCACAGGGATTATATGTGACACATCGAATACTGTTCTGAACTCGGTGATCGGCGACGAATAGTTGCCGTTTATAGTCCTAAAAATACGTTTTGTTAGCCCATTTCATGTAGTTATTAAGTGATTTTTAATAAGTATTCTGTATTTTGTAGGTTTTGGAGCTTTAATATGAAAATGCACAAAAATCCAATGATTAGTGGCTTTGGAAGTCATTCTGGGCTCAAACGGCGATTCCGGTGAAAGCTGAATGCAGTAGCAGCCTTGGAAAATTGCATTTTTGACAAGGAATACTTTGGATTTGAGAAATTTCTCTAGAGATATATGATCGGGAGAGAACAAATCCTAATTATACGCCTTAATTCACATTTGTTAGTCGTTTTTATCCTATTTTTATGTAGTTTTACTTTATTTTCTATTTTTTTCAGGTTTTAGAAGAAAACAAGGAGATCAGGTTAAAATAGGTGAAAAACAGGAAGAAAGAAGCAGAAAAAGACACATCGCGCGAGCGGTCCGCGGGCGCGAAAACCCAGAAATCGCGCGAGCTATCCGCGCGCGCGACCCTCCCATTTACGCGCGGCCCGCTCGCGCGATCCGTACAAAAAGCAAACTTACGTATTTCACTATTCTGAAGAGCCCTGTGAAAACGAAACTGCTTGAAGACGTCCAGATTGAAAATAACACCTGTTTTAATCCGTTTTGGGAGAGAAAAGCTTGGATAATCTCTTGTAAACTCTATATATATCTAGTTTTTATGATTTTTAGGGGTTACACACCTAGAGATCCATTCACATACATTCATTGAAGGTAAGAGGAAAGGGAAGAGCAAGCTTGAAGGTTTCTAATGGCTTACATCAACTCCATCTTCATGCTTTCACCCATCATGAGCCACTAAACTCCTAATCTAGGGTTTCATTGAAACCCTAGCTATGTAAAGGGGGATTCTATGCTTTTCTATTTTAAGCTTTTATGTTTTGGGATAGTGATTGTATGTTGGTGGATTTTATATAATCAGTTTTTAATGTTAATAATCAAGAGTATTTTGGATCTATGCTGGTCTTAGATTTTTCCTTATGCTTATTGAACTCAATAGTCCTTGATTTCTATGATTGATAGGAGTATTTACATACAATGGTGCTTATATGATTGTGATGTTTACATCTTTTATAATCCATGCTTAGGAAAGATGAGTTATGCTACACCCTAGTCATAGGTAGATAATTCATGTGAACCGTAGATGGATTATGTTTAGATTAAACTAACGATATCTTCTTGACGATACTATTGGGCTTGTAGCTACAATAGATCATAACTATCCAAACATAGAACTTAGAATAAGAAGTATAGACCCTCAATGCGTAGTTAGAGGTGGATTTGTAATCCTAGATCCCATCTCCAAACATTTAAACCAATTTCCAATTTCGCATATAAGTTTACTTAGATTTAATTCTAGATTTTATTTATAAAATTTCATAGTTTAATGCGTAGTTTAAATTAGTAGTGATAATCAAAACCTAAATCAATTCAACTTCCGATTTTCTTATAACTAGATAGATTAGACTCTAATAATTATAGGATTAAAAATTAACAATCTCTGTGGGTTCGACCTTTACTTTCCACACTACAAATCCTTTGAAAGTAAAGCATAAATGAGCATACTTTTATATCTTGATTCCGACAAGATCAATTTTTGGCGCCGTTGCCGGGGATTGAAATATTTTTATATCTTAATTATTAGAATCATAATTTACTTAGTTAGTAAATATTAGTTTTCTCTTTATCTTCTTTGTTTTTAGTTTTACTTTAGTTCCTCTTTATCTTCTTTGTTTTTAGTTTTACTTTAGAGTCGCTAAAATTATTCTTGTTCTACAGACCTCAAGTCATCAAGACCTAGTACGTTCGAGTGGAGCAGCTTTGCACGCCAACGGAGCTTACGCGAACCTGAAAAGAAAATTGCAATAAAAATAAAAAAACAAGTAAATTCGCTAAGTTTTTAAATTTCGCATCAACCACTGTAAGTCAGGGCGCTGAAACGCAATACTTGCATTAGGGTAGGTGTGGAGTGAGCACTGCATTAGCTAGGAAACCCGGGGCGCTGGACTTGACGCGGTCATTGCATTACAGGATAATTTCATGCATCATATTAGTCTTGTGTGCTTGCATGCTTGGTTATTAGCGTAGCTATTTTTACTTTTAATTGAGTCGGTCCTTAGTTTATGTTTGGAACTCGTTCAACTAAACCTGAATTGAATCCGCTTAATCTCGAACTTGAACGTACACTTAGAGGCTTTAGGTCATCAGCCCAAGCTTCGAGAGCTTGGTTGATGTTAGACGATGAGTCCACACCTGAACCGTCATCTTCATTTGAATTAGAAATCCGTAGTACGCGTAATTGTTTAAGAAAAACTAAAACAATAAAAATCGAACCTATTCCGATGGCCGAGTTTGGACATAACCAGAATAATGGGAATAATCGGAATGAGGGGGCTAATCTTAACATACCCCCACCACCACCATTAAAGGACTATTTCACTCCTACGGCCTACACACCACCGTCGTGTATTGCATTGCCGGAAGTGACGGCAGCCCATTTTGAAATCAAATCCTCAACTATTGCGCTTCTGCCGTCATTTCACGGGCGTGTTAAGGAAGAACCTTATAATCATCTGGGCAAATTTCAGGGTATCTGTGCGACTTTAAAAATTCAGAACTTAACAGATGATGAATTAAAAGTGCGGCTTTTCCCGTTTTCACTTAAAGATAAAGCAAAATACTGGCTCCAATCATTGGAGCCAAATTCAATAAGAACATGGGATGACTTGCAAACTGCGTTCCTGTCACGCCCCGACGTAGCATAATACAGGAAAGCATTTAATTTCCTTTATGGACTCGTAGGTCGTGACAAGTGAGTATGACCAATTGTCCCTGCAACAAATAACTTAACAACATTTCTAGAGCAAAGGATACTAACAAAACATAACTTCCACAATTAAAACTTACTAACTATTACAGCAGTCGTAAACTTAGGCACAAAACGCCTTATTCAAATGTCTAAAGCTAGTTTATTACAAACCCAAATTAAAAGACATAGGAAATATAAAGCAGCCTCCTAGAAAGTCTCCTGACTCTAAGTAGCATAGTCAAAATACCCTGGCTGCTCCTGACCCTGAAAATCTGGACATACAGTCCAGGACGCATCAACGCCGTCAGCTTATGAAAGCTGGTGAGCAAAATAAACAATGCTCGCAATGTATATATAAGCATATAAACAATGGTGCAATTTAACTTTAAAAGCAATAGATTCAAGGTTCCAATTCCAACATAAGCCATGGGGAAATAAAGAAAGCAATAAATATGCGACCATGCATGAACAATGTAATATCTCATCTTTCTGACTCTTTTCTCTCAACAAAACTCAACACAACCAAACCCTTATCTCAGATACCAGGAATACTATCCGATCGATATCCAAAACAGCACACCAAACTATCGCTTCAGATACCAGGAATAATATCCGATCGATATCTAAGCCACACTCAATACCATCATTTCGGATACCAGGAATAATATCCGATCAATATCCGAAACAAGCGCCTTAGATACCAGGAATAATATCCGATCGATATCTAAGCCGTACACAACACTACCACCATCGCTTCGGATATCAGGAATACGATCCGCTCAATATCCGAAACGCGCGCCTTAGATACCAGGAATACTATCCGATCGATATCCAAGTCGTACACAACACTGCCGCCTCCAATACCAGGAATACTATCCGATCGATATTGAGGTCGCACACTAGACCGCCACCCTTTACTCTTTTCACGCTTTATTCCACACATGCATGTTGACACAACCTCGACCCTAATATGTATGTCAATGTTCCATAAATAACACCATTAATAAATCACAAAGCCGGATAATCGTACGAGCATAAATTTTGGCTTTAGTTGTTCTTGTTCGTACAATTCTTAAAACATAGACCTTTAAAACAATACATTTGCCAAACAGTTCCTTAAAATTTCCCAAAACATTTTCCAAACAGTCCCTTAACAAAAATTATACAAACTGCCAAAACTGCTACCTCGCGCGAGCGGATCGCGCGAGCGAGGGAGAGGGGATTTCGCGCGCGCGGGTCGCGCGCGCGAAGGGGATAATAAATCGCGCGAGCGGATCGCGCGCGCGAAGGGGCAAAACAGGTCGCGCGAGCGAAGGGGAAGGCCGGATCGCGCGAGCGGGTCGCGCGCGCGAAAGGGAGGGACGGTCCGCGCGAGCGAGCCTCGCGCGAGCGGGTCGCGCGCGCGAGTTCTTGCAGAATGTCATCTTCTTCGTCTTTCCCCTGTTTCTGGTTTTAAAACTGAAATTTACCCATTTTCAAATTCTGTTCGTACCAGGACATGTAATATATGGATCTCCTCGGTTTTCCGCGTAGATTAAGAATACGCGATCAATTTTAACTAATACGGATTTTATCTCTAGATATTCGCGATTAAAGTGAGGGTGTCAAAACTTTAAATCAACCGTTCGTCGCGATACGGATGAATTAAGTCGTAGGATTCGAACCGTGGCCTATTGGGATCGATATCTTTCATTCCCAATTTACAGAATTGATTTTGGTTACGATTTCTAAAACTCCAATTCTCAAGCTTCAATGGTGTATTGATATATATACACATATACACACATATATACACTGAAATATACACATATAAACATGGCGGGTGAGTTTATAATACTCACAAGGCTAATTGGACAATAATTTGGGATTGAGAATTTCCGCCGAGAATTCCGTCGCCAATGAAATTATACCCCTCCGTTCTTGATCTTGAGATGAATATATATATATATATATATATCTATGTATGTGTGTATGTATATATCATATGTATAATCTGTGTGTGTGTGTGATCTTGAGAGCAAGAGAGTGATAGAGAGAATTAGGAGAGTTTGAGGGAGATTACCTGGTGAGGTTGAGCTCACGTGCTCCCACACCCAGGACGCGATAAAAACGCAGATCAAGACCAAAACTGGTATTTTACGGTTTGGCCCCAGATAATTATTTATAAAAAAAATTAAATCAACTACTCATGGAAATAAAATGCAATATTTGTTTATTAATGATAATAAAAATACAGGGCGTTAAACCCTACCCACCTTAACAGAGATTTCGCCCCGAAATCTGAGCTAACTAGTCTTGAAACAACTCGGGGTATCTAGTCCTCATGTCTGACTCTAACTCCCACGACGCTTCTCCTTCGTCATGATGCCTCCACTGAACCTTAACCAAAGGAACGTCTCTTCTTCTCAGCCTCTTGATACTTTGGTCAAGAATCCTCACAGGTCTATCCTTGTAGACAACATTCTGACTCGTCTCAATATCATCAAAATTAACCACATGTGAAGGATCCCGTATGTATTTCCTTAACATACAGACATGGAACACATTATGAACACCAGACATCTTTGGTGGCAACGCGAGCCGATAAGCCACTTTCCCAACATGCTCCAATATCTCAAATGGCCCGATGAAACGAGGTGCCAACTTCCCTCTCTTCTGACCAAAACGCACTACTCCCCGAACAGATGAAACCTTTAGGAGTACGTGATCACCGATACCGAACTCCAAGTCCTTTCGTCGACGATCCGCATAACTCTTGTGTCTACTCTGTGCAGTTGTCATCCTTTCCTTGACCAGTGAAATCTTCTCATTGGTCTCTCTCACCAAATCTGGTCCCAAAAGTTCTGTATCTCCCACTTCAGCCCAACACAAGGGAGATCGACATGGCCGTCCGTACAAGGCTTCGAACGGCGCCATTCCAATACTCGAGTGATAACTGTTGTTATACGCAAATTCAACCAACGGTAAGTGCGTCTCCCAAGACTCTTCAAAGTCAATTGCACAAGCTCTGAGCATATCTTCCATAATCTGATTAACACGCTCGGTCTGTCCATCGGTCTGAGGATGAAAAGCAGTACTCATCTTGAGCAAAGTTCCCATAGCCTTCTGCAAACTTTCCCAAAATCCTGAGGTAAAACGTGCATCGCGGTCTGATACAATTGTCACAGGCGCACCGTGCAGTCGCACCACTTGTTGGAGATACATTCGACTCATCCGTTCTACTGGGTAAGTCATATTATACGCGATAAAGTGTGCAGACTTCGTCAAACGATCCACAATTACCCAAATCGCGTCATGATTCTGTTGTGACCGGGGTAATCCAACCACAAAATCCATAGTTATGTGCTCCCACTTCCATCCTGGAACAGGTAAGGGTTGCAACAATCCCGAGGGTCTCTGATGTTCGGCCTTCACTTGTTGACAAGTCAAACATTTAGACACAAACTCGGCTACTTCTCGTTTCATCCCTTCCCACCAGAAGTTTCTCTTCAAATCCTTATACATCTTTGTTCCTCCTGGGTGTACTGTCAGTCTCGATTTATGTGCTTCTTTGAGAATATCTTTTCTCAATTCTCTCAAATCTGGCACACACAATCTGTCTCGACATCGGTATCCTCCATCGGTCCCAACCTTCCATTCTGTAGGGTCCTTTTCCGACATCTTTGCGAACCATACTTGAAACTTCTCATCTTCCTTTTGGGCTTCAATGATTCGACTCACAAGTGTTGGTTGTATCACGAGGCATCCAAAGTGATGTCCGTCACTTCCCTCAGAAATCTGCATATCAAATTCTGCGATTGTCTCTAAAGCTTTCCATTCCCTCAACATCAATGAAGCAATCATTCCTCGAGGCTTCCGGCTTAGGGCGTCAGCGACTACGTTAGCCTTACCGGGGTGGTACTCTAATGTAAAGTCGTAATCCTTAATCAGCTCCATCCACCTACGTTGCCTCATGTTCAACTCCTTCTGAGTAAACAAATACTTAAGGCTCTTGTGGTCTGAGAACAAATCAAACTTCTCCCCGTAGAGGTAGTGTCTCCAGGTCTTGAGCGCAAACACTACTGCTGCCAGTTCCAAATCATGAGTTGGGTAATTCAATTCATTCGGCTTCAACTGTCGTGAACCATAGGCGATAACCTTTCCGTCTTGCATAAGGACACATCCCAATCCTTGATACGAGGCGTCACTAAAAATAGTGAACTTCTCACCATCCCTTGGTATCGCAAGCACTGGCGCTGTTGTCAATCTCTCTTTCAATTCCAGAAAAGCGCGTTCATGCTTATCAGTCCATTCAAACTTCAAATCTTTCTTAGTCAAACCAGTTAACGGGGCTGCTATCTTTGAGAAACCTTCTACGAATCTCCGATAATAACCAGCTAGTCCCAGAAAACTTCTGACTTCTGTAGCATTGGTCGGCCGAGTCCAATTCGCCACTGCATCGGTCTTTGATGAGTCAACCGCGATTCCTTGTTGAGAGATCACATGCCCGAGAAACTTAACTTCCTGAAGCCAAAATTCACACTTGCTGAATTTAGCATACAGGCGGTGATCCTTGAGAGTCTGCAACGCGATCCTCAGGTGTTGTTCATGCTCTTCCTCTGACTTGGAATAGATCAAGATATCATCAATAAAGACAATAACGAATTGATCCAAATAGGGCTTGAATACTCTGTTCATCAAGTCCATAAACACAGCCGGAGCATTTGTCATCCCAAACGGCATCACTAAGAACTCATAGTGTCCGTATCTCGTCCTGAAAGCAGTCTTAGGTATGTCTTCCTTCCGCACCCTCAACTGGTGATACCCTGACCGTAGATCAATCTTAGAAAAGGTCGTGGCTCCTTGCAACTGATCGAACAGATCGTCTATCCGAGGTAAGGGATACTTATTCTTGATAGTAACCTTATTCAGTTCTCGGTAGTCAATACACAACCGCATCGTCCCATCCTTCTTCTTCACAAACAACACTGGTGCTCCCCAGGGTGAAGTACTTGGACGAACAAAACCCAACTTCTCAAGTTCTTGAACTTGTTCCTTCAGCTCCAACAACTCAGTAGGGGCCATCCTGTAGGGAACCTTGGTTATAGGTCGAGTACCTGGCACCAATTCCACACAGAATTCTATGTCCCTTTCCGGCGGTAATCCTGAAATATCTCGGAATACTTCCTCGAACTCTTTGATTACCGGTATTGATGATACTGTCACCTCTGCACTGACAACCTCAATGTTTGCTAGGCATCTAGTGAGGAACATATCACCCGAAGGGTTACATTGGAAATCGAAGAGTCGATTCCCCTTGTCCGCAAATGTGATCCTCTTCCTTGCACAAACCAACTTCGCATGATTCTTCTCGAGCCAATCCATTCCCAGGATTATATCGAACTCCTTCATCGATAGAACCACCAAACTCGCCAAAAGTTCACGGTCTCCTAACCGTAGAGGACAATCCTTACATACATGTAATAACTTGACTGTGGTCCCTAAGGGTGAGACAGCACTCAAAGCTTCCTCTAAACGTTGCGGTACTATACCCAACTTCTGAACGATCTTAACAGATATAAAGGAATGTGTAGCACCCGTGTCGAATAAAACTTTAACATGAGAGTTAAACAAGGTTAGAGTACCTTCCACTGCTCGTTGCTCGGGCACTCCTTCCTCATAAGCACCTCCTCCATATCCTGTTTCTTCATAACCAGCAGCCTCGGGAATAACAGCATTCAGGCGGGCCTGTCCTTGCTGACCATAGTTGCCTTTCCTAGGAGCCTTGCATTCCGGACTTATGTGACCTGGCATGCCACAATTATAGCACACAATTCCCGGACGATCAGCACGCCTAGTCTGTCTGCAATCTTTAGCTCGGTGACCGGGATTACCACAATTAAAGCAGTTGTTGTTTTTGGCCCCTTCTATTGCTAGAGGCTGATACTGCTGAGCTGCTTGTGTCTGCTGAGGTTTCTTCCCTCCATCCCAGGTCCTTTTCTGTCCTTGAGGGTACCCAGGTTTCTGTCCTGAATAACCCTTCTGCGGAGGTCGATTTCCAAATGACTTCGGATTCTGACAACCATCATTCTCTAACCCCGTAGCCAATCTCACCAGAGCTTCAAATGACTGGCCCAGATGCCCCATAGTCAAATGTCGGAGAGACAGGTTGAGACCTCGGTGATACTTCTTGATTTTCTTCTGGGGTGTGTCCACCATATGTGGAGCAAAGCGAGACAGACGCTCAAATCGAGTAGTGTACTCTCGGACAGTCAGATTCCCTTGAGTCAATTCCATAAACTCTTTCTCTCTCTTGTCCTTCTCTTCTTCAGGAAAATACTTTTCGAGAAATCTTTCTTTAAACACCACCCACGGCATTCTCCTTGCAGCTTCTTCCCCTATGGTTGCCTTTTCAGCATCCCACCAATCAGCCGCTGCGTAAGACAGCTGAAAGATGGCCAGACGCTTCTTCTCCAGATCAGTGCACTCTATGGTCTCAAAGATACGCTCCATCTGGCGTAGCCACTGTTCCGCTTGCCAGGGTTCATCAGTTCCCGCAAAATACTCAGGTCGCAGGGCGCGAAACTCCTTGAGAAGCTTGTCTCCCGTCTGGTGGGCTTGCCTCCCATTCCCGTTGTAATTCCCATTCTGATTATTGTTCCTTGCATTATGATCACTAACCCTCTCCAATCTTCTTACAAAAGCCTCGAACATTCCGGTTGGATCTATTACCGGGGGTGCATCTTCAATAGCGGGACGATTCCTGAGATTTCTTCCAGCCATATGATCGAGAGAATGGTACCTATCCATCAATCAACGGAATACGGTCAAACTCTCGGAAAGAAAGAAAATTCTAAACGATAGACAGCGAATAAACACGGAATGAAGTCGAACTATCTTATCTCAATTCTATCTTAACGGGAGATCCTAGGTGTTCTGGACAATTGGTCGAGCCATAACCTGGCTCTGATACCAAAAAGCCTGTCACGCCCCGACGTAGCATAATACAGGAAAGCATTTAATTTCCTTTATGGACTCGTAGGTCGTGACAAGTGAGTATGACCAATTGTCCCTGCAACAAATAACTTAACAACATTTCTAGAGCAAAGGATACTAACAAAACATAACTTCCACAATTAAAACTTACTAACTATTACAGCAGTCGTAAACTTAGGCACAAAACGCCTTATTCAAATGTCTAAAGCTAGTTTATTACAAACCCAAATTAAAAGACATAGAAAATATAAAGCAGCCTCCTGGAGAGTCTCCTGACTCTAAGTAGCATAGTCAAAATACCCTAGCTGCTCCTGACCCTGAAAATCTGGACATACAGTCCAGGACGCATCAACGCCGTCAGCTTATGAAAGCTGGTGAGCAAAATAAACAGTGCTCGCAATGTATATATAAGCATATAAACAACGGTGCAATTTAACTTTAAAAGCAATAGATTCAAGGTTCCAATTCCAACATAAGCCATGGGGAAATAAAGAAAGCAATAAATATGCGACCATGCATGAACAATGTAATATCTCATCTTTCTGACTCTTTTCTCTCAACAAAACTCAACACAACCAAACCCTTATCTCAGATACCAGGAATACTATCCGATCGATATCCAAAACAGCACACCAAACTATCGCTTCAGATACCAGGAATAATATCCGATCGATATCTAAGCCACACTCAATACCATCATTTCGGATACCAGGAATAATATCCGATCAATATCCGAAACAAGCGCCTTAGATACCAGGAATAATATCCGATCGATATCTAAGCCGTACACAACACTACCACCATCGCTTCGGATATCAGGAATACTATCCGCTCAATATCCGAAACGCGCGCCTTAGATACCAGGAATACTATCCGATCGATATCCAAGTCGTACACAACACTGCCGCCTCCAATACCAGGAATACTATCCGATCGATATTGAGGTCGCACACTAGACCGCCACCCTTTACTCTTTTCACGCTTTATTCCACACATGCATGTTGACACAACCTCGACCCTAATATGTATGTCAATGTTCCATAAATAACACCATTAATAAATCACAAAGCCGGATAATCGTACGAGCATAAATTTTGGCTTTAGTTGTTCTTGTTCGTACAATTCTTAAAACATAGACCTTTAAAACAATACATTTGCCAAACAGTTCCTTAAAATTTCCCAAAACATTTTCTAAACAGTCCCTTAACAAAAATTATACAAACTGCCAAAACTGCTACCTCGCGCGAGCGGATCGCGCGAGCGAGGGAGAGGGGGTTTCGCGCGCGCGGGTCGCGCGCGCGAAGGGGATAATAAATCGCGCGAGCGGATCGCGCGCGCGAAGGGGCAAAATAGGTCGCGCGAGCGAAGGGGAAGGCCGGATCGCGCGAGCGGGTCGCGCGCGCGAAAGGGAGGGACGGTCCGCGCGAGCGAGCCTCGCGCGAGCGGGTCGCGCGCGCGAGTTCTTGCAGAATGTCATCTTCTTCGTCTTTCCCCTGTTTCTGGTTTTAAAACTGAAATTTACCCATTTTCAAATTCTGTTCGTACCAGGACATGTAATATATGGATCTCCTCGGTTTTCCGCGTAGATTAAGAATACGCGATCAATTTTAACTAATACGGATTGTATCTCTAGATATTCGCGATTAAAGTGAGGGTGTCAAAACTTTAAATCAACCGTTCGTCGCGATACGGATGAATTAAGTCGTAGGATTCGAACCGTGGCCTATTGGGATCGATATCTTTCATTCCCAATTTACAGAATTGATTTTGGTTACGATTTCTAAAACTCCAATTCTCAAGCTTCAATGGTGTATTGATATATATACACATATACACACATATATACACTGAAATATACACATATAAACATGGCGGGTGAGTTTATAATACTCACAAGGCTAATTGGACAATAATTTGGGATTGAGAATTTCTGCCGAGAATTCCGTCGCCAATGAAATTATACCCCTCCGTTCTTGATCTTGAGATGAATATATATATATATATATATATCTATGTATGTGTGTATGTATATATCATATGTATAATCTGTGTGTGTGTGTGATCTTGAGAGCAAGAGAGTGATAGAGAGAATTAGGAGAGTTTGAGGGAGATTACCTGGTGAGGTTGAGCTCACGTGCTCCCATACCCAGGACGCGATAAAAACGCAGATCAAGACCAAAACTGGTATTTTACGGTTTGGCCCCAGATAATTACTTATAAAAAAAATTAAATCAACTACTCATGGAAATAAAATGCAATATTTGTTTATTAATGATAATAAAAATACAGGGCGTTACAGTTCCTACAAAAATTCCTCCCCATAACTAGAACGAATCAGATTAGAAAGTCAATAACTAATTTTACAATGCAAGATGGGGAGACACTTTACGATACATGGGAACAGTTTAAAGAACTCGTACGTTCTTGCCCTCATCACCAGATACCCAAATGGCAGCTGGTGCAAGTCTTTTATGAAGGATTAATTCCTATCGTTCGAAATACCGTCGATGCTATTTGTGCGGGGACGTTCCTCCACAAGAGTGCCGATGAAGTATGGAAGATATTTGAAACATTAAGTGAAAACTCTATGCATCAAGCGGTATCCGTACGACCTGAAGGACACCTTCTACCTAATCCAAAAAGAGAGGCGAAAGTTGAGTCTAATCATTCATATGAAATTCAGGAACTAAATAGAAAAATGGATCAACTTATGATGATGGGCCGCATGCAAGGCCCACCTTTTTCTGCTGAAGTATGCCAGTTATGCTCAGATTCCTCACATTCAACATTAGCATGTCCGTCCGCATCCCAGTTCCCGGAATTTGTAGAACAACATATAAATGCGGTTCAACAGTTCCAACGACCGAATTATAACCCCACGGGGTATAAACCAAACACGACATGGGGACCTCATCCGAACCTTTCATGGAACTCCAATAGTGAGAAGCCGTATTCGAAACCCGATACAACCAATTTTCCTAATGCATATAAACCACAGTCTAATCAGTATCAGCAGCCTCCGAATCAACAAAATCAATACCAACAGCCTTCCTTCCGTGCTAATCCTTCTAGGGATAAAACTTTCGAAGAGAGCGTGTTGGCATCGTTAAAGACTTTAGAGGCCCAATCACAATCGCAATCTCAACTTGTAAATTCCCATACGCAATCTATAGCGAAGTTAGAGTCCCAAATGGGACAATTGGCTAATACATTGAATCGACGTAATGAGGGAAAATTACCAAGTCAACCTGTGCAAAATCCTAAGGGTCAGTACGAGGTGAGTTCGGCGAGTGATCAGGTTAACGCTGTCTCAACAAGGACCACTGAACGTCCTGAGGAGGTCGTACCTCCTCCCAAGGCAAGAAAAGACAAAGGTAAAGAAAAGGAAAAGGGTGAAAGGAAGAGAATTCTACTCCGGTTTCACAAGATGCTAAGCCTTTGATATCAAATAAAATATCTAAAGCAGTAAATCCTTCCGATTATGAGCCTAGGATGTCATTCCCACCGAGCGGGGAAGCCCCGGCTCACTTCACTAGAAAAAACACGAAACCGGAAGATATACTTGAAATATTTAAAGAAGTAAAAATCAATATTCCACTACTAGATGCGATTAAACAGATACCCCCGTATGCTAAGTTCTTAAAGGATTTATGCACTCAGAAGAGGAAGTCTAGAAACCATTTATCTAAGAAAGTGTTCCTAACAGAAAAGGTTAGTTCCCTGTTTAACACTAACACTCTCAAATATAAAGACCCGGGTACTCCAACCATCGCTTGTCACATTGGTGATAAATACATTCACCGGGCTCTTCATGATTTAGGTGCGAGTGTGAATTTGATACCTTATTCAGTTTATGAACATTTGGGTTTAGGAGAATTGAAACCAACTGCGGCCACCTTACAATTAGCCGATAGGTCAATTAAAGTTCCACGGGGGGTAGTAGAGGATGTATTGGTCAAAGTTGATAGATGTTATTGTTCGGTCGATTTTATCGTACTAGACACCGAACCCGTCCTAAATGCTAGTAAACAAGTTCCAGTCATTCTGGGATGCCCTTTTCTAGCTACGGCTAATTCAATTATTAATTGTAGGACTGGTGTGATGGATATAACTTTTGGTAACATGACCGTGCGTCTTAACGTCTTCAATGCATCTAATCAACCATATAGAGATGATGAAGAAGCAGATTGCTATGCCATAGACTTAATAGACGAATTAGTCGAAGAGGCAGCGCCTTTTATGTTGACTAAGGAAGCGTTGGAAGCATGCTTATCACATTTCAATTTTAATGATTTCAACATTGAAATAAATATTGAAGATGTAAATACTCTATTGGAATCAGTAAACACAACCAATGCACTTCCATGGAAACCTAAAATAGAAGCTTTACTGCCTCTTGCACATGAACCGGCCCTACCATCCATTGATCATCCTCCAACACTCGAACTTAAGCCGTTGCCGAATTCTTTAAAATATGCATTCCTAGGAACGAACGCAACCCTTCCTGTTATAATCGCGTCAAATTTAACTGAAATTCAGGAAGTACAACTAATACAGGTTCTAGGTAATCATAAAAAGGCGATTGGATGGACAGTCGCTGATCTAAAAGGAATTGACCCGTCAGTTTGCATGCATAGAATAAATTTAGAAGAAAATGCTAAACCATCTAGGGAAATGCAACGACGTCTCAACCCTAACATGAAAGAAGTGGTTATGAAGGAAGTGATTAAACTCTTAGATGCCGGTATTATATACCCGATCTCCGATAGTAATTGGGTCAGCCCAACTCAGGTTGTCCCAAAGAAATCAGGTATCACGGTTGTACCCAACGAAAAGGGAGTCCTTATACCCACCCGTCAAACTACCGGTTGGCGGGTTTGCATTGACTATAGAAAACTTAACACGATGACTCGTAAGGATCCTTTCCCTCTCCCATTTATTGATCAAATCCTAGAACGTCTGTCCGGTCAGAGTTATTATTGTTTCTTAGATGGATACTCTGGTTACAATCAGGTGCCCGTCTACCCCGACGACCAAGAAAAGACAACGTTCACCTGTCCTTTTGGAACCTTTGCTTACCGACGTATGCCGTTTGGCTTGTGCAATGCACCGGCAACCTTTCAACGGTGTATGATGGCAATTTTCTCGGACATGGTTGAGAAATTTCTCGAGGTATTCATGGACGATTTCTCCGTTTTTGGACCTACATTCGATGAATGCCTCCAAAATCTGACAAAAGTCCTCGCCCGGTGCGAGGAAGCAAATTTGGTATTAAGTTAAGAGAAGAGCCATTTCATGGTTCAAGAGGGAATAGTCTTGGGTCACGTTGTTTCCAAGAGAGGTATAGAGGTGGATAAAGCGAAAGTCGAGTTAATAGACAAACTTCTACCGCCATCATCCATTCGTCAGATCTGTTCCTTTCTAAGTCACGCTGGTTTTTATAGACGATTTATCAAAGACTTTAGTAAAATTTCACGCCCCTTATGCAACCTGCTTGCTAAGGATGTTCCTTTTGTCTTTGACAATGACTGTCTGAAGGCTTTTGAAACATTACGCACTTTACTATCCACGGCTTCGGTAATCTAATCCCCTGATTGGTCATTACCGTTTGAATTGATGTGTGATGCTTCCGATTATGCCGTTGGAGCTGTGTTGGGGCAAAAAGTGAATAAAATCCCTCACGTAATTTATTATGCGAGTAAAACACTAAATGACGCGCAATTGAACTACACAACAACTGAAAAAGAATTACTTGCTGTTGTGTTTGCCCTTGACAAATTCCGTTCTTATTTATTGGGTTCGAAAGTCATAGTTTATACTGACCATGCAGCATTGCGTCATTTATTGAATAAGAAAGAAACGAAACCTAGGTTAATCCGATGGATTTTACTCGTGCAAGAGTTTAATTATGAAATACGGGATAAAAAGGGTTCTGAAAACGTTGTAGCTGACCACTTGTCACAAATTTTTATAGAATCTAACGATATTACCCCTCTAAAGGATTCGTTTCCTGACGAACAATTATTCGCATTAGCTACCGTAAATCGTCCGTGGTTCAGTGACATCGTTAATTTCTTAGCTACGGGATATATCCCGCATACGTGGTCTCGTTTAGACAAAGATCGGTTCTTTTCTCAAATTAAACATTATTACTGGGATGACCCATTGTTATTTAAACACTGTTCTGATCAAATTATACGACGTTGTGTTCTGGAGAGTGAGTTCAAATCCATATTAAATTTTTGTCATTCTCTAGAATGCGGAGGACACTTTGGTGGCCGTCGTACGGCCGCTAAAGTCCTCCAAAGTGGGTTATATTGGCCAACATTGTTTAAAGATGCACATGAATTCTGTCAGAACTGCGTACGTTGTCAACAAACAGGGAACATGTCACATCGTGATGCGATGCCCATGACCCCAATCCTTATTATAGAAATATTTGACGTTTGGGGCGTCGACTTTATGGGTCCGTTTCCCTCGTATTGTGGTTTCGAATATATTTAGTCACGGTTGACTATGTTTCTAAGTGGGTGGAGGCAGTGGCGACGAGAACCAACGACCATAAAGTTGTGGTTTCTTTTATTAAAGATAATATATTTTGTCGATTTGGTACGCCACGAGCGATTATAAGCGACGGAGGTAAACATTTCTGTAATCGTTACTTTGAAGCACTTGTCCGGAAGTATTCTGTCACCCATAAAGTAGGAACCGCATACCATCCGTAAACCCAAGGCCAAGTTGAAGTGTCTAATAGAGAGGTCAAAAGTATATTAGAAAAAACGGTACGTCCAGACCGTAAAGATTGGTCACAACAATTGATCGATGCGCTTTGGGCATATCGTACAGCGTTTAAAACTCCTATTGGGATGTCTCCTTACCGACTAGTATTTGGAAAAGCGTGCCACCTACCGGTGGAGCTCGAACATCGATCCTATTGGGCGGAAAAACGTTTAACCAAGATATAAAAGCGGCAGGATGTCATCGTAAACTTCAATTGCAAGAACTTGAAGAATTGAGAAAGGAAGCGTATGAAAACTCGAGAATCTACAAAGAACGATCTAAATCTTTCCACGATAAAATGATTGTAAGAAAAAAGTTTGAGATCGGACAACGTGTTCCCGGGTAAGCTACGATCCCGATGGAACGGTCCGTTCATTATAACGCAAGTGTTCCAGCATGGGGCAATTGAAATTCAAGATACAAACCGGGGAACACCGTTTAAAGTAAATGGACAACGGCTTAAGCCGTATCGAACCATGGAAACAGATGAAAGAGAAATCGAATCTATAGATCTGGTAGATCCGGTCTATCTCGACTGAGCACATGCATCGGTCAAGCTAGCGACGTAAAACTTAGCGCTTCTTGGGAGGCAACCCAAGCTTTAGTAGAATTTTCTTCAATTTTGTACACTGGAAAGTAGTTATTGGCCATTGTCTGAACATCCGAATGCCCAAAAGATGCAAAGTTTAAATTTTAGAACATATATACAAGAAAATAGAAGAGAGAAATGAAAAAACTGCATCTCGCGCGCGCAGCCCGCTCGCGCGAGATTGTCCCTTGGAAAAAATTGCTTTTAGCTTCTTCAAAGAAGCCTCAGCTTCTGTTCGCGCCAGGATTCGCGCCAGCGAGGAATCTCGCTCGTGCGACCCGCTCGAGCGACGTTGTGATTTAGAAATTTTTGGAAAAGTAAAGAAATTGGACCCTCAGTATCTGCTCGCGCCTCAGATCGCGCGAGCGAATCAGTCGCTGGAGCGGCCCGCTCGAGCGACTTTCATACTTGAGAAATTTTTAAAAGAAGCCAAAACCACGCCTCAGCTTCTCCTCGCGGAGGGATCCGCGCGCGCGAAGCTCGCTCGCGCGGTCTGCTCCCGCGAGGTATCCCTCCCTTTAAATACAGGGCTAAGCCCTAATTTTCTCAGAACACTCACTCACTCTCTTTCTCTTCGTCCCTCTCTCTGCTCTCTATCCCTCGCGGCGATTCTCTCTCTCTCTCTTCCCTCCATCATTATCACCATCTACCACCACCACACACCGCCACCGGCCATCATCATCACCGTCCACTACCACCACGCCGCCGGAACACCATACACTCAGCCGCCATCGCGGCCACGAACACACACACTCATCTCTTCTCTGATCCTTCTCACTAACAGGTAAATTTCCACACCTATATACATAACAATAGGTATATACATATATCTTTATGCGTGTAAACACGGATTCCTCTCTACACAGAGCTTTACACATACATATGGACTTATGCATCGACTAATCTACATACACACACAGATACACACCTAATCATGGGTAGGGTATGACATTTAGGGTTCTGGAGAATCTAAACCCTAATTTCAGTAGTTATAGGGTTTGAAATTCGGGTTCTTGAAACCCTGAATTAGATTCATGCACCCTAGTTCTTGATAAATGTCAACATGGATATATATATATATATATATATCGATTTATACACAGTTAGGGTTTATATATATGGGGGTTCGTGCCACCCTTATTCAGATTCATGAACCCTAGAGATGCATACAGATGGTATACACACACATTTGGACTTGTAATTTAACCTTTGGGTAGTGTACACATACAGATTGCTATGCACACAACCAGTAGCCCCAAATGTGGGTAATACGGATGAATTTTTACTTAGGGTTCTGAATTAAGGATCCCTAATCCCTGCTTTGAAAAGGATTGTTTGACTATGCTGTGGTAAGTCTAAGCGTGTATGTTCATTTCTTGCTTGACGTCAATTAATGTAATCCCCAATGATTTGCTTCAATCCTGAATGGCCTTTAGTAATTAGAACCCAGTTTATCTGTTAGACTTCGTTAATATAACTTGTGAATTTTACATTTGTTTTCCATCAAGAATTCATTGAATGAATCCGCAATGTGGTCTTAAACTATTGGTCCTTTTCTAAAAATGAACTAATAAGTTCTTGTCATTAAGACAATGTTCAAATAAAGAATAATTCCTTTACGTTACAATTCACCTATAACACACCTGTGTCCTAATTAGTGCAGTCAAGTACGTTTTGAAATTCATCTTGGATACATAGTCTACCCTAAGAGGTTGTTATTTGACCTCAGGTCCATAAGTACTAATTCTATGACCGAATTTAACTCTATGATCACATGTAGTTCTTTATATCTTATGGCACTAATTCATTATAAAATTAGTCAAAACAACTTGGATTTTGAAATTTATAACCTTGGAGTGTTGACTCCCGGGTGACTTCAAGTTGAATCTTCACTAGAGTTGAATTTCGAGCGGTTTAACTATATCTTGGACTTTATGGATTCCGCAAATACGACAATGTACGGAAACTCGTTAATAAAATATATATATATATATATATATGTAGACATATCACAGTTATGTTTCTGTAAATGCATTTATTTATATACATTGCTATTAAACACGCGGCGAGTACCCCGTGACTCGGCTGCAAAGTGTGTGCCCTTGTCGGGACAGTGGGTGGGAAGGGATCAGCTCTTCTCACAGTTGCTGGGTGTTCCCCCGTGAACCCCAACCTCTTTTACAACTGTTGAATTATTAATTGTGTCCCTTGCCGGGATGTTTTTCTTTGCAGGTGACCCTTCCCCCTATCCCTTTCTTTTTCTTTTTTTTTTGGGCATATCCCTATTTTAAAGCCCACATTTTCAAAATTTTTCTAAAAATTCGTACCAACCTTTTCAAACAATGACAAAATGAACCGTACGATCCGCTTCTTCTTCCCAACCGTCTCAGAAAAAAGCCAAAGGAAAAGACAAACAGACTCTACCTCCCCCAGACGACCCTAACCCTAATGAATTAGGTCCCAAGTACGCTACCCGCGGTCTCAATTACGAGGCTGCCATAGATGCTGAGTACTTCGCGTCTGATAAAGACACGAAGTGGGGCCATAGTAACCTAGTAGCCCGTAAATTGGCACCACAGCTATACTTTAGAAACCCCGACCTAATTAGTTATCCCCGCTTCGTCCGCCTCTTTTACCAAAACCTCCGCTACCATAAACAATCTCTGAGCCAGCACGCCTTCCCGTCCACCACCATAGATGGCCACGACATTACCCTCAACCCAGATAACATCGCAGAAATCTTCCAACTCCCCTCCCATTCTTACCAAGTTCTAAAATTAAACGTCCTCAACAAAGCCCACTCCTTCATACATATAATTCAGGACATGTGTGGCAGCCGCTCTGGTTTAGGGCAATCTATACGCCGATCTCACATGCCCCGCCAGATGTGGTTTGTCGACCATGTCTTTAAACGAAACCTGTACCCTCTTGGTCATGAACAAGAACGGACCAAGGAAATTCACCATGCCCTCCACGCTGTTTACCGCAGTGATTGGTTTCACCCTGGCTTGATTATTATGGAGGGCATGCGTCTTGCGGCTCATGCCATTGACCACTCCCTTGATTCTAAGCTTCTCCTGCCCTATCCTCGCACTATCACCGCTATTCTTCGGGCTAAGGCCTTTCCTATACCGTCTGATGAGCCTATCGATACCTGTATCCCGGAGTTCGCTTTCGCCGATCGGAAGTTGAGCCTGGATCGTCTAGACATAGAGGTTAGGAGGGCCCGAGAGGCAGCCCAAGCCCGTCGCGAGCAAGCAGCACAGCGTCCACCTCCCCCGGAGGATACGCCGTACGCGTGGACATATGGAGACGTGTGTGCTTTCCGTGGAGAGACCTTGCGGCTTCAGTCTTACATGCAGTCATACTTCTAGCTGGCTCATCTGGATCAGTTGGATGATATTTTGGCTCAGGGTGAGGCTGCATACCAGTCGGCTTTCCCGCGACCGGCACAGCAGGTGGTAGAGGAGGAGTAGGGTGAGGTGCAGGGCGAGGAGGAGGTAGCTGGCGATGATGGTGATGGAGATGGAGGAGATGGGAGTGATTCTGATGGCGATGGTGATGGGACCACGGGGCAGGGGAGTACAGGGCTAGAGTTGGTGTTGCTTGAGGGCGGTGAGGATTAGTTTGGTTTGGTTGGGTGATTAGACATTTATTTTTTTTTCCTTTTTCATGTATTTGGATGGGGAGATTCAGACATTTTCAGACATTGTGGGCCTGTATATTATTTATTCCTGTTTTGTTTTCGCTTTTTGTTATCTCTTTCTTTTATTTATTAGGATGTTACTGTACCCGGCTTCGATCGGTTTAGCTTATTTCCTCCTATTTTTTTTTTTCCTTTGGGTCTGTAAATAATTTATTTTTGCATTTTTCTTTTGTTTTGTGGTTTGCTATATGTCTGGAACATTATATTCATTGCACTGACCTTATTGTCATTTCCTGCTTTTGATGCTTTACTTCATTACTTATAACAACTTCACAGCAGTGAGATAGTAATGAGTAATTATCAACCCCAGGGCACGCTAACAGGAATTGCTTAGACTCAGGTTTGGGGGAAATTATGCAGAAATTTCCATTAACAAGGCCGAATTATCAATTAAAAGTGAATACGATTTAATTTTGATCAATATGGTTCCACGTTAGCCTATTCACTACCGTTGCCTCTCAGCGCATGTAACTGATTAATACTTCAGGTTCATACAGTCAAGTGTAGATCATTTTTGGTATATATTATTATAATCCTGAATATCACCTATGTCTTTCATGCTAATAACTTGCGCTAATTATACTTCAGTTGTGACGTTTTTGTTTTATTTTTTTGGTTTCAGGACATATCGCTACCACATATACATATAGTTACCCAAATCCTCATTTCTCCTTATCATCTTTTCACTATGGATCACCCGATGTCTCCTCCTACTTCACCTGATAGGTCTCCATGTCAGTCGAGTTATTATTCTGACTCCAGCTCGTCTTCTGATACTCCAATGCTTAGTCCTAGGCTAGCCAAACCTGACGGTCCGGTCGGTTGTCCCGTCTGGTGTCGTCGTCGTCCTCGTATGCCCATTCTTAGCTGTTCTGATTATTCCGATGAGGATGACCTATTTGGTGATGACCCTACTGTTATTGATGGCCCTTATGGTGCTCCTCCTACGTCTTCCGAGTCGTCTTCGTCTGAATCGACCGATTCCTCGACTGATGATGACGATGAGGGTGTTGTCTCAGGATTCGCTGCTATTTCTTTATCTGACCATGTTGAGTCTAGTGTGCCTACGTCCGAGGTTACCTATCCATATAGGAACTTACCTGCTTATGTGCCGGACGTTGTTCGACAGCGTCCGGGTCACCCTGACTGGTTCCCTGAGGACATTGCCTCGTTATTTGCGCCTTATTCCGGTCCTGAGGATGATAGGGTGGATTTGGGTCCGAGTGTTATTGAGGAGATTGAGGAGGGTCAGAGTTCAGATTTACATGCTGATTTTGATGAGGTAGGTCCACCGTTCGACCCTGCGGAGCACCCAGAGTGGGAGCTTGTGGATTGGTACGTTCAATCTGGCGTACAGCCTCCGTCAGACATTTTTCGTGGAGTGGACATCCTGGTGATATTCTATGAGGACTACATCCATGTCATTGTCATGTTCCCCTCTGCATAGGGACATGCAGTGATTTGGTTTGGGGGGAGTATATGGATATTTCATTTTAGTGCTTTTGTTTCGTTTTATTCATATAGTTTCTTGCTTTCGTACTTCAGAATATTTTTGTTAGTTTTCTTTTGTTAGTTTTCTTTTATTTGTTATTTCATTCATTTGTTAGTTCTATTTCATTCATTTGTTAGTTCTTTTAATTCATTGTAAAACATTTTGATTGAAAAAAAAAAAAAAACAAAACAAAAATAGAATTATAATAATAATAGAGAAACAAAAGTTTTAGTAGTTCTATAAATAAATAAAATAAGTTTCTTAACACTGTTTAACATTGCATTCTTTTTTTTATTATAATCAGATTTCATCAGAATTTTGAGAATTAAAAGAGTATATAATCAAATGTTTACCGAATCTATGAGAAGATGTTTTGAGAATTATATATTATCGGAATCATTGTTTTATATCTTATACTTGCATATCTTGTCGCACTGCACGTAGTCATATGGATACATATTAACATTGAACTGTAATATACCTTGGATTTCCAAATAGTAATATTGTGGAGACTAGAACCTGGTGAGCTTTAGAGCCTATCATCTTTTTGAGGGTTTTATTACGTTTATCGAATCTCTTTGACACATCACACTATCTCGTTGATTGGTCTCATTATTTCTTCATTTCGATTGAAAGTCGAGTGCATATTAGAATTACCATGTAAAAATTTTTTTTAAAGTTATTTCCTTTTATATCATAACATTGAAAAATCATGTGATTCTTAGAAAATGACACTAGGCCATCTGTTCTAATAAACCTTTTTGACTTTAGGCCTACCCATTATAAATATTTTTTATATCCCTTGTTAACCCATTTGAGCCGTTTTTAAATAAGCCATTTCTTTGTTCACCTATTATCTTACCCACTCCGATATGGAGTTTGCCACTATTAAATATTACCTACCCTATGTCCAAAAGTAGTTAGAGAATAGTTTTCATAAAGAAATTGGGCTATTAAACGACTAGGAAAAAATATGATGTATCGAGTAGTAAAAAAAAATTTAATAAATAAATAAATAGTTATTGAAAAAAAGATATGATTCTCCTGAAAAAGAAAAGAAAAGAAAAAGAAGAGAAAAAATGATATAACTGGTCGTCTAGTAAAGCCCTTGCGTTACACGTTGAGGCTATTCCTAGGTGCTTACGGACATTTTGAATCCCTTTTACCTTTCTTTTCTAAGCCTTAACCCTTGACCAACATTACAACCCGTCTAAAGTCCTAGTTGATTCTATGAATACATAAGTTGGATATGTGACTGATAAGGATAAGGAAGTATAAACATGGTAGTAATAATATATATTTGATGATTGATATCTATTCATGAGACTATTTTATTTCTGTCGTGTCATGCGTTATTGAGAGTCATATGCGAATTTATTTGTTTTGTACAATAATTCTTTCTCGCATATATATATATATATATATATTTACATATGAGTGCTTACGCCTGTTTCAAAGTGAATTTATTTTTAGAGTGTAATTGACAACGTGAGATTTGTAGTCGAAGCATCACTAGATAGTTATCTGATTTATATTCTAAGTTCCTAGTTGCCGTGTATCCACTTGACTACTATTTCACACACATGCGAGTCTTCGATATATGCTATTGATTCTGGTGATATATGTTTACGGATTATTTTTCGTAAGGTAGGCGGGCATATGATTGGTTTACTCTTGATAATTTTAAAGTTTCACTTGAGGTTGGTTGTATCGAAAAAGGATGTGATATTGAAATATTTAAAATTTTGAATAAAATTTTTACAAGTTAATAAATATGGTTGTGGGTGACTTGTTGACGAGAACCCTCACGAGACTTCACTCGTCCGACTACGGACACCTAGAGGTTTAAAAGGTTTGTTGCACAGGCTAAGTGCAATCGTTATCCATACGAAAATGGATTTGGAATTTTATTATTCGTAATTTTATTTTCTTTTTGCTCAAGGACTAGCAAAATGTAGGTTTGGAGGTGTGATCGGGAGAGAACAAATCCTAATTATACGCTTTAATTCACATTTGTTAGTCGTTTTTATCTTATTTTTATGTAGTTTTACTTTATTTTCTATTTTTTTTTCAGGTTTTAGAAGAAAATAAGGAGATCAGGTTAAAATAGGTGAAAAAACAGGAAGAAAGAAGCAGAAAAAGACACATCGCGCGCGCGGTCTGCGGGCGCGAAAACCCAGAAATCGCGCGAGCGATCCGCGCGCGCGACCCTCCCATTTACGCGCGGCCCGATCGCGCGATCCGTACAAAAAGCAAACTTACGTATTTCACTATTCTGAAGAGCCCTGTGAAAATGAAACTGCTTGAAGACGTCCAGATTGAAAATAACACCTGTTTTAATCCGTTTCGGGAGAGAAAAGCTTGGATAATCTCTTGTAAACTCTATATATATCTAGTTTTTATGATTTTTAGGGGTTACACACCTAGAGATCCATTCACATACATTCATTGAAGGCAAGAGGAAAGGGAAGAACAAGCTTGAAGGTTTCTAATGGCTTACATCAACTCCATCTTCATGCTTTCACCCATCATGAGCCACTAAACCCCTAATCTAGGGTTTCAATGAAACCTTAGCTATGTAAAGGGGGATTCTATGCTTTTCTATTTTAAGCTTTTATGTTTTGGGATAGTGATTGTATGTTGGTGGATTTTATATCATCAGTTTTTAATGTTAATAATCAAGAGTATTTTGGATCTATTCTGGTCTTAGATTTTTCCTTATGCTTATTGAACTCAATAGTCCTTGATTTCTGTGATTGATAGGAGTATTTACATACAATGGTGCTTATTTGATTGTGATGTTTACATCTTTTATAATCCATGCTTAGGAAAGATTAGTTATGCTACACCCTAGTCATTGGTAGATAATTCATGTGAACCGTAGATGGATTATGTTTAGATTAAACTAACGATATCTTCTTGACGATACTATTGGGCTTGTAGCTATAATAGATCATAACTATCCAAACATAGAACTTAGAATAAGAAGTATAGACCCTCAATGCATAGTTAGTGGTGGATTTGTAATCCTAGATCCCATCTCCATATATTTAAGCCAATTTCCAATTTCGCATATAAGTTTACTTAGATTTAATTCTAGATTTTATTTCTAAAATTTCATAGTTTAATGCGTAGTTTAAATTAGTAGTGATAATCAAAACCTAAATCAATTCAACTTCCGATTTTCTTATAACTAGATAGATTGGACTCTAATAATTATAGGATTAAAAATTAACAATCTCTGTAGGTTCGACCTTTACTTTCCACACTACAAATCTTTTGAAAGTAAAGCATAAATGAGCATACTTTTATATCTTGATTCCGACAAGATCAATATAAAATGTAGATCTTCGAGTTACGGACGCGTGGCCATAAACGGCGAGTCAATCCGAGTTCCGAGCAAAACGTTATCGCAATTCTACGAAAGTCGCGCAGTGCAGCGAAAAGGACCTCGCACGAGCGGGCGATGCGATCGACCTGTGAAAAAACCAAAAACGTGTATTTTGTTAAATTAAAGTGCTCAGCGAATGTGGTTTGTGCATATGACGTCCAGAAACGTAAATATAGTTGTTTTAGTGCGATTTGGCTTAGGAAAACTTCCTAAATCCTTCCAAACTCTATATAAATCCTATTCTAAATCAAATTTAAGGTTACACATCATTAGATACATCCATATACAACAAAAAATTCAGTCATTGAAGGGGGGAAAGCAAGGAGAAGAAGAAGAAGACCAAGGATTCTCATGGCCTCCTCCATCAACCTCTTGCCAATCTTCAATTCTATGGCCGCTTAAACCTAGATCTAGGGTATCAATGAAACCCTAGCCAAGTGATAGGGAGTATTTTATGCTTTTCTTTTAGATTTATTATGTATGGATGATGATTACATATTTAGAGAATTTTAATAATAAAATCGAACTTCTATGAATTAAATCATTGCTTTCAAAATCTATTCTTGTCTTAGATCTATTTTAAATGTGATGTGCTCAATGATCTATATTTGATGTACTTGTATGGATTATTTGCATGTAATGGTGCTTAAATTGAATAGTGCTATCAAGTATCCGAATAATCCATGCCTAGGTTAGACGAATTATACCACAACCCTAGTTTAGTGTGGGATAATTCGTGCTAACCGAAGATGGATTATGTTGGTGCTTGAACCATAGTTATCTTCTTGACGGAGGAATTTGGCTTGTACCTACAATTCCCCACTATCATTCAACTTAATAAGCTAATTGAATGCATAAATACCCTTATTATGAAGCTAGTGGTGGATTTGTAATCCTAGGTTCCCTTTAAATATCTTTAAAACAAATATTTAATTGCTTTCATAGTTTAGATTTATTTTATTGTTCTTAGTTTAATTAAATTCAAAATCAAAATCCGTTTTCATAATTAATTAGATTTAGGTTTTAAAATTAAAGTGATTTAGTAATTCAATCTCTGTGGGTTCGACCTTTACTTTCAATACTACAAATCTTTAGAAAAGTAAAGTACACTTTTTATATCTTGATTCTGACAAGATCAATTTTTGGCGCCGTTGCCAGGGATTGCAAATTACTACCTTTAGTTTTAGAATCTTAGTTAGTTAATTCGTAAATATTAAATTAGGTTTTCTTTTTCTTATTTTTTGTTTTATTTTGAGTCACTAACTTTTCTTTTTATTTTGTAGTTTCTTGAGTCATCAAATTCTAACGTTTCCTGGAGGAATAGCTTAGCACATCAAAGGAGCTTACGCGAATAAATATAAATAAAATAAAATAAATTGTTTCTTTTGAAATTCGCTTCAAGCCACTGTAAGTCAGGGCGCTGTGATGCACTATTTACATTAGTTTAGGGTGAATTGCACTGCATTAGCTAGGAAACTCGGGGCGCTGGGCTTTGACGTGAATCACTACATAAGGATAATTACATGCATCATAGTAGAACTGTGTGCTTGCGATTTATTTTATTTGCGTGATTATTTTGTATTTGCTGAGTCAGTCCTTGTTTGAGTTTATTTTCTTTTTAGTTTATGTTTGGTATACGTTCAAATAAACTAGAATTAAAATCTTTCGATCTTGAACTTGAACGTACCCTTAGAATTAGTAAGTCGTCAACCCAAGCTCCGAGAGCTCAGTTGAAAATAGACGACGAGTCGACTCCAAAACCATCGTCATTGTTTCAGGCTGAAATTCAAAACACCCGAAAACGTTTAAGAAAAACTCGAATTTTGAACATAGAACCTATTCCAATGGCCGACGGCGAAAACAACGTAAATAACGGAAATAATCCTAATATACCTCCACCTCCTCCGCTTAAGATTACTTTATTCCGACGACTTACACGCCACAAACATGTATTGATTTACCGGAGGTGTCGGCATCTCATTTTGAGATAAAGTCATCTACCATCTCGCTACTTCCTTCTTTTCACGGCCGCATTAATGAAGACCCTTATCAACACTTGGGAGATTTTCAAGATATATGTTCTACTTTAAAAATCCAAAATTTCACTGATGATGAATTAAAACTGTGCCTCTTCCCGTTTTCATTAAAAGACAAAGCTAAGTATTGGCTACAATCTTTGGAGCCAAACACTATAAAAACATGGGAAGCATTACATACGACATTTTTACAAATGTTTTTCCCAATCACAAGAACAAATCAAATCAAAAAATCGATAACAAACTTTGTGATGCAAGATGTGGAAACGCTTTATGATACTTGGGAAAAGTTTAAAGAATTATTACGCTCATGCCCACATTATCATGTTCCTAAGTGGCAATTAGTTCAAGTCTTCTACGAGGGACTTATTCCCTCCGTGCGTAATACCGTTGACGCCGTCTGTGCGGGTACCTTCCTACACAAAAGCGCCGACGAGGCCTAGAAATTTTTTGAAATATTAAGCGATAATTCGATGCATCAGGCTGTGTCGGTACGTTCTGGAGGATATCTACCACCACCAAAAAGAGAGGTAAAAGTTGAGTCCAGTCATTCAATCGAAATACAAGAATTAAATAGAAAACTTGACCAACTTATGAGGATGGGAAAGAGGTCCAATTCGCCTCCTCACGAAGTATGTGCATTATGTTCTGTACCGTCACATAATATCTTTGCATGTCCTTCTGCATCTCAATTCCCGGAGTTTGTTGAGCAACATGTTAATTCTATGCAACAATTCCCATGGAATAATTATAATTCTATGTCGAACAATTTTTCTAATACTTAACGACCCCAATATCAACAAAGTCAATACCAACACCCACCTCCTAATCCTAACCCTCCAAGGGATAACGCTTTTGAGGCTACGGTGTTGGCATCCCTTAAAAACATAGAAACTCAAGTCCAAGCACAAGCATAAATAATGCACTCTCACACACAATCCATTGCGAAGTTTGAGTCCCAAATGGGACAAATAGCTACTGCGGTGAGTCGTAGAAATGAGGGGAAGTTGCCTGCGCAAACTGTTCAAAACCCTAAAGGACAATACGAAAGGGGGGGGTCGAGTAACAGCGTGAACGCTGTTTCGACTAGGACGACTACTCGAGATGAGGAAGTTGTTGTAATTCCGGATGAGGTTGAGAAAGATAAAAATATAAATTTGAATAAGGAAAAGGGTGAGGGCGTGAGTAGGAAGAGAAAAGAAAATGAACCAGTCCCAACGAATTATATTCCGAGAATGCCATATCCACCAAACGTTGAGGGACTGTCACATTTGTCTAAGAAAGGGTCAAAAATGGATGATATACTCGAGGTGTTTAAACAAGTAAAAATTAATATTCCATTCCTCGATGCTATAAAACAAATTCCCGCTTACGCTAAATGTTTAAAAGACCATTGTACTCAAAAGCGCAAATTGCACAGTCATATATCGAAAAAGGTCTTTCTCACGGAAAAGGTTAGCTCAATATTCCAACACGCTACTCCGAAATATAAAAATCCAGGTACGCCTACGATTTCATGTGTCATAGGTGACACTATCATTCATCGGGCTCTCCTTGACTTAGGAGCTAGTGTTAACCTCTTGTCTTATCACGTCTATAAACAATTAGGACTAGGTGAACTTAAGCCTACGGCCTCTACCATACAATTAGCGGATCGTTCTATTAAAATACCTAGAGGAATCGTCGAGGACGTCTTAGTTAAAGTTGATAAATGCTATTATCCTATTGACTTCATGATCCTTGAGACTGAACCGGTGCTAGATGCTAGGAAATACACTCCGGTCATCTTAGGTCGTCCATTCTTAGCGACTGCTAATGATCGTGTTAACTGTAGGACGGGGGTAATGAAAGTGTCGTTTGGGAACATGAACTTGAATTTGAACGTTTTTAATGCTATTGATCAACCTCCTAAAGACGACGATTACCTATGTGAGGCTGAATGTGAGGTAAGACGGAATATTGAGCCTAACAAAGAACTAAATATGGGTGAGGAAAATAATATAATTTGTAATGAGCGGATGAATCCTGACAACCAAGACCCGAATGATGAATTTACTCGAAAGGTAAGAAATCGATTTGAACATAATCCGGAAGAACTGTCGGTCGAATTAATTCAAAGCGACGTTATTTCTGCTTATCACCGGGCTCTTCCTGGTATCCTAAAGGGTACAAACTCTGATTTACGACCTCCTTGAGTCTTGAGCTAGAACGGTCTAGCTAAAGACGTAAAAGATAGTGCTTCTTGGGAGGCAATCCAAGCTTTATTTCGTCCATTTCTTTTAATTTTGAGTGTTTTTTGTCATTTTGGGTCAGTTTTGAGTCCTTTTTGGGTCATTCTGGACAGGTTTGGGGGTCGGAGTAAACTTTATTTTAACTTATATACAAAAAAAATAAAGAAAAAGAGGAAAAATGGAAACTCGCGCGAGCTTGCCCTTTAGTGAAATTTTTTAAAGCCTTATGTGATATTTAGCCTCAGTATCACCTCGCGCCGGAATTCTTGCGCGCGAGGAGATCGCTTGAGCGGCCCACTCGCGCGATCTGGGGACTTAGAAATCTTTCTGTTATAAAATGTAAAACAAGCTTTTGCTTAAACTCGTGGAGGGATTCGCGCACGCGACGCTCGCTCGCGCGAAGTGGGGATTTCTCAATTTTTCTCTTTATTCTTTGACCTTCTGTTTCCCCAACCTATCTAGTTGTTTTTCATTTTTGTTTGTTCTTTTCAGTTCTTTTCGTTTAAGTTTATCTTTGTTTCCATAGTTCTAGTTTTATTTTTCTTTATTTTCTTTACGTTCTTTTAATTCTAGTTTAGTTTCCATTGTTTACAAATAAATAAATAACAAAATAAAAAGAAATAACATATATATATATATATATATTATATTAGCTTTTCTTATTCGTTGTTAGTTTATTTTCTTTAAGTATTGCCAGGTGAATTAGTGTCTCTATTTGGAGCATTTGAACTGTATTGCTATATTTATATATGTGTAGACACCCCAATTTTGACCGACCGTCGAATTTAGGAGAGCGTCACCTCCACGTCCGATGATGATAAGGACCGAAAAGATTCGAAGTATTCCAAGCTCTTCAGAAAGTTCTCCAAACGCGATAAAATTCCACAGAAAGAAGAAAATACCAGGTATTTAGGAGAATTCAGGTGTAAAACACCATTTTCGGAAAAGATCTTCAAGAATAAGTTTCTTTAAGAAAAAGGGAAGAAAGAAAAGACCTAAAAAGGGAAGTTCTGCAGAAAAACGGCACACGGCAGATTTCCGCGGCATTCAGTGAATGCCGAGCGGCACTCACTAAGTGCCGAACGGCATTCAGTGAGTGCCGGCCCAGCACTTACTGAGTGCCGCCGATATTTTTTGACTGTCGTTTTCTTTTAAAGTCCGTATTTTGTGGTACAATATGTATGTGTAGGTGGATAAAAACAAAAAAAAAACTGATAAAGTAGGGCTGACAAAAACCCGACAATCAACGATTTGCCGTGGCACTCACGGAGAGCCGTGCGGTACTCACGGAATGCCGTCGCGGCAGTCACGAAGTGCCGCAGCGGCACCTACGGACTGCCGCAGTTTAATTCTGACTGCCGCCCTGGGCAGCAGTCTGCCTAATTTCAGAAAGTACGTATTGTACCACCAAATGAGGTGTTTATACCTGTATTTTACTCCGAATTCACTAAGAAAAACTGGAAAATTTTGCCTATAAAAGGTGGAGGATCTTCCTTGAAAAGGGATCCCAAGAACAACCAAAAAATACACTACCAAGAGAGCATCACTACCACAATACATATTTTCTTGGAGAGCTTAAGGAAGAACTTGGAAGATCTTCACATAGAAATTTGAGGATAGTCTTGGAGGTGACCCTCTAATCCTAGTTATGTTTTGGTTCCTAATCTCTAATGTCATTTAGTTTCTTTCTTGATTAAAGCCTTAGAGTTTGTTAAGTAAACTTGGAAGTCCTTGTTCCTAATTCTATGTTCCATTTCTTTTGTTGCTTCTACTTCATTCTTGAGACTCTTAGAGATTCTCAATATCTCTTTTGAAATCTCTTGAACATAATTTTCTTTGAATCCCATGTAAGCTTGTGCTTCACATGAGAGTCAAAGTTTGGTCATCACTTTATTTTATAAGCAAATAGATGGATCCAAGTCCACATTCATGACTTGGTTCCTCTAAGTTTGATGTTTCATGGAATCCTTTCTATATTCCTTTGAGACTCATGAGTATTAGTCATGCCTTCATCTCCAATGACCATCAAATGGTAGGAGAAAATGGTTTAGTTTAAGTCCAACTCTATGGTTTAATAGTTGGGGTTAACAAATAAAGTTGAACTTGACAAATGAAAACAGTGAATTCACAAACTATTTTTAATCAAAGATTTTTAGTCTGAAATCTAACCATTGAAATCGAATGAAACTAACGGGAAAATGTCAATAACACGATATTCTACCACTGTGATTTTCGCTTTAAGGTGATTTCATGTTTAAAATGGTTTGGTCATGAGTTTTGTGAAGTAACAACAATCTGCCCAGAATTTCAGCACAGCAACACTCTTTTGGAATAAATAAATCGGGATTTTAATAAAGTGTTTATGACCTGAAATAATTTTTTCTAAGAACCTTAATGTGTTAGGAAGGTTCCCTAAAAAGAATGAAACAATTCAGATTTGTTTGCTATTTTCAAAAAATCATACAAGATCTCTGGACAGAGAGTTGTAAAATCCTGAGTGAGGTCTAGTATTTTCTGTATTCCCGGAGATCTAACCGTTCAAACCTTGATTTTCTTTCTGGGGTAGAAACTAGACTCACAGAGGCATAACATATCCAAAAATCATTAAGATCCAACCGTTGGAAGTATTTTATTTCTATTTTTTAAGATCTGGTCTGCTCTCTGCAATTCATAAAAAATTGTTACTGTTTTTGTCTAATCTTCTTCATTTCAACTCAAATGATCTCCTAATGTCTTAGGATCCAAATCATACTTTGAATAAGGGAAATTTAGCTTAAATCCAGAGGCTAAGTGATCCAAATTAGTGAATAAATCCATGTTTCATTCTTATTCACATTCATTCATTCATGTACATCAATACTTATGATTAGAACTAACCATTGAATAAAGTTGGATTTCATGCTTAATGGATCTAAGCTAGAGAATTGGGATTGATTTTTTTTTTATATCATATTATTATGTGAAGCATGTGGACTAATCTTTGTTTTGTAGCGCATTTGAGGTACAATTTCTCATCTCTTCTCTGGTTTATTTACTTCATTGATTTTAATTGATTTTCGACTCCTTGTGCGACACTTTAGCTAAGGTTTTGCCTTATGTGTATATATGTGTTAGAGACCTTTTCTTAGATTTATTTTGTTCTTGCATGCATTGCACATTTAATATTCGCGGCTGGATCTCGGGTGAGTTCTCTAGTTCCTTACTTGCATATCATATTGCTTGTTACTTGGAATATGTGGCTTATGAATAATATTTTGTCATTAGCAATTTTACACCCTTTTGGACATGCTTTTTTGTGATGTATATATATATATATGTATTAGTTGAGGGCATGCTTAGATTAATAAATTTGATTAAAAGGATGTTGAGTAGAGGCCTATCGCAAGATAGGATGAGAGAGAGAGTGTTTTAGTCCGACGGGCTCCTTCCTCTCTCATTCCATAATCCCCGGACCCAAGTAATCTCTGGTTTCTAAAAGATCAGTTTGCTTTTAAAATGGTTTCTTAATTTTTCCTTTTAAAAATTAAGTGGCGACTCATTTGTTTTGAATTTGAAATTTAAAAGAACTTTAAAAGAAAAGCTATAGGTAAGAAAACTGCGATATCCACAATCTGGCGACTCTGCTGGGGATCGAACCCAGAATCTCTGGTTTCGCAGACCAGAATTTTGATTTTGGGTTCACTCGAGGATTAGACTTGAAAGCATCCTTTTAATCAAATTAATTAATTTTTGTATGCCCGTTGCATTGCACTTGCATGTCCAGCCAATCGATTGCACGGAACTATGACCTTGGAGACTCGGGGCAACCCGGTCGGTCAAGTCATCATGGGACTGTGTGATCACCCTTGATCTCGTACCATGATTTGGTATATGAAGCATCATATCGGGTGTGTGTCATGGGTCCCTTATTCGACCAAAACCCAGCCTGTGCATGATAGTTTCTGTAGAACCTTTCAATCTTAAGAAATCAATTCTTGATTAGGATTATGTGTTAAGAAGTTTTGTGTGCCCGGAAGGGATTACTCGAGATGATGACGATACTTATTTGATGAAAGATGTATAATCTTTTAATCATCTTTCAGCAAATTCTCTTCATGTTCTGCGACATTTAAAGAACATGCCGAACCTTGATTATGGGATTATATTTTTTATATCATGTCCAGCTAAGCATCATTGACCTTGTATGTATCCAAACTCATGGAAAGTACGGTGATAATCCGGTCATGTGATCCCCCTACTCGAAGAAATTCTTTTTACTCGACCGTTCCAAAAAGAAAATCTTTCTTTCCCCTTTCAAAATAAAGCTCCCAAAATAACCTTTGTTAGGGCATATTTTCAACAATAAATTCGAAAAAATCTTGAAAAATTATCTTGGAAAGAATAAGCTTCCAAATAAAAGCCCAATCATTTTTATAAAAGAGCATTTAACGTTCTTAAAAGCATTCTCAAGAACCTTTTTAGCACCCCAAAATGCTTTCCAAATAAACTTCAAAAATTTTGAAATAACCAACCTCTAGAAGGTAGTGGGGATCACAATGAAAGGGGAAATCAGTGCACTTGTCATGGGTGAGGATTTTATGTGCTTATGTGTTTATGTGTTAGGATTAGGATTTTCTCTTTTCTTTCTGGCATATAGAGTAAGCACACACGCACGCATGCATTGCATTCGCAGGATATGCGTTGAAATAAGAAAGGGGGGCTTTTACTTTATCAAAAATCTTTTAAAACAGAAATACATAGGTTTTTTAAAAAACGAAATTAAACCTTTTTGCATGAGCAAAGATAGCATCAACCTGGTTTAGGGGACCCGCGGCAAGGCTGATAAGAAGAGAAGACATTGAAATAACGGAAGAAAGAAACAACGGAGAAGTAGCCGGATTAAGGATGCTGGTAGAACAACAAGCGGAGCAAATGAGGCGACAGGCTGAAAACATGAACCGCATGATGGGAATGATAGAAGAGATGAACCGCCGACCACCACCCGAAGATCCACCTGTCATGGACCCACCTTTGGGAGGAGGAGAGGGCGATTGGTTTGATGATCAGGAGGCGCAATGGGCTGATGCGCTGCGGGCCAATAAAGAAAGAGAGAAAGCTGAGAAAGAGAAGTTACTAACCGAGAAAATAGAGAAGCTGGAAAGGGTAGTGCGCAAGGCTCAAGGGGTAGACACTTATTTGATGGAGTTGGAAGGTCTGTACGACGAGGTCCACGAAACCCTGCCCGCCGGGTTTAAGATGCCAATCTTCGACAAGTTTGACGGGACTGGGAATCCCCGCAGTCATGTCCGAATGTGCATAGGAGCTTTTCAACCTAGCGGACTGAGCACTACCATGATGGCTATCCTGTTTCAGCAAACCTTAACAGGAGCTGCTCTATCCTGGTATCTTACTCTCGAGCCGGGCAAAACCAGAATTTGGGAGGAAGTCGTAAAGTCATTTGTGGCCCAATATGAGTACAATCAAGACCTGGACGTCACTGTCCGAGATCTAGAAACAACCAGGCAAGGGAACAAAGAATCACTTGCTGAGTATCTGAGTCGATGGAGAGGGAAAGCCGCGAAAATGGTACAGAGGCCATCAGAAAAAGACCAAATCCGAATGTTGATGAAAAACTTGCAGCCAGTTTATCAGGAGAAGATGAGGTTTCAGTCAATCAACACTTTTGCTGAGGTGTTCGATGTGGGGACAAGGATCGAAGATGCAATTTAAGAAGGAATAATCAAGAAGGAGGAACCACCGAACCGATATCGGAGGCCCAGTTATGGATCAAATGGGGGGCATTCGGGGGGTCACTCTGGCCCCACCGATGTCAATGCACTTAGCGAGCCGGAGAGAAAATTCAATATCGCCAGAAACCATACAAGAGGAGGAGGGGATAAGCCACCAAGAAAATTCTCAGATCTGGGAGTATCATTATCAACCGCTCTTGACAGGCTGTTAGCGAAAGGGCATCTCCGCCAGTTGGAACCTCGGCCTCTGCCAAGTCCGCTTCCACCGAATTTCCAAGGGGATCTCTTCTATAAATTTCATCAGCAGAAAGGCCACTCGACGGATCGGTGCATGAGGTTAAGGCATGAAATCCAAGACCTCATCGACAATAAAGTGATATCCGAACCGCCTGTCAAAGCCCCCAATGTCACCAAAAATCCTCTGCCAAACCATCGTGCTGTGCCGCCGCCGCAGGGTCTTTATTTCTTAGGGGTAGAAGGAATAACATTCGACCCATCCAAGCTAATCACAAAAGTCGGGGAACCAAGGAAGTTTTATTAGTTACCAGAAAATCTGGGGGTCTGTATGCTTGGAAGCCAGCCAGAGATGTGGGAAAATGAAGTAATGGGGCAGTCAGATTGGTGGATTCAAGAAGGCAATGATCAGAATATAGACCAGGTAGGGGATGATGATCTGTGGTATCAAAGCGATGAAGAGGCGAAGGTTGAAAAAAAAAGCTCGGAGGCCGTTTCAGAAACTGACAACATTTGGGCAAGAGAGGGTATCAATCACCTGACTCGGTCTGGTAGACACTTCAAACCGCATGAACTAGAGGAAGATCACCCGGGGAGGGAGCTGGAGAAATGGAAAGGAAAAATGAGTGAAGAAGAAGAAGAGGATAGGGTCTTAAAGCAGATAAGGAAAACACAAGCTAATATCACCATCTGGGGATTACTGATCGCCTCCAAAAAGCACAGACAGACAGTCTTGGATGCTTTGAACTAATCTGATGTTTCTATCAATACAACACCAGGAGACCTCGTGGGGATGATCAGTAGGATCCCAGTTCTCGCTATTTCTTTCTCAACCGATGATCTACCTCCCGGAGGGCCCGTTCATAACAAACCCTTGTATGTCACAGTCGAATGCTTAGGAAACACTGTGCCCGCCTGTCTGGTGGACAATGGATCAGCCTTAAATGTGTGCCCATTCCGAACAGCCAAGCGCATGGGTTTGGACGAATCGACATTCATACCATCTGAGCAAAGGGTAAGAGCATACGACAACACTCGGAGAACTGTCATGGGTATAATTCTCCTTCACCTCGCTGTTGGTCCACTTGAGAAGGAAGCCGAATTTCAGGTCATCGACATTCCTGCTTCTTTTAACCTGCTGCTTGGGAGGCCATGGTTAGACAGTTTGGGTGCCATACCGTCCACCATACATCAAAAGGTCAAATGCGTTTGGAAGGGCCAAGTCTGCGACATTCTCGGGGACAGCTGGGTTCGTTTGTCTGAAGCATCATCAAGCGCACCGGTTCTAGAATTACAAATGCAAGAAGAAGAAACAAAGATTGGGGGGTTCGAGTTCATCAGCATGTTGGAAGGAGAAAAACCAAGAGAGTTTCTACCGCTCCATTTCAATCAGTATGCCAGTCCAGTGGTCGCAGGGATCATGAAGAAGATGGGTTTCTTTCCAGGACTAGGATTGGGAAAGAACCTTCAGGGCCTGCCTGAGTTTCCAAGAATTCCTACTCAGACTCATACTCACGGCCTGGGGTATCAGCCAACGAAGAAGGAACTAAGGGCAAAGAAGAAGGCTTTCGATGCGCCACTAGATCCTTACCTCAAAACACTCAACGGGTACTTTGTAAAGGAAGGAGAAGATTTCCCCTTCTGTGGCTTCCCAGAGCCTTGGATGGACCAGAAGGACAAAAGTCTAAAGTCGGAGTTTGAGATCTTTTTCTCCCATGAATTCTCCGAGTACAAAGACCCGTTTTTGCAAATGCCTGAAAAGTCTGCTGTCGTCAACGATTGGGTTGGTGTACTGGATGGACCGGTCATGCAGAACCTGTTGAGCGAAGAAGGGGCAAAAGCCGAAGAAATGGAGAAAGAAGACGAGGACCTGGAAGTCAAGGTCAAAGAGGGGAGTGATGAGGATGCGCCGAAAGAAGAGCCGAAGCCAGGAAAGGAAGAAAAGACGGAATCCGAAGGACTGCCAGGTTGTAACACTATGGAGCTCAAGCAAGGAATCAACAAGGAGTGGGTCTTTGAGTCTAGTGATAAGTATCCCCCTCATCCAGAGTCTGTAATGGCCCAAATGAGGCGTCTTACTATTGCTATGTCTGTTGTAATTACTCCTAACAAAATCAATGAAAATATGACTGATTCCGCCTACTCGAATGCGCTTAATGAATGTGATGATCATGGAATACCTAATGAATTGCAAAAGTTAATTGAAAAACAAAAAGAATCTGCATGCAAAATCATTGAGGACATTCTAATGATTAATCTAGGAAATGAAAGTAATCCCCAAAATGTCTTTATCGGCTCCACACTTAGCAATAAAGAGAGCAAAGAACTAATCGATCTATTAAATGAATTCAAAGATATTTTTGCATGGTCTTATAATGATATGCCAGGTATTGATCCAAAGATAGTCCAGCACCACATCCCTCTCTTTCCCAATTCAAAACCCATAAAACAGAAATTGAGGCGAATGAGGCCAGAATGGGCACTTAAAGTAAAAGAGGAGGTTGAAAAGCAATTAAAGGTTGGATTCTTGATGGTCACCGAGTATCCAGAGTGGATTGCCAACATTGTACCTATCCCAAAGAAGGATGGTCGTGTTAGGGTTTGCGTTGACTTTCGAGATTTGAACAAGGCAAGCCCTGGTTTGTGGTTGCCGAGATCGAGGTATTATCGTTCCTTCTCTACGTACTTTCCTTTCTTTTGTTTTATTGTTTCATTGGGGACGATGAAAGGTTTAGGTTTGGGGGTATGCACTCACATTATTATTATTACACTAAATTTTCAAAAATTTTCAATACTTGTGCGTAATAAACGATGTTACCTACGGTTTTGCAATCTCTAGTCGATACATCTTGTTATGTAACTATGATTGTTATAGAATGGTAAACAAGAGAAGATGTGGTTAAACATTTGCTGATGTCATGTTGAAACGTTTTAGGTCATGTATCGTTTGAATCATAGTTTTATATCATAGATTTGCACACAAAGCTATGCACTGCACGTAGTCGCTTGAATGCATGTTTGATGTGAACTATAATATGATTTGAATTTCTAGATAACACAAGATGGAGACTAAACCCGGTGATCTTTTGAGCCTATCTTTTCTTTTTAGAGGGTTATAAATACATTATGTTTGTCAAATTTCATTTGGAATAGCGCATTAACTCGTTGTTTAGTCTCATTATTCTTGTTTTGGTTGATAGTCAAGTTAAAATATTTGTTACCATGCTAAATAATCTTCCATCGTAAATGTTGAAGAACCATATAACCATAGGACATGATTTTAGGCCTTCTTTGTTTGTTACTCACCGATAAATGATAAATTTCCTTAGTTCGCCCTTTGAGCCATTAAAATGACATGTTTCTTTAATCACCATTATCCTTTTTTTTGCTCTAACTTGACCAACTTGGAGTTTACCACTGAGAGATTCGTAAACTTTTAATGGTATTAAGGCGATGTGTCGATTAAGAAGAAGAAGAGAAGAAGATGATGTTTGGGGTGATTGCCTTGTTATTTATTGATTGATTATTCAGAAAGCAACGAAAAGAAAGTAAAAGAATTAAACAAAAAAAGAAGGTTGAAAGAAAAAAAAAGGAAAGAAATATGAAAAGGAAGAGAATGAAAAGATGAAAGTTGGTAGAAGAGACGAATGAAAGAAATCGAGCATGCCTTACAATGCCATTCTAAAACTACCTAACAAATCATTTCTATCCTTTTTCAGTGCCTGAGCCACGTTATAACCTTTGAAAAGTCCTATTTGATCCTAGAAACATGGTTTGGATATATAGACGATGGGAAGGGGATTAAAACATGGTAATGACTAATTTTTCTTGATTGTTGGCATCCTATCCATGAGACTACTGTTCTTTCGTGTCATGGGTCTTTTTTGAGTCATATGTGAGCGTTTCATATCTTGAAAATATAATTCCTTTGCTCACATAAACTAGAGAGATTACACATGTTTCTGAGTGTTTTATTTTAGAGTGTAATTAACATTGTGAGATTCGTAGTCGAAGCATAGTTAGACGGTTATCCGAATTATATTCCAAGTTCATGACAAGCGCGTGTTCATTTGACTACCATATCACACACGTGCAATTTTATGAGAAACTCTATTAATTTATACGATGCATGTGCTTGGGATTGCTTTTCATGATGTAAGTAGATGTTTGATTCCATTTCTTCTTGTTCGTTATTCTATTTCAAATCATTGTTCTATGATAAGAAGTATTGATCGTTTTGTTTTTAGTTTGAATAAAACTTTTTAAATTTATAAGTTAATAAAGATGGTTGTGGGTGACTTGTTGACGAGAACCCTCACGAGACTTCACTCGTCCGACTAGGGACACCTAGAGGTTTAAAAAGCTTGTTGCATATGCTAAATGCAATCGTGATCCATGCAAAAATGGAGTAGTATTTGTAGTATAGTAGCATTTAATTTTTGTATTTTTCTTTGCTCGAGGACTAGCAAAGTGTAGGTTTGGGGGTGTGATCGGCGACGAATAGTTGCTGTTTATAGTCCTAAAAATACAGTTTGTTAGCCCATTTCATATAGTTATTAAGTGATTTTTAATAAGTATTCAATATTTTGTAGGTTTTGGAGCTTTAATATGAAAATACACAAAAATCCAATGATTAGAGGCTTTAAAATTCATTCTGGGCTCAAACGGTGATTCCGGTGAAAGCTGAATGCAGTAGCAGCCTTGGAAAATTGCATTTTTGACAAGGAATACTTTAGATTTGAGAAATTCCTACAGAGATATAAAATGTAGATCTTTGAGTTACGGACGCGTGGCCGCAAACGGCGAGTCAATCCGAGTTCCGAGAAAAAAGTTATCGCAATTATACGAAAGTCGCGCAGTGCAGCGAAAAGGACCTCGCGCGGGCAGGCCGCGTGATCGACCTGTGAAAAAATCAAAAACGCGTATTTTGTTAAATTAAAGTGCACAGGGAAGGTGGTTTATGCATATGACGTCCAGAAACGTAAATATAGCTGTTTTAGTGCGATTTGGCTTGGGAAAGCTTCCTAAATCCTTCCAAACTCTATATAAATTCTATTCTAAATCAAATTTAAGGTTACATATCATTACACAACATTAGATACATCCATATATAACAAAAATTTCATCCATTGAAGGGGGGAAAGCAAGGAGAAGAAGAAGAAGAAGACCAAGGATTCCCATGGCCTCCTCCATCAACCTCTTGCCAATCTTCAATTCTATGACCGCTTAAACCTAGATCTAGGGTTTCAATGAAACCCTACCCAAGTAATAGGGAGTATTTTATGCTTTTCTTTTAGATTTATTATGTATGGATGATGATTACATGTTTAGAGGATTTTAATAATAAAATCGAACTTCTATGAATTAAATCATTGCTTTCAAAATATATTCTTGTCTTAGATCTATTTTGAATGTGATGTGCTCAATGATCTATATTTGTTGTGCTTGTATGGATTATTTACATATAATGGTGCTTAAATTGAATTGTGCTATCAAGTATCCGAATAATCCATACCTAGGTTAAACGGATTATACCACAACCCTAGTTTAGTGTGGGATAATTCGTGCTAACCGAAGATGGATTATGTTGGTGCTTGAACCATAGTTATCTTCTTGACGGAGGAATTGGGCTTGTAGCTACAATTCCCCACTATCATTCAACTTAATAAGCTAATTGAATGCATAAATACCATTATTATGAAGCTAGTGGTGGATTTGTAATCCTAGGTTCCCTTTAAATATCTTTAAAACAAATATTTAATTGCTTTCATAGTTTAGATTTATTTTATTGTTCTTAGTTTAATTAAATTCAAAATCAAAATCCGTTTTCATAATTAATTAGATTTAGGTTTTAAAATTAAAGTGCTTTAGTAATTCAATCTCTGTGGGTTCGACCTTTACTTTCACTACTACAAATCTTTAGAAAAGTAAAGTACACTTTTTATATCTAGATTCTGACAAGATCACTCGGTCACAGGGGTTATGTGTGATAATACAATTTTGATATTTGTTTTCCTTATTGCAAATTATTAGATTTCTTGAAAACTCTTATAGTTAATTGTATAAAATGATTTACCATGCTTGGTACATAGATAAGGGTGGTGATTACTTACTGAGCTGTCAAGCTGACTTATAACCATTTTTCAGATGCAGATGAGGAGAAAGAAATCAATGAATGGATTGAAGGATTAAGAGGGTGGAGATCGAATAATAATAATTGGCTAGAACTTTCTTCATTTGATGCTATGTAATAAGTTGAACAGTTTGAAATATTAGTTTATTTTTTTATTTTAATTAAGTTTTATAAGTTTGGAACTTGAACAATTAGCGAATATTGAATTTGGAATTTATTATTGGAGTACCGTTCTATCTTTTATATTCTCTTAAGAATTCTTACCTAGGCCTTGCACGTTCGTGGGGTCCAACCTTACGGATGTGCGGCGTTGTCACAACTCTTCGGGTTCGGGTTTGGGGCGTGACAATTTAGTGGTATCAGAGCCAACCCTGGTCCCGTAAGGGCGATGTGGCAGAGGAGTAAGGCTCTGGAGAGGCCCCGAGGTAGTATACCTTGTACACGCTTATGGACTGCTCTGTGGTCACCAATGATCTACTTCTACATCGACCAACCAAGGGGAGAACTGGGTCTACGCGACGAGGTGTACGTTGCGTCTTTGAGTGAGGGAGATTGTGAGATCTCGTCCCACATCGGATAAATATAAAAAATTAGTCTGATATAAACTGAACCAAGGGGAGTACTACTAACAACTTGGGCTTAAGCATTTTAAAAGCCAATGTGGCAGGCCCGTCAAGTTGTTGGGCTAGTGGACCACTCGGGGCGTAACAAATGGTATCAGAGCCAACCCTGGTCCCGTAAGGGCATCGTGGGCGATGTGGTAGAGGAGTAGAGGCTCCGGAGAAGGGTAGAGGCCCCAAGGTAGTATACCTTGTGCACGCTTATAGACTGCTCTGTGGTCACCAATGATCTGCTTCCACATCGATCAGCCAAGGGAAGAACTAGGCCAACGCGACAAGGACACCGCGTCTCTGAGTGGGGGAGATTGTGAGATCTCGTTCCACATCGGATAAATATAAAAAGTTAGTCTGATATATGTAGAATCAAGAGTACTACAACTAACAAGGTTTGGCCCGATGACTCTTTAACCCCCATGTGCTTTCGGAATAAAGTGTCAACTTAACACTAATTTTAGCTATGACACTTTATCCGAAAGCACATAAAATTAAGTGATCACTTTTAAACCACAAAGAGACAATCAAGTCAAACCACCGAAGGATAAAGTGTAATTAACCCTATTTTTTATAGGACATTTACCCTTCTACTCGCATAACGGAAATATAAAGCATAGTGCCTTTTACTTTTGTGCACCATCTTTACTAAACATCTCACCAAATTCAAACAAGATGAGGAATTGGTCATCACATTTTCCTTTCTTTTCCTTCTTTAGCTATCCAAACAATAATTGAGACTTACAATTTATCTTCCTTTTGCTTTATTTTCTGTTCTTCCAATTATATTATTCTCTTTCCTTTCCCTCCAACTTATCCAAACAGTAGAATCTTTTGAATTCCTAAACATCAAACATGTGAGCTAAAAATTTATGATCTTCCAAATTTTACCATTCAAGTGGCATCCCTACACTGTTAGAGAATCATTTAACAAAGGATAATTCTTTGGTAACAACTTTCATACAACCTCCAAAAAAATGTGTCTATCTCTCTCCTGTGTCACTGTGGAGTCCAGTGACATCACAGGAGAAAAATAGACATATCTTTTTAAGAGGTTGTATGAAAATTATATAAAAGGTGTCACCAAAAATTACTCTTTAACAAACAATACTAAAAGAATAAGAAAATAAAGAGCGAATAGTCCCATTATTGCAATCTAAATCAATTGTTAGAGTCAAGAAATCAGAAGTAAAGTGAGTATTAGTTCGTCTGGAGTCAAGCTAAGTTACAGGACCCTTTATTGCATAGATGGTGTGTTCGACCCCTGTAATATTAATAATAGTAATTAAAAAAAAAAATCAGATGATAAAAAATAATCCAATTGCTTGTGCATGATTGAAACATGCCCCACACCACTCTACCAAATCATCTTATACATGCTCTGTTTGGTCACCATGTTAGAGAGCCAATCGCACAATTGCCAAACAGCATCAATGAAATGCTTTTTCACAATCGTAAAAAATCAGCGATTGACACCGCAGTTTCCAAATCGGACGTTACGGACCCACACTGAGATCATGTGGACTACGTTTTTTTCGAATCATCAAGAAAATAAATTCTTTTCTTTTCTTTTCTTTTCTTTTTTTTCTTTTTTTCATGATCTTAGAAGATATCAAGGATCTCAACAATCGAACGGTTGCAAAGAGGACAACACCCTCGGTTCAACCACAGCTCTCTGGAACACACCCTACAGAATGTGTGCCCACAGGGGATAAAAGCCGCACCTTTATTCCTCTCAATACACACGCAGCACAGCTCATCATCATTTTCTCCCTCTTCGTTGACCGGTCTCTTCCTATTCTTTCCATCCATACCGTCCGATTCTTCGAACAATCTCATCAGTGACATCAACGGTCTAACTTTGGACCCATCTGTGGGACCCTCATGCCGCTGATTGCGCTCCGCGGCCAGCGCTGTTCTGAGGTTGACCGGAATCTGACCCGCATTGGGTGGGTTCGGGCGACGATCCGATGGCATCTGACCCATAATCCGACCCACGATTGGCTCCTCTTCGTCGTCGTCGTCGTCTTCTTCGAGAACGTCTCTGATGCTCATATCGGAGGATCGGACAGACCAAGAGGACCCACAAAAGCCAATACCCTTAAATCTCAGCCGTTGTTTCAGATCCTTCCACCTTCTCCCTCTCTCCACACCGTCCATTTCTTTCTTCTCTCTCTCTAGAATCCCCGAGTTGGGTCTTTTTGTCTCTCCCGAAATTTCTGTAAAGTAGTGTGTAAATTTCATTTGTTTTGGCAGCTAATCATCAGTTAGAGAAAACCCAACAATAAACCCACATATATAATCCATATATACATACATATATGATGTATAAACACACACGCATAGAGAAAGAGAGGGAGAGAGAGAGAGGGGGGAAATGAATGAAAATTGAATGAGTTAGGAGAAGAAGTGTTAATCACTTACTAGAATTGTATCTATATTGATCATACAGTCTTTCTAGGTCCCCCCATGATCAAGAACCTTGAGTATCTTCAAACTCTCCCTCTCTCTCTCTCTACACGTGCGAGGTGGAAGAGGGAGGAAGAGACAATTCTTGAATTATGAAAAGGATGAGAAATTATAAACAAATTGTAAAACTAAAACATGATGGAAATTGGTGTGAACAGAAATGGGTTTTTGTGTAATTGTTGAGAACAGTTATCAGTAGTTCTGCTTTCGGTGGAGGGTTTGGCTTTTCAAACTATTTGCAATCCGAGTCCGAATCCCAAGAAACAAAAACATTTTTTTTATTTCTATTTTTTGGTATGAAACAGTTTTTTTTGTTAAGTACAGCTCGGAAGATCTAAATAGCAGTCTAAAATGGGTTGACTAGTAGCTTTTTATTGAAGGGTAAATATCATTGATCTCAATGATTTAATATAAGAGATCTCTCCTGATTTTGAATAATATTATTGACCTTTTTTATTGACGTTTTATAATTATGTCACAAACAAACCAAGCTCATACTTTTATTTTATTTAGTTTAATACATAAAATAATTTAGTTTTAGTTGATTTAAAAATTATTTTTGATATACATCTAATTTATGAAATTTTGTAAAATAGTAAAATATTATGTCCATTTTCTAATATTAATCCTAGATTTATTTAAATACCTTAATAAGTATTTTAATTAAATAAGTAAAACTAATTGACTAAAAATGTACGCACGGACTTAACAACTAAGTCCGAATTCCCAAATTTCGAATCCCATATACTTCTCAAATGCATGTTACAATGGATTCACTAGATTTTTTGGATTGGAGTATGTTGAAGTGGTCCTATCAATATGAAAGGTGGTTATTTTTAGTCAATTAGTTTTACTTATTTAATTAAAATGCTTATTAAGGCATTTAAATAAATCTATGATTAATACTGAAAAATGGACATATTATTTTACTATTTTGCAGAATTTCAAATAATTAAATATATATCAAAAATTATTTTTAAAACAGCTAAAAACAAAACATTATATTTAGCATACTTGTTTAAAAGTACGGGCTCTGTTTGTTTGTGACATAACTATAGAATGCCAAACGCACAAACAGAAGCTTGTTTGCCAAACAAGACTCAGATTCAACAACAAAAGTTAACGGAAGTTAATGAAGGGGAGGTCAGTGATACAATGTTTTGAAAATAAGGGAGGTCAATGATATTATTTAAAACCCAAAAGAGGTCTTTGATATTAAATCATACCTCAAGGGAGGTCAATGATATTTACGCTTTATTGAATGCTGCATACATCTACACACATTTACTTATAACAGCTCTATTAAACAAGTATTTTGGGACCTTCTATGATACGATAAAGCGATTTTATCGTATCATACAATTGTTATCACACAGTTGCTGATAGGTAATTACCGTAAAACCATCGTAGCAATATTGTTTTTTTGTGGTTACTCCCCAAAGGCATCTTTTGTTTACGATCCATTGGCATCTTGAGAGGCCATTTGGGATAATGGTTGTGCCTAAGTCTAAAACCACTAAGATGTATGTAAAAAATTTTGTGTAAAATTTGTTTTACTGTTATTTTACCAACATATTGTCCTTCAATTAGATTTAGGCTCGTTTTGCGACGGTTTTTGTGGCTACAATAACTGTGAAAATTTGACAGTTAAAATGACATTGTTTGAGTTTTAGTGATTCAATCGTAAATAAAAATAAAAAATAAAAATAAAAAATATGCCAATCGCAAAAATTTTGCAGTTAGCCGAAACCTATCTTGGACAACTTTTAACCAAAATTCAATTTTTATGATTGAATCACACAAGCATAGCCTATCGCCAAAGCAGCCCTAATCTCATATTACCTATGCTCATACATTAATATAGCATCACAAAAAAGAAGCAAAATAAATTAGGGAATTGCTATTGCCAAAGCAGTAATGATTAATGCCAGAGCAAAAAGTATTGATAAAAATTTTAGCGACAACTTTTTTTTTTTTTTTTTTTTTTGCTAATGCCAGAGCAAAAAGTATCGCTAAAAGTTTTAGCGTACTTTTTACTTTGGCATTAGCCATTACTGCTGTGACAATAGATCTGGCCAATAAATTTATTAGAAAATTAGTAAAAAGTCATTTTAGACTTTTTTTTAGTGAAAACTCCAACTTGTTTTATATTTTTGTCAAAACTCCATGAATGGTGAAACTTTTTAATAAAAACTCCATATGTTTTAAAAATTATGACTGGTGAAAATTTCACATTACTTTTTTATGTGAAAATTTCACATATTTTTTTGGGTTAATTACAGAAACACCTCTTGTGGTTAGGCCTTTTATCAGTTACCTCCTGTACTTTAAATTGTATCACTAATTCCCCCTATGGTCTGAACTAAAGTGAAACAATCACCTTTTCCCTTAAAGTTAACGGAAAATTGGTAAAAGTACAAAATTACCTATATATGCTAATGAGAACACCCTTATATGCTTAAATATTTATTTAGACATATGTAGTACATTATTATATAATTTTGATATTCTATTTATTGTTAAAGATCATTCTGTAGTCACTTTGAGTTACCTTCGTGAGAGCGATTTTATTCTTTTTTTTTTTTTTTGGATCTATCATTGGACACACACACACACATACACTGTCTTGGTGATATATTATTTTATTTTATTTTATTTTCTCTACCCTTAGACACACACACAATCTTGGTGATATAATAGCTTTTTTTTAATCTACCCCTGGTCACACACAATGAAATCCAGTGTAGTAATTTACTAAGATCTAAAAAAACAAGAAAATACTTTTGCTCACCCAAAATATGGTTCGTTCACCCAAGCATCCCATTGGCCGGGTGAGCTGCCGGGTGAGCATTGGTGAACCATATTTTGGGTGAGCAAAAATGCGCTCAAAAAACAATTATCACCAAAACTCTGTGTGTGTGTGTGTGTGTGTGTGTGTCCAATTCACTCTCACAAAGGTACCCCAAAGTGACCACAGAATTGTCCCTAGCAACAAATACAATATCAAAATAATATAATAATGCACCATGTATGCCTAAATAAACATTAAAACATATAAGCGTATTCTCATTAGCATGTAATATGGGTAATTTCGTAATTTTATCTATTTTCTTGTAACTTTAACGAAAATGTGATTATTTCACTTTTGTCCACAGAATTACCTGTGGACATGGTTCACTGTAACTTTGAAGTGGACGATCATCGATGCGAAGAAGAGATCGAAGTGGACGATGGTTTCGCTGTAGAGATCGAACCTTTAACAGATTTTGCTAGTGATGTTTGGCCCTCGTTTAAGTTTGGTCTCATACTCTCATGATCGAAGTGGACGATGGTTCACTGTGACTTTGAAGTGGATGATCAACGATGGTTCACTGTGGTAAAAGGATGTGAAAACCCTAAAATTCTAAGTGAGCTGAGAATGAGACCACCTGTAATTAATTTCTATTAGTTAATTGGGTTTTCAGGTCGGATCTATCAAATCCGAACCAAATCCGTTTACTAACAAAATGTTCGGATCCAAATTCGAATATTATAAAACGGATATTTTGTGGGATTCGAATCGGATCGGATTCAAATCCGATCCGTTTATAGGCCTAAGAGGTATTAGTACCTGTAATTAATTTCTATTAGTTAATTGGGTTTTCAGGTCGGATCTATCAAATCCGAACCAAATCCGTTTACTAACAAAATGTTCGGATCCAAATTCGAATATTATAAAACGGATATTTTGTGGGATTCGAATCGGATCGGATTCAAATCCGATCCGTTTATAGGCCTAAAAGGTATTAGTGATACAATTTAAAGTACAAGAGGATAAATAATAAAAAACCTAACCATAGGGGGTGTTTCTATAATTAACCTTAACTTTTTTATGTGAAATTTCACATAACTAGTTCATTTTTCAAGAAAGTTATGTGAAATTTCACATAACTTTTATAACGTATAAAATTTTCACTAAAATAAAACATGGGTTGGATGTATCACTAAAAAAGTCTAATTTTTTTTTTTTTGTGCCCTTTTCACTAAATCTCCCATAAATTAGAAAATATTTTTGCTCACCACAAAAATGTTCACCAATGCTTATCCAAGTATCCCATTGGTCAATGCACTGATTTAATTCTGAGTCCCACTGCATTGACTAATAAAATGCTTGAGTAAGCATAAACCATTTTTAGGCTGAGCAAAAACAATCTCCATAAATTATTGGTCAATACTCCAGATAGATAACTCAAATTTCTTGTTCATTTATTCTCTTTCTGCAGACATGGTGAGAGAGTATTTTCCAATTCAGAAAAAAGAATCAAAGACATTAAAATTTTACCATAATAACTTCTTCCAATTTTAATATTTGTGCTAAATCAAGAAAGTGTTTGGAGTTATTTCATATCTGACTGTTAGCAGGAACAAATGATAGGAGACAACATGCACTAATGATTAGTATGGCCTAATGGGGGTCATAAATCTTGACCAAAGAGCTTTGGATTAGAATCCAAATAAAAGTATCATCATTAACTTCATCATAACAAAGTTTCTAATGCTTTTATAGACATATATATATATATATATATATTCAGGCCCATAGTCAAAGCACATGCAACACTAGTTTCAATTACTTATCAGATCATAAAACTAGGATCCATATCATCAACATTTCATGGCCATTCCTCATTAGACTTTCTATTTATTCATAGTTCATCATCAGGTTGCCATTGTTACATCTCAAAATTGTTTGTTATAAGTCATAGGTAAATTCCAGCAACAAAAAAAAAAAAGTCATATACACTCAAAGTTAATTATAAGAGTATGTTTCCTTAAAAAAGATAGATGAACATCCCAAAATACAAAAATTCTCAGCTATCTACAAATCATAAGAATCACAAAAAGCTGGTAATCAATAGCTTTAAATGCAACAAAATTTTCTCTTTTCCTATTGCCAATCAAAATTGAGGTGAAGCAAATAAAACATTAAAAAATTTTAAAATTTCTCTCAAGAACCTACCTCATTACCAGTATAGAGGTCTGGGAATGACAGTTATTGGTGGTTTAATCTTCACTTTCTGGGGCTTCGACTGTATTGGAGAAAAAAAAAAACTTACTTTGCCACAACGTACATATTCACAAAGAGACAATACGACTGTGCTTCAAGTCGTCGCAGAGGGGAAGCAAATTAAGCCAGCGACGAAGTTATACAAAACTGCAAGTGAAAAATAGAAAAGAAAGAAAGAAGCCATTTCCATTACAAAAAGTAGTAGTTATTTCTTGACAAGGTGCGACTATAATTTTGCAACATTTAGGTAAATCAGCGGCTTTGCCAAAAGGAACCAATTCCACCATCCCAGTGCAGCAATCTTATTTTGATTATAGTGTATTGTAGCTTAAGCTACACACACACACACACACACACACACACACACACACATGTAAGGAATGAAAATGTTACATGAGAGTGAACGAGGGTAGAACCTTACAACATATCACTTTCTCAAGAATCAGCATCTGCAGATACTGCCGACACATCCTCTCCAAAAACTGTTGAGAGGGAATATCATTAACTTCTATGAAAGTTAAAAGAATGTAATGGAGATGATGACCGAACATCCAATATTGTTTGAACAATACCAAAATTATCAAGTGGGGGAATTTAACCAAGTTCCAATTATAGTTCAAAAGGAAAACACTACTACGTGTATAGGTCAGCAAAATAAGTATATTTCACAAATACTTACATTTTTTTGTGATGCTTGTTGAGAGGCCAGATCGGTAAGAAACCTGAAAGGTAATTAGGTAAATAACAACCCTGTAATATCCGTAATGGCAAGGGTGTAGGCTCGTTTGATTGGTCATTATAAATTTCTGCAAAACCCTCAAGGCCTGTTTGGGAATGCTTAAAATACGATCTGGTTTTAATAGAAATATTAGACTGGGTACAGAATCTTATGCAAGGGAAATTCACCACACTTCATTTATATATCAGGTTCACTTATGGAGCACAGAACCGGTTCTTTGTCTTCCAAACAGCCCACCCGTGTGGGGTAACGTTTTAACTTAGAGGCAGGGTGTAGATGTGGTGGTTTCTTCAAAGACAATTCCTAATTGGTTAGGGGTAGCAATATCTCAATACACACATCTCAAGTAAAACATATTCCAAGTTCGACTGCCATACTTGTCACCTTGCACCACTCTCCATGACTCTAAGCCAGGGAAAAAAGAAAAGAAAATATTCCACCTTAATTAACATTTTCATCGCTATGTAAGTATATGACAAACCACACTCGGAGAAGTTCTAGGCTTCTATGACACTATATGTTAGGGCCTGTATCGGTCCTGCCCCCTAATATTTCTATCTGGTTTTCATGGGAACTAAAGTTAAATTAGTTCAACAAAAAAATAGTTCTAAGAGAGTGATAGTAAACTGAGCAAGGACTCCTCTGCAAGAAATAGACATTCGCCAAACAATTGAATTTGTAGAACCGGTTTACTTATGAACCAAAGAACAGGTTCTTTGCCTTCCCAAACAGCCGCTTAAAGATTCATCCTATACAGAAATTACAAACAATAATGAAGTAAAAGCAAATTAGTTACCTGTGTATTGCTCAAAACCCAAACTTTCTATTTATACCCGACTTCTAACATCAAATGACGATAGCTACGGCCCCGTATAATTCGCTGCCATAGATAATGGAATGAGCTCTGAAAGCTCATTTGCATCCGCTCCAGGACAAACCTGCAGTTCTTTAAGTAAACATAAGCATATGAAGATTTCTTACTGATTTAAAGAAATTTTTATTCATAAAAAGCTACCTTACCATCTAACAAGACATCTCTGAATGCCCCGAGATATGGGGCGAATAAAGGATGGGTCCCGCTGCGCATAGAGCAAACCAACCTGGGAAGAAATGTAGAAGAGAGGGTGCTTAAATTTTGCTTACTTCAACCCATTTAAAAATTTTGGATTTAATTGCTTAAATTAAGTGCTGAAAATAAAAGGAATTAATTGCGCAAGAAGTAGATCAGCGTTTTCCGGGAAAAAAATAGCATCTATTTGAACATTTTACATTATAACACCTTTTTCTAAAACAAAATTTGGTCAGCAGTTTGGGCAAAAGTTTTGGACCCCATTTGGGTCTTTGAGAATAGTCAAAACAAAACTACCAGTTTTCAGCTAAAACCAATTGGGAGTAATTCAAGCAAAAAATTCATGAATAGCTGCAAATTAAGAGCCCGTTTGGGATACTTTTTCAGGGACAACACTCCCTTAAAAAATTGGGACACATTGGATTAGCTTTTTCACAGTTTTTTACAAATTTTGATTCCCTTTTTCAACTTTTTTTTAAGAGCTCCAATTTGCAGCTTTTTAAATAATCTCATCTCAAAAAGTGATTACTATAAAAGCTAACACAAACAGGCTTAAGTATCATAGCAAGAATGGCGGGGGTCAATAGAGATTAATACTAGGGAAAAAAAAAAGAAGGAGAAGAAGAACTGTCTTCTGAAAAGATATTACTCCCTCCGTCCCTTTTTTTGAGTCCTACATTCCATTTTGGGATGTCCCAAAATTAGTGTCCACTTTCCTAAATTGGCATACAATTTTTACTTACTTTCCAAAACTACCCTTCCTTGAAATCTACACCAAGACAAAACTAAACAAATTATTGCAATGATTAGGGGCAATTGTGGAAAGTAGGTGTAGATTCTTTTTGTCCCCTTAATAAGTTGAGTTCCCAAAGGTGGACTCAAAAAAAGGGACAGAGGGAGTAATATAGAAATCTAAGAAGTACCTCTAACAATGCGACAGCAGAAGGATCATCCAGGATCTCAAGGCTACAATCCGCCAGGTAATTAACCTGCATCGAGTGAAGTAGGGAACAAAGTACAAATTGGTACCGAAACAAAATAATACACAAGGAACAACATTAGGACCGCACTACAGCATATACATCTGAGATGGCACACTCTCCATCTCGAGGAATTTAATCTAACTACAAAAGGTCATATTGAATAGCAGAACACCTAGAAGTGGGACGACAACACCGATCCAAGCTTATAACTTGTAAGTTATCAGCCGAAAAATGTTGCTAATTAATACCCTTGTAGTTTGGCCCTTGTGTCAATTTGGTCCCTGGCTCCCTGCTTTTTTAATTTTGGCACTTCAATCCTTTGATTTTTTATTTTGTGCCAAGGTAGACCAGCACCAACTTCAGTTAAAAAATCTAACAGAAGTTAGTCACATGTTTGACATGTGATGTCTGTTGAGGGTAAGTTTGGAACTTCACCTCGTTATCCTCCCAGAGAAACCTAGCCGCCAATTGGGTCCTTCTCCTATATGACCTCAAGTATCACATCTCTAGTCAATGGTCCTCCATTCGACTAAACTAAAGAGGGTTTATCATATAGGGTGTATCTCTCTTCACCTTTGGCAATGAAGAGTCAATCGGCTTGTCAAACAATAAATTTAAAAGAAGCTCTCGAACAGAGGCTGGTGGTGTTCATCTAGCTCCACCCAGTGTACAACAGAGGCATGTGGTGTTCATCCTCTATGAACATGATGGGCTGTGGAGTGAAAAATTAAGGGAGATGGATTGCTTCACCTGGTGGTGTTTCATTTCGGGATTAGAATGTGACGACGTTACTATTGTTTGTTTGTTTTTTTTTTTTTTTTTCAAATGTTTTAGCAATAATGTTAAAGCTTAGATCTAAAATAATTGTTAAGCAATAATTTCTGAACCATATATATATATATATATATATATGTATACACACACACAAACACAGATTTTTGTGCAGAATGATGTGTGTTGTTCTATGTTTATTAACATAATTTACCTTCTTAACCATGTTTCTTACCTATTCTTAATGTCAATGAGCATTTGCAGGATACAATCAAGCCCTTCAAGCCTTTGGTGAGTGCTTTGCAGCCAAGACCGTGGAATAAAAGTATGAAATTCGAAATAAGACAAGGGGAAGAACTTGGAAGAACATTTTGAAGTTTGAAATCTCTCACACTTGGTGAAGTTTCAGACTTGCCCTCAATTGACATCACATGTAGTACACATGACTAATTTTTGTTAGATTTTTTAACAGAAGTTGATAGTTGGACTACATTCACACAAATTAAAAAGCTAAAGAACGGAATTGCCAAAATTAAAAAAACAGGGACCAAATTGACACAGGGGCCAAACTACAAGGGTATTAAATGCAATTAACCCTAAGTTAAATTTAGAAGACTAGGGGCCTGTTTGAGAATGCTTAAAATAGGACATGGCTGAGTACCAGTCTCACTAACTAGTATTTATGAGATCCAAGGGTTTTTGGAGAAGAACCAGTTTTAAGAGAGATATCAGACTACGCACGGACTCCTATACAATAAATTGAATTCACCAGGCCTAAGTTGCACGAAGCGGGAGAGGGGTCGGGGGCAGGAAAGCGCTAAACTGTACAAGGTTTCAAAGGTTTCTTCTTGAGTGGGGCAGGAGAGGAAGCGGGGGAGTGACCAATTTTAAAGATTCCTGCTTCTAAGCACCAGACATTTGATCTTATTAGACCGTGAACCACAAAACCAGTTCTTTGTCTACCAAAACAGCCCCTAGATACCAGAGAATTCAAATGCCTTATCGTGGAAGATTGACATTTTCAACCTTAAAATTGGAGATAAGGCATTGGCAATAATACTTGAACATATTCAACTTAAGGGAAAAATAGACTGATAATGAGTATATGAGATTTAACTTCTATTCTTACTAAAGCAATATATGAGACAAAAAAATACCACCCAAATCACAAATGCTATTAGTAGTGAGTTCAACATAAAATATACTGCTTCCAGGAATAATAGAATGATAATTAACATACAACATTTTACCAAAAGCAACGAAAAATAAGAAGAAACATACCCCAAATTCTGTACTGATAAAAGACTGAACAAAATCCATTAGTTGAAGCTTAGCCCATTTCAAGCCCATGGTAGGGTTATTTGTATGTGGAGGATACCTCCAAGGAGCTCCAAAACGTAACCTATCTTTTTTAATTTTTCCACTTAGTGCATCAGCGGCAAACTTTTGCAAGAGTGATAGAGCTTTATCCATGGCAGGATTAACCACAGACACCTAAAACGAAATAATCAGGGAAGAGATTGCGGGAGCAGAGAGAAATTAGACATAACCAAAGACCGAGGTACATAAAGGGAGCTTCAGCCATAGCCCCCCTCAAATAAAACCCTTTCAAGCTAAAACCCATGCTACTTTTCTTTAACTCATTAGGTACTTTTTATGCCTCAACAACTTCAAATTGCTATAACTTTTGTTCTACAAGTCCGTTTTTCATAAAATTTGATGTTTTAGAATCAGCAAAATGAGATCTATCAGACGAGATCAATATTGCCAATGAAATACTAGAGGGGGGAAAAAAAAAAAAAACAAACAAACAAACAAACAAACAAACATGGAAAATTGCATTTTTTTTGCATAAATATAATCAAACTTATTCCTTTCGTAAAACTGGCAGCATAGAGGCACACATCTCGAAAAAAATACAGGAAATAAAAAAAATCACCAAAAAGCCCAGAAATTAAGAAAGATATGGTAGTTTAAAGTTGACGGATAATATTATTTGTTACACAGATAAAATCTAAAAATTAGGCTGTAACTTATCTTTTTTTGTAAAATTTTCAAGTCCAATGGTTAGATCTCAAAGAAATACATGACCCAAAAAAAAAAAAAATCATCCCAAGAGGCCAAAAAATGAGGAAATTATGGTCGGTTTCACGAATATTATATGTCTATCAACATATGGCTTTTCGCTGAACAAAAAGTAGCGAGGGGCATTTTAAAAAATGGCCAAATCGTTTGGTTGGGTTTTTGGCTAATACACTTAATTTTTAGGGGTCTATGACCTGATATCCCATACAAAAATTGAAGTGTAACCATAGAAACTATACATATTAGTTTCTAAAGCAGTCTGTAATTGCAAGTCCAAAGTGATAGATTCAGGAATGACCAAGATAAAAGCTATAACCAATAATTCCTGTAAGTAAAAAGCCGACGCTAAATACAAGGTATCTGACACTGTGACAGACAAAACAATGTGGCTAATACTATGATACATACCCCCAAAATCAAGGCACCACGGCGTGTGTGTGTGTGTATGTATACACATGTATGTTGTATTTATCTACAATTTAAGTCTTATCAGTTCAATATCCTATTTTTATTTGCTACCTGTCGCTAGTTAAAGTAATACAAGGATAAGGGATTTCATTTCTAAGTAAATGAACAAATAAACAATTGAAAACCAAACTTTCTGCTTATTAAGAAACTTACTTGCAAATATGCTAAATACGCATCCACAATGTCCTCAAATGTACTACCCTTGTCATCCATGACCCTAAAGTTAAGAAACAAGAATAGGGTAATTGAAGTATTGAATATGAATAAACATATAACAAAATGGCCATTTTCACGCAGAATGTGAATAAACTCAATCTGACAACCAATGGCCATATAAACACTCAATATATATTCTGGGACGGAAACCATAGAGCATAGGGGAAAATAATTTCTTTGAAAGAAAGGCCACACTGAAGTGCAGAAGATAGATTGGCTGTATAGAAAAGATTGATTGAAGTGCCAAAAAAAAAAAGGATTTGTTTGAAAGTAAAGTAAAGATAGATCTTTAATAGGCATCTAAGTATCATTTAATGAAAACATTCTTGGCAGTATTGAAGTCCTTCAAACTCTTAACTAATGGCAGAAAGTAGTGCACATGTAAGATTCTGTTGTTGCATATTTATTACGGGACATCACTCGTTAAATAAAAATATATTAATGGTGGATATCGAACTGAATAGCTACTTACATTTGGTAATAATTGCTTTGTTTAAGCGCACACTGAAGTGTAGAAGATAGATTGGCTATATAGAAAAGATTGATTGAAGTGCCAAAAAAAAAGGATTTGTTTGAAAGTAAAGTAAAGATAGATCTTTAATAGGTATCTAAGTATCATTTCATGAAAACATTCTTGGCAGAAGTCCTTCAAACTCTTAACTAATTGCAGAAAGTAGTGCACATGTAAGATCTGTTGTTGCATATTTATTACGGGACATCACTTGTCAAATAAAAATATATTAATGGTGGATATCGAACTGAATAGCTACTTACATTTGGTAATAATTGCTTTGTTTAAGCGCATAAAGCTCAAAAAGATGACGAGGATTTGGTCCTAGCACCTCAATGATCACATTCCACTGCAATTTCAACAAACACTGAATTATTTGTAAATATCAACCATTTAGTGTAAGCTATTCTTCAAAAGCAAAGAATTTAGGAAAAACATGCAAAGCATTTTTTCACCAAAACAAGAAAATATTAAACATTACCCATGTACCTCAGATTGAGTGAAGTAATCAGCAACCATATGCATTTTAGCTTCTTGTGAAGTCCATCCAAAAGTCTGCAAGTTGTCAAGAATAATATACATCAAAATTATCAAAATATTATGCAAATCCGATTCAACGAATAAAGTTGAACTACCCACCATCCCCCAATCTCAGAACACATAAACACACACATACACCCCCTATGTTACATGGACTCTTCTTAATTGGTTGAAGTACCCATGACGAACACTCGACATTTGGACATGGGTATAAAATATGTGTCCGATAGTTCGCCACACACCAAAAAACATGTTAGCTACCTGTATAACAGTACATTAGGGTTCCTAATTATACTCTTGTTGCTACAAAGTTCTTTCAAAATGGACGGAATGCTCATGTGCAAGTCTTATTATTGCATAAAAAACATTGTTCTCTCGTAGAAATATCTTAAAAATATAGGTTTATTGCCACGTCCCCATGTCCTCGGAATCAAGAATTTGGGAAGCCCGATGCTTGGACACTACCCCAGTCCATGGAACATAGTTCACACCTATGGAATGGAGAGAGAAGGAAAAAAGAAAAAGAAAAAAAAAACTGTCTAAGAGAAACATGCGCACTCATGTCCCCATGCACACTAGATAAGCTCAAATAACAAACACCCCTTAAGATAGGAAGCACCGACACTTCTAAGAAGGTATCGTGTTGCGTGTTGTATCATGTGCAACACACGGACACGACACTTCACAGATACTTTCCTGGAGTGTCCATGTGCAGTCTTTTCGCGTCGATGTGTCCATGTCGTATCGTATCCAAGTTCATGTGTTCCTGCTTCATAGCCGTTAAGTGAAGCACATGCGCTTATGTAGAGATGCATGATAGAACCTGTTAGGCTATGTTCAGTGTGCACAAACGGAATAACGAATGAAATGAAATAGAAATGATGCAGACAGTGGAATTTCAATTTAGCTCATTCTTTAGTGACAGATATAGAATGATATGCGAAGAACATGCGTTTATGTAGATTTGCATGATAGAACCTGTTAGGCTATGTTCAGTGTGCACAAACGGAATAAAGAATGGAATGATATAGAAATGATGAATTTCAATTTAGCTCATTCTTTAGTGACAGATATAGAATGATACAATAATGGATTGATTACTCCCATTCGAGTATTTGATCAGACTAAACTAAACACTGAAATGTACAATGTAGTTTAATCTCTCATAGCTAACCAACATTAAATCTATTTACGTTTTTGTTTCAAGATCTAGGGTTCATTTTTAACTTAACCTATCAACATGCCCAAACTCATCTAATAACTTAAAAGGTCAAGTTAAGGCTCTTTACCCATTTAAATAAATGGATCAAGTATGGATTTTCCTTTTTGACTTAGCTATATAAAATGAGGTTCAGGTTGGCCAAACTGAATCGAATGGAATACATATCCTACATTGAGACTACACTACAACCTCCTTAACTCTGCTAATACAACAGGAGGGTATACAGGACTTCAAAGTCAGGGAAGAAATAAATCACAAAAAAACAAACATATAGAATTACATGGTTACCACCAATGTACCTCGCGAGAGATGAATATGTCTGGGAATCCAAAATCGATGTAAGCTCGATATGAATAGTAGCTGCAGAAAATCATTAAGTTTCAGATTTCCAAAGTTGATTTCATGGAATCAAATCCAAACAGCAACTGATTCACTTAACAAAACTATCATAGACACTAGGTAGTGAAAGAACAACAACTAAGATTCTGAATCACGATGTACTCAACATTTGATGTCACATAGCATTATCTTCCAAAAGAGAACCCATACATCAATTAACGTTTCAAAGTGCACAAGCCATGCTTTTCATACTGTTCTAATCCTTTCAAACCATGTTTTTGCTTTAGTCTAAAAAATATAACAAGAAATAAAATCCTTGTTTCCCCCTAAACTTCACAATGTTAATTGTTCTAATCCTTTCAAATAAAATCCTTGTTTCCCCCTAAACTTTCACAAATTGAAGTGTGATATAATTATTTACAGCTTGAATGGATACAAACATTCGACACTGTGTGAAAAAAGAAACTAAACGTCATCATCAGCACTACAGTGAACAAAATAAAAAATAGTATGAAGGCATGAACCATATTGCGGTTACTCAAGGAAAAGAGTGTCTACTGTATACCAATCTAAATAGTAATAATTCTAAACACTAAGGGTTTTAGACAATGAATACAGAATGTCAGAAACCAAGGGAATAGAAATGCTACTGACTATGAAATTACCTATCAGATGTTACTAGGAATACAGGCAAACACCTCTCATTTGCACCCAGAGCTATTATTCTCCATATCAGACTGTCGTGATAGAGTGGTGCACGAACTGTTGAATCATCAGTTAAAATGGCATTTTTGAGAACATCTATATTGTTTATCACCAATTTTGGCTGCTCAATACAACATCAACAATGTCATCAATGAGAGGACAATGTCATCAACAATGTCGTCAATTAAAAACCAAATTGGAGGGTTTCTTCTATCTTACTTCCATAAATGGCATTTTGTTAAGAAACTAAATATTACCTGAAAATAACCAGTCTCAGCAGCTTCAGACAACAATTCCAACAGCAAACAGGGCCAATCAGTCGCCGAATTCGCCAAAGACCTCGAAAACCCACCCGTCTGATTCAAATGCTTCACAGCATTAGCTCTCCAACCTTGCTGAACTTTGATCACCTCCTTTGCCAATTTTAAGGCCACTATTGCTTCCCTATAATACGAACCCTCTTCAACACTAACATTCTTACCCTTCTCACAAAACCCTAAAACCCCATCAATCTCAGAGGCATTTAATCGAGCAGATAGTGCGAAAACCGCTCTACTCCACAGAACCGAGCTCGAGACCTTATCAGACACAGCAGACTTCGATTTCGAGGTCGAAATGGTGTTGGGATTCGATTGAAGTATGCGATTAAGAGCTGTATTGAGATTGTGCCATTTGCTGAGGGTTTTGAAGATTTGGTGAGAGCTAATGGTTCCGAGCTTGACACCCTTTTGAGCCATTGATTCGAGACATTGCTCGAGCTGGGTTCGGAGATGGGTCAGACCCGGTTGTTCACAGTTGGACCATGACGCCCATGGGAATGAGTGGCCATGGTGTGGGTGGTGGGTTTCAATGGATTGGGCGAAGTCGATGTACCCAGTGACGTGGGGGCCTGTGTTCCAACCATCAAGGAGACCTGGAGAGAGAGAGAGAGAGAGAGAGAGAGTTAGATATAGAGAGAGAAAGGAGAGAGAGAAGGGAGGGGGTAGAGGGTGATTACGTTCGAGAATGAGAGTGGTTTTGCCGAGACCGCGAGGGCCGTGGAGGATGAGGGGTTGAGGGACGCGGTGGTGGTGGGCGTGGTTGTTGAGGACTGTCTCGAGGAGTGGGCGAGGTATGATCTTCCATGCCTTGCTCACCATTTTTTGTTGCTTCTTCTTCGTTTGAGCTGTTTTTGTTCTGCTAAGAAGAAGAAGAAGCGATTGAAAGTCTCCCCCCTTCTGCGTTTAAGATATTGCGTTTATACCGTAGCAAAAGCAGACTTCATTTTTCCTTTTGGGTTGATGAAGGGTTCAAGTCAAGCCCATTAACGGGTCCTGCGATAGCTTTGCGATTGTGATAACGTTTGTGATAAAAGATTATAATAATTGTGGTGTTTGGATTAAGTAGTGTAAAAGTTATTATGTTAGCATAATTGATGATAAGTGCAAAAATATCAGGTCAAAATCAATCATTGCCATCTCAGCAAAGAAAAGTCAAGTCATCTTGAGTGTGGGCTGGCCACTCAACCACCTCGGGCTGTTCTATTAGGATCGCCCGGTATAGCCCAGAGAACGGGCATTAGTTCCGGATTGGCCCCACAGCGAACGCGCCTCGAGAAGATACAATTACTTGCCTCGCAAGCCTCCAGGCAGCTTCCTAACTCAGCCAGAGGACTAATGGAATGTGTAAACAAGTTTCCTAAATCATTAAGGGAACTTCCCATGATTTATGTTTATCATTTTGTAATTAGATTAGGCTTCCTAATATGATAGTTACCTTGTGCGAGTGGTCTTTTGCATCTATAAAATAGGTCACCCACCCTCGAAAAGGGGATGACATTCTTAACCTAGAGAACAGCAAAACATATCACTATTACGTATATACCTGGCCGGTTACTGGTAGTGTTGTCCACATTGTTGGCTCACCAATAGAATCGGGTGATCTGTTAGTGAAAGCGCATCGACGCACACGTGGACGTATATCACCTCATTAAAGGGGTCGAACCACATACAATCATCTGGTGTTTATCTCTCACTCTAAATCTCTCTTACCCAGATTTCGGCATCATCAATTTGGCGCCGTCTATGGGAAACGACTGCTTTCTCCAAAGACAAATCTTTGACTGATCAGCATGCCGCGGAAGAAGGGTAAGAAGACTGCTACTCCTACAGGTCAGGCGGACTCACAGGTCGGCCAACCGATCGCCTCCATGACCTCTGACCAGATTACTGCGGCACTTGCGCGACTCCTAAAGGGCCAGCAGCAAACTCAACAGTAGATCGAGGCGTTGCTGGCCCGACAGGAGAAGCTTCCTCAAATCGAGGGTCAGCCCGGGAAGGGCGCGCATGATCAGGAGCCCGTACGGGTCCGAAGGCGTGCCCACACCGATCCAATTTCGTCGCCGTCGTTTGAACGGTTCGGGAACGATGAGTGTAGTCGGGCTCCCGAATGAACCCGACGACATGCCCGAGCTACTACGGGCCGAACAGGGGACGCTAGGGAAATCATCAATATTAGATGTGCTGCCAGAGGGGAGGGGCCAGAACAAATGGCCTGGGAATCAACCAAAGACCCCCCGACCAAGGGCCGAAGGGATCTAAGGGGGAGTCCTTACAACCAGATACCCAGCTGCTGACTGTTCAGCAGCGCAAGACCCATCTGCTGACCCATCACAACCAGATACCCAGCTGCTGACTGTTCAGCAGCGCAAGGGGGAGTCCTTACAAGATTACGTCGACCGTTTCAATCAGTAGAGGCTCCAGATTCGCCACCTAGATGAAACAATCGCCATTATGGCTTTCTGCTCGAGAGTTCAGCACACTAAAGTTGCTACGTTGTTCCACCACGACCGACCGGCAACCCTAGTGGAACTCTCGGAGAGGGTTAGAAAGTATATTGACACAGAAAAATTCCTGAAGGCCAAGCGTGCCAGGTTCGAGGGAGATGAGTCCCCAAGATCTAAACGCAAGCGCGAGGGCTCCGAAAAGGGCCCAGGAAAGAAGCCAAAGCAGGAACAGTAAAAAGGTTGTCGGGATCAAGCTCCAATTGCCTTTACTCCACTTTCCCGACCTATCCACGAGGTCATGGCCGCCGCGGAGACCCAGAGGCTGCTCCAACAGCCGCCCAAGCTGAGAAGCCCACCCGGGAAGAGAAACCGGGACAAATTATGCCGGTATCATAAAGACCATGGCCACGACACAGAGGACTGTTTCAAGCTCAAGATGGCCATCGAAAGGCTTATTGAACAGGGTCATCTCGCCGAGTTCGTTGCAACGGACAAACGGGCTCGGCCAGATACCAGAGCTCCCGACCAGCCGCAACCGCTCAGTCAAATAAATGCGATCTCCGGAGGAACTTCGGGCGGAGATGAATCGCAGTTGATTAGGAAGAGGCATGCTCGGGCATCCCGGTCAGATGTCTGGCATGCTCAATCCGCCAGCTCCCCCCCTTCCCTCCCGACTGACGTACTAACATTTTTATCAGATGATGCGAAGGATCTGCATTGCCCCCATGATGACCCGCTGGTGGTAACGCTTTCCATAGCCAACTACGTGGTCAAGATGGTGTTGGTGGACATAGGTAGCTCCTCTGATATTATGTTTGTAGTAGCGTTCGATCATCTCGAGATATCAAGGGATCGGCTCCGACTGGTAGCCACTCCCTTGGTAGGGTTTAATGGATCTAGCACACAACCGGTCAGCACGATCGAGCTCCCGGTTCTTATGGGGACCTATACCTAGCAGACCTCCACACTGGTAAACTTGCCATCCTTAGAAGGCCAACTCTCAATCAAGCCAGAGTCGTTGTGTTAACGTACAGCCTGGTGGTTAAGTTCCCGACCCCTAACGACCCCGACAATCTATAGGGAGATCAGGCCACCGCTCGGAGCTGTTACGTTAGCTCCCTGCACTGGGAGGCCATCGCAGAAACATTGAGCATCCAGGAGATGGACCCGAGGGACAAACGTGATGGAATGAGTCTCGCGGAGGAGTTGGAGCAAGTGGTGCTGGACCCACAACTCCCCGATCGGTCTGTCAGCATCAGGACTCACTTGGAGCCACGCCTTAAGGAAGAGTTGATCTAGTTCCTACGATAGAGCTAGGACATCTTTACTTGGAGTTATGAAGGCATGTCTGGGATTAACCCCCAGGTTATATCCCATCGTCTCAACATCGACCCGGACTCCCGACCGGTCAAGTAGAAGAGATGGGGCATGGCTCCGGAGAGATAAGCAGAAGTGCGGTAAGAGATTGAAAAGCTCCTAAAGGCAAATTCCATCAGAGAAGTCCACTATCCCAATTAGTTGGCGAATGTAGTGCTAGTCAAGAAAAGCAACGGGAATTGGAGAATGTGTGTAAATTTCACCGATCTGAACAAGGCTTTCCCCAAGGATTGTTATCCACTGCCCAGGATAGATCTCCTTGTAGATTCAACGGCAGGTCACTCACTCTTCTCGTTTATGGACGCCTACTCCGGGTACAACAAGATCAGTATATACCCCGGGGACGAGGAAAAAACCTCCTTCATCACGGACCAGGATACTTACTGCTACAAAGTGATGCCCTTCGACCTCAAAAACGTGGGGCGACTTACCAACATCTAGTCAATCAAATGTTCAAGGATTTAATCAGGAAATCGATAGAGGTTTATGATTCGTGTCCAATATTGCATTCTTAGCTTCATAATTTTACCCCTATTGGACACAAATTATCACTTATATTGGGAGATTTAATGGATAAATTGTACTTTTGTTGTTCTTCTTGATGTTCTCTCTTTACTAATAATACCCATTTTTCTTATAGGTAATTGAGGCATTGTTGGAGGCCTTGTTTGTGAGGAATAAAGGAAGAAGTCAAAAGCTACCCGAGCGGATCGATCCGCCCCTTTCACTTGGATCGATCCGCGCGTTTTATAGAACTCCCTGCCCAGAAATCCGAATGCGGATCGATCCGGATTTTCAATGCGGATCGATCCGCGTGTTTCGCTGAAGATTCTAACGGCGAATTAAAGAAGCGGATCGATCCGGCTTTTGCCTTGGATCGATCCGCGGCTGCTGAAAACTGCTCTCTTTTATTTACAAGTTTGCCATTGTGTGGGTTTTGTATAAATAGATAGAGATAGAGATTTTTAGGGTATATTTTGGATCATATATCTTGTATTTTTTCCCAACATTCTTCTTCTTCTTCTCTCATTTTTGGAACCCACTTGGGTTCCCTTTTTATTTCTTCTTCATTTGTATAAACTTGAAGCTGGGATTGAAGTGTTAATGGCTAGGTATATTTTCTATCTCTTTTCCTTTGATGATATTGCTATGTTTTCCATTGATTAGTTAGGTTTACTTAGGTTGTGGATCATGAACTCTTGGATTTAATGTTGTAGCATTTCTAGGGTTCATTTGTGTAGGATTCAAAACTAAGGGATTCATCTTAGTTGTATTGCAACTATGATTGTTAAAACTTGGACTTCGAATCCTACCCTATGTATTTCATATGGAATATTATGTAACCTTGTGTTTTGCACCCCATGTGTTTGATAAATGTTGTGTGTGGGATTTAAAACTTGGAGTCTTCATCTTTGATGTCAAGCATCTTTGATTGTTCAAACTCTTGGGTTTTAAATACTACCTTTTGAAGGCTTCATAGGTGGTTTGTCCACCAAGTAGATTAGTTAGTGTATGGGGGACAAATCATTCGGATTAGAAGCCATAGAGGCTTCATCTTGTATTTCATGCATCCTTGATAGTCAAACGTTAGCTTCAAATCCGTTTCTATGGAAATCTTAAAACTCATTTCATCTAACACATAGGTGCATTCCAAGTGTTTGATAATATGCCACAATGAGATGTTACCTTAGAATGTGCTTGAAACTTTAGTCCATTTCATCTTGTTGTGACCCAAGATGGGGGGAATGATCCCAACCTATTGCTTTTTAGATTAGTATTTATTTACCTTTTATCCTCCAAAAACCAAACAAAAAGCCGCAAGACGCAATGTCATTTTTATTCTCTTTCATCATCTTTTCTTATTTATTTCTTTTGAGCATTATAATTAGTTACTAAACCTCCCAAACGTTGTTCTTGTATCAATCCCTGTGGACTCGACACCCTACTTCCAAATGCTACATTTTTAATAGGGTTAAATAAGAACTTGATTTTGACTTAATCAAAATGGCGCCGTTGCCGGGGATTGGCGACAACGTTAAGTTGTTTAGTTTCTAATTATATGCGCTTTTGCATTTGATCTTTTTATTTTGTCTTTGTTTTGAAGGATTAGCTACTCTTGAAGAGCTAAACCTCCATCTAGGATGTTGATGACACATTGGTCTTGCATGGGGAAGGTACTAGTATCTCCTTTGGTTGTTGTTCTTTAAAATTTTGGCATATGTAATTGATTTTCATGATTTCTTACATAGTTGTGCTTAATAGAAGTGGTGTATTGTTGCACATGAGTCATTCTAAGAGAAGTTGACTTGTCTACCATGTAGCTTAGTTAATGTAGGGTGGATGTGTCATTCTAATCAAAGGTGTTGCATAGTGTAGTAATTTACCACTTACTTGTTATTGTGATAGTTATGCTTTGTGTTAAGATGCTTGACTCATATCCAAGAAAATGTGATGTGCTCCACCATGTAGTTTAGTTAACGTAGTTTAGTTAATGTAATTTAGTTGTAGGGTGGGCAAATCATATTAATCAAAGTAAAGTCATAGTATAGTAATGCAAAGTTTGATTATTTTGCCAAACTTTCTAGAACACTTCTTTTAAAGGAATATTATTTCTCTTTTGCATGTTGGGCTAGTGGTAGAATCAACATTCTAACCTTCACATTCATCCGCATCATCTCCTTATCATTCCATTTTCTTTTCTTTTGTGTTTTGGTTTTTCTTTTTATTTTCTTCTTTTATTTACTTGATGTGCTCGGTAGTGATTCATGTGCAGGAACATTTTTTTTGTGCTTATCGGGGATCGCTCCTTTTGTTGGTGATATCACTCTATCCCTACTCATTTTTGTCCTTGTTTCGAACCATGTGCATTAGGGACAATGCAATGTTCTAGTTGGGGGGTGTGTGATATTCACCCATCATATTGATGTTCAATTTTCTTCTTGCCATTAATTCTCCAAGCATGTTTTGGTTGTTAATAAAAGAAAAGATGATTAAAAAAAAAAAATTAATTAAATTTAAATTTTAATTAATTAAAAAAAAAATAGTTTTCAATGATTTTAGTATAGTTGCTTCGTTCTAATGCCGAGCGATGACGCTTGTCTTGAGTTTTCATTCGATATTGGTATGCGTCACTTGTTGAATCCCATTAGTTCTATAACTATCTTGATTATAGTAAATTTCATGAAGTTCAAATCTTGGATTATCGAGCACGTTGTTTCACTACTTGTATTAAGATAATGTTTAATGCAATTGTTATCCTAAAATCGTTTAAAACAATTGTGGAGACTTTACCCTTGTGAGCTTTAGATCCTTTTCTCCATTGTTGAGTGTTACATACTTCAATTCTCTCTTTGTGAAAAACATACATAAGTCGTAGATAATCTCATCTTCTTGCTTTGATTGTTCATTAGAGGAATCTTTTTGTGTGGGATGCAAAACTCTTGCTTGCCTGTCATTGTAGTGGAGAACTAAGAATCACATTGACCGAGAAAATGATTTTAGGTCCTTTCTTTTACCATGTCTAACCTCAATCACACATACCCTTCCTTCACTTAACCATACGCTTTCCATATCCATGTTTGAATTACATTTGTGGGATGTCTTTGCATGAGATCGTGTTTGTAAGGTTGCAAAAGAGATTAAACCATGTTGTTGTGAGAGTACAAAGAAAAAGAAAAAGAAAATTATAATAAAAAAAAAAAGAAAAAGAAAAAGAAAAAGAGCTTCATAGTCAATTGTACTTCTCTTTTTGAGCTTCAAAGAAATATTTGTGGATGATTCATCTCTTGTGGTCCTCTGTATCCATGCATTCCAATAAATCTCAAGTTTGTACTCAAACATCTCGCTTCATTTCCCCTTGTCCTTCACCTCATATCACTTTCCACGTTACAACCCCCTCAAGGTCCTAATTGATTATCAAGTTTTGTGATTCGGAGTTTGAGACTGTCATGACAAGTAGTTAGAGTTATTTCACATCCTCTAGTGAATAGTATCTTTCATGAGATTAATTTTTACTCATTTTTCACGCTTACGTTTTTCATCATTGGCATGTGCGTGGCTTTGATATCCATTTTCATTACTCTATTTACCCGCATGCCCCGAGAGTATTACCCATTTCGAGTGATTCATTTTTAGAGTGTAATACCGGCGAGAATTGAGTTGAAGCACGTTTTGAACGAAATTCGGATTATGAAAGCATTGCCTTCTTCTTGATAGTTTGTAGTTATGCACTTCACACCACACACGCATCCAAGATTGAACTTAATGAAATTTATCTAATAATCTTGATAGTTTGTGAATTTTTGGGATTTGCGTGTCATGTGTCAAAATCTTTTGAAAATTCGTGGGACTATGTTGAGTGTCAACGTTAGATAGTGGGCAACTATCGTGAGGAAACAAAATGTTTGTGGGTATCATTCCAAGAACCCTCCGGAGACAAAACTCCGCCTCTACGGGTAACCTAGAGGTTTAACGGCTTGTTGCATTCGCTAAATGCAATCGTGTTCCCCACGAAAACGGTTTATCTTTCATTTTAAATAAATTGTTGTGCAAGGTTATTCTTAAATCTCTTAGTATTTAGTTTTGTTGCTAAGAGACTAGCAACATGCTAGTTGGGGGGTGTGATTCGTGTCCAATATTGCATTCTTAGCTTCATAATTTTACCCCTATTGGACACAAATTATCACTTATATTGGGAGATTTAATGGATAAATTGTACTTTTGTTGTTCTTCTTGATGTTCTCTCTTTACTAATAATACCCCTTTTTCTTATAGGTAATTGAGGCATTGTTGGAGGCCTTGTTTGTGAGGAATAAAGGAAGAAGTCAAAAGCTACCCGAGCGGATCGATCCGCCCCTTTCACTTGGATCGATCCGCGCGTTTTATAGAACTCTCTGCTCAGAAATCCGAATGCGGATCGATCCGGATTTTCAACGCGGATCGATCCGCGTGTTTCGCTAAAGATTCTAACGGCGAATTAAAGAAGCGAATCGATCCGGATTTTGCCTTGGATCGATCCGCGGCTGCTGAAAACTGCTCTCTTTTATTTACAAGTTTGCCATTGTGTGGGTTTTGTATAAATAGATAGAGATAGAGATTTTTAGGGTATATCTTGGATCATATATCTTGTATTTTTTCCCAACATTCTTCTTCTTCTTCTCTCATTTTTGGAACCCACTTGGGTTCCCTTTTTATTTCTTCTTCATTTGTATAAACTTGAAGCTGGGATTGAAGTGTTAATGGCTAGATATATTTTCTATCTCTTTTCCTTTGATGATATTGCTATGTTTTCCATTGATTAGTTAGGTTTACTTAGGTTGTGGATCATGAACTCTTGGATTTAATGTTGTAGCATTTCTAGGGTTCATTTGTGTAGGATTCAAAACTAAGGGATTCATCTTAGTTGTATTGCAACTATGATTGTTAAAACTTGGACTTCGAATCCTACCCTATGTATTTCATATGGAATATTATGTAACCTTGTGTTTTGCACCCCATGTGTTTGATAAATGTTGTGTGTGGGATTTAAAACTTGGAGTCTTCATCTTTGATGTCAAGCATCTTTGATTGTTCAAACTCTTGGGTTTTAAATACTACCTTTTGAAGGCTTCATAGGTGGTTTGTCCACCAAGTAGATTAGTTAGTGTAGGGGGGACAAATCATTCGGATTAGAAGCCATAGAGGCTTCATCTTGTATTTCATGCATCCTTGATAGTCAAACGTTAGCTTCAAATCCGTTTCTATGGAAATCTTAAAACTCATTTCATCTAACACATAGGTGCATTCCAAGTGTTTGATAATATGCCACAATGAGATGTTACCTTAGAATGTGCTTGAAACTTTAGTCCATTTCATCTTGTATTGACCCAAGATGGGGGGAATGATCCCAACCTATTGCTTTTTAGATTAGTATTTATTTACCTTTTATCCTCCAAAAACCAAACAAAAAGCCGCAAGACGCAATGTCATTTTTATTCTCTTTCATCATCTTTTCTTATTTATTTCTTTTGAGCATTATAATTAGTTACTAAACCTCCCAAACGTTGTTCTTGTATCAATCCCTGTGGACTCGACACCCTACTTCCAAATGCTATATTTTTAATAGGGTTAAATAAGAACTTGATTTTGACTTAATCAGTTTACGTCGACGATCTTTTGGTCAAGAGCCGAGATGAGTCTGACCATCTCGAGCATCTGTCTGGGGCCTTCAACATCTTAAGAAAGTTCGGGATGAGGTTGAAATAGGCCAAATCCACATTTGGCATCTCGTTCGGGAAGTTCCTGGGGCACCTAGTCAACAGGCGAGGAATTGAGGCGAACCTCGAGAAAATACGAGCAATCATCAACATGCAATCACCAAGGTCCACAAAGAAGTTCGGAGTCTGGCCGGACGGGTAGCCGCATTAAATAGATTTGTCTCTTAAGCTACCGACCGGTGCCGGCCATTTTTTAAGATCCTTCGAAAGGCTTTTCAATGGTCTGAAGAGTGCAAAGAGGTCTTACAGGAATCAAGAAGTACCTGGCGTCACCCCATCTACTCTCAACACCAGTATCAGGGGAGGATTTATTCTTGTACTTGGCAGTATCGCCCTCGGCTGTAAGCTCAGCGCTTATTCGAGAGGAGCATGGGATATAGTTCCCGGTGTATTACACTAGTCGAGCACTCTAAGGTGCGGAATGTCAGTACCCCCGCATCGAGAAGCTGGCCTTTGTCCTCATCACCTCTACCCGGAGACTTTGTCCCAATTTCCAGGCACACGTCATCATAGTCCTCACGGACCAACCTCTCCGCCAGATCCTAAGCAGGCTAGAGACATCCGGAAGGCTGGTTAAATGGGCATTGGAGCTGGAAGAATTTGAAGTGGTTTACAGACCCCAGACGGCAATAAAGGGACAAGCAGTGGCAGATATTCTTGTAGAGTTCACCTACCCAAAAGAGGTAACCGAAGAGCTCGACCCACCGGTCACACCACCCGATTTACAGCCAGATACTAGGACCTGGGTACTACATATTGACAGATCATCCAACAAATAGGGCAGCAGGGCAGGGATTATCCTAACCACACCCGATGGGATCCAATTAGAGTACGCATTGCGATTCGGGTCCCGGGCCTCTAACAACGAGGCCGAGTATGAAGCCCTATTGGTTGGATTATAGTTGGCTACTTCAATGGTTGTGCAGCAAGTCTAGGGATACAGTGACTCCCAGCTCGTGGTCAACCAAGTCAATTAGGAATATAAAGCCCGGGAAGACAACATGGTAGCCTACTTGACATTCGTTCGAACAGTCTCCAACAAGTTCAAGGGATTTTCCATCACACAAATCCCGAGGAACGAGAACACTAGGGCCGATCGGTTAGCCCATCTCGCCTCGTCCTCCGAGTCAGACTTACCTAGGATAAGGGGAGAATACCTGCCCGAGCCTAGCGTGGTTAACCCGAGGGGCATGGAGGTCAAACCGGTCGCCTTAGGGCCCAGCTGGATGGACCCGAACATGACCTACCTCACCACCGGTGCTTTATCAGACAAAAGAGAAGAAGCTCGGCGGGTGAAATACCGGATAGCGAGATACCACCTCGTTGATGGTATCCTCTACAAAAGGGGGTTCACTATTCCCTATCTCCGATGTGTTCACCCAGCACATGTCCAAGCAATATTGTATGAAATCCACGAAGGAGTGTGCGGGAACCACGTGGGAGCTCGGGCACTCTCTCGAAAGGCCTTGCTACAGGGATACTATTGGCCAACGATGGATCGGGATTCCCAAGAGTATGTTAAGAGGTGTGACAAGTGTTAGAGATACTCGCCATTAATCAACCGCCCTGGAGAACTCCAGACACCAATCTTTAGTCCCTGGCCGTTCGCTCAGTGGGGTATCGATATTGTTGGTCCCCTCCCGATAGGAAAAGGATAAGTCAAGTTTGCCGTCATCACTGTTGACTATTTCACCAAGTAGGCAGAGGCCGAGCCCTTGGCAACAATTATAAAGAAAAAGATGAAAAATTTTGTTAAGAAAAACATTCTCAGCAGATTCGGCATTCCCCGGGTTCTAGTTAGCGACAACGGCAGGCAGTTCGATACCCTGATATTCAGACAGTTCTGCTCGGGCTACGGGATATTGAATCACTATTCTTATTCTGAGCACCCCCAAGCCAATGGCCAATCCGAGGTGACAAACCGAACAATATTTTAGTCAATCAAAACTAGGCTTAAAAATGCCAAAGGTCTTTGGGAAGATGAACTACTGACCCTTCTGTGGGCATACCAAACTACTCCCCGGGCGGCAACAAGTGAGACACTATTCTCACTTACTTACGGGTTTGAGGCGGAAGTCCCCACGGAGCTCGAGTTACCCACTTACCGGGTGACGAATTTCATCGAGCAAGGCAATGGGAAAGCCCTCAGAGGAGAGCTTCACTTAATAGAAGAAAAAAGGGATCGGGCATATCTGAAAGTGGCAGCCTGCAAACAGAGGGTCTCCCGGTACTTCAACAACAAAGTAAAGCACCACAGCTTTCAAGTAGGAGATCTGGTCAACAGGCCGGGTACCTACTGGTTACAAACCTTGGATGGGCATGATCTATCTCACCCTTTGAATATACAACATCTCTGTAAGTATTTTCAGTGATGTAAGCATGGGGACGGACCAGCATGGGTTAGGAAATTGAAATTTCTGTTTATCTGTAGCTCTTCTGAGCATTTTTATTTATTTATCAAATGAAATTCTGCTTTTACTAATCGTTCGCCCCACACGCAATCAGGCCAAAAGACCTCAGGCTCACACCCAGGGCACAAATGACCTCGGGATAACACCCGAGGCATAAAAGACATCGGGATAACACTCGAGGCGAAAGACATCGGGGTCACACTCGGGATTCTGGCTTTGCTTAGGTCCACAATCTAAGATGGGGCCCCCTAGGTGGCTGATGATAGCAAGTCTCAAAAGACCCTACAACCACCCATGTTATAGGTCAGTTTCCTAGGGCCATTCCCCTCACTAACGCCCGCCTTAACAAAAGCTTGGGGGGCAGGGGAATACTGGACTAAAACAGGAAATCACACCGGGCACTAACAGGACTAGGAATTCCAGAACATTCCTAAGTACCTACAATGTCCAGAGAAACCGCTCGGATAATAACAGGACCCAGGTCCCACATCATACCAAGCATAACCTATAATACAGGTTCCCAGAAGACCTAGTGTTCTCTACCAGTCACAGTCCTAAAACTTTTGCTAAGGCAGAGTTATGGAAAGACTAAAAATTGGTCGGTCATCGGCAATAATAAATAGGCAAGTACAGAAACAGCATGGTGATTGATGAACAAAGGTGGCCTCGAAGGACCTTTTCATTAATTAGACAAAAGCTTGTACAGAGCCTGGGGGGCAGTTGTAGTAGCCTCACAAAAAAAAAGAGAGAAAAGAAATAAAGCAAGCTATGGGTCGTTTACGACGACCTCCTCATTTGTCTCTCCAGTCTCTCCCTCCGGGGTGGTGCCGTCCCTCGGGGCAGAGCCCCTGCCCGGGGCAATGTCTTCAGCAACCCCGGCCTCATCAGTAGCAGTGGGACCCATGTCCCAGTAGTCTGAGTCGATCCCTTCATAGGACAAGATGTCCCACTCGGGATGGTCCCGGGCCAGCCTCCTCTTCAGGTCCTCGTAGCCTTGGAAGAAACCATCGTCGAAGGCTTCCTCCGTGGATCCCGCCGCTGCCGCCTTTGCCACGGCCTTAGCCTTGGCCTCCGCCGCCGCCGCCTCGATTGCCTGGGCGGCCTCCAAATCTGCCAGGGCGGCTGCCAACTCCGCCTGCGCTGCGCCGAGGCTTGGGGCTAAGCCCTTAACTTTATCCTTCTCCATATCTAGGGCGGTTTCCCTGGCCTCCGAAGTGGCCCATTCTTATGATAAGGTAGCGTCAACGGAGTGGCCCTCCTGACTAGAGGAGGCAGGAAGGACTCAGCACCGACAGTCATGTAACCGACCTGCAATGAACACAAACTGGTCGGTTACTAAATGAATAAGGTAAATAGAAGAGAATGATGATAAATGAGCAGAGGCGGAAAGACTTACAGAGTGAGACAGGCTCTATAGCCATCCCTGAAAGGCCTGGGGAGACATGTTTGCACACATATCCACTTGGCTAGGGAGAAGGCCCCGTCTGACCCTCTCCCTGATCTTAGCTGATTCGCCAAGAAGCGTACCAGACGGTACGTCCGCTCGGGGGATATTTTCCTCCACCACCACCCCAGGGGGGGCCGAAGTCTCCCCGGGTGTCAGACGAGCCTGTGGCCCATGCCTTAACCGCTAGAGCGGGCGGTCGCTGCCCGAGGTCTCAGCAGCAGGTCTCTTTCCTCTGCCCGCAACCCGGGCGGCAGTAGCGGCGACGACCTGTCTGGCCCTCAGCTGCTCGAGATCTCTCCGGTGACCAATCTCTGCGAAGGACAGGAGAACCATGCGGTCAGTAGCCAGGGAAAATAGTGAAGAATACAATAGGAAAAAGGCTAAGGCCATATGTGGATATCGCAGGTTTTCTTTACCCACAGCTTTTCAAAATCAATTTCTAAAAACAAATGAGTCGCCACTTAATTTTTTAAAAGGAAAATTAAGAAACCATTTTAAAGCAAACTGATCTTTTTGCGAAACCAAAGATAAACTGGGTTCGGGGATTATGGAATGAAAGGGGAAGGAGCCCGACGGACTAAAACACCCCCTTTCATCCTATCTCCCGATAGGCCTCTACTCAACATCCTTTTTAATCAAATTAATAATCTAAGCATGCCCTCAATTAATACATATATAGGTATACATAACACAAGCATGTTGAAAATGGTGTAAAATTGCTAACGGCAAAATATCATTCATAAGCCACGTAATTCAAGTAGCAAGCAACATGATATGCAATAGAGAACTAGAAAACATACCCGGGATCCGGCCGCGAATATTAAACGTGCAATGCATGCGAGAATAGAAATCCTAAAAGGTCTCTATCACATATAAACACATAAGGCAAGACCTAGTCTAAAGTGTCGCACATGGAGTCGAAAATCAATTCAAAATCAAAGAAATGAATTAAACTAGAGAAGGGATGAGAAATTGTACCTCAAATGCGCTACAAAACAAAGATTAGTCCACATGCTTCACATAATAATATGATATCAAAAATCAATCCCAATCCTCTAGCTTAAATCTATTAAGCATGAAATCCAACTTTATTCAATGGCTAGTTCTAATCATAAGCATTGATGTGCATAAATGAATGAATGTGAATAAGAATAAAACATGGATTTATTCACTAATTTGGATCACTAAGCCTCTGGGTTTAATCTAAATTATCATTATTCAAAACATGGTTTGAGTCCTAAGTGTCATGCCCATTCCAGTATTTCATAGTTTAATCATGCATGATATGAAATTTTATGAATTATCATTGATATATGATAATTGAGGATAAGTGGTTGACTGTGGTCAACGGTAAGGTGTCAGTGAGGACACGGGAACATGGAAGTTCATATTGCATAATCATGAGTAAATGACATTTATATGATTTAAATGTTATTTGACTTTATCTGGTATTCCTGTGAATAGTAATTATACATGTGTAGTATAATTCTGGTAAATTTTAATTTGGTAGTATCATTTCGAGAACTAATTAGAAGTTTGAGGAACTCACGGGGAGGTAAACGTAATTTTTAGAACTTTTGTCTATATATAGATGAGGATGAGATTCATTCTCATCCAAACTTCCTAAAATATCTAGAAAGAGGAGAGAGAAGGGAGATTTGGAGCCAACGGGCTTTGCGACGCCGATCGACGACCGTTCGTCCGTCAGATTTTCTCCAGATTTCAGATTTGAACTCGTGGAGGTAAGATCTACGTTTTGACACCACTTAGGCCGTGTTTGGCCAAGTTTTGTAAAGATCTTAATTTTAGACTTTTGGGAAAAAAAGGTATAAACTTGTAGGAATTTTCTCAAATTCGGAATCCGACGTTTATTTAGCCTCCTAGTCGATCCTTCAAAGTTTGGGGGAAATCGCACGAGGTATGAAGTTCTAACTTGTGAAATATAGGGAAATACATGTTTTATATTTCGACGACGAAATTGTGATCCGGGCGAAATCCATGTATAAATTGTAGGCCCGTTAATTATGCACGCGCTAAATTATGAAAAGCATGTCTAAATTTATGCGAGCACGTTAAGTTGTCTATGTGGGTCAAAGGGGAGTCTTATACAAATTCATGCTGGAGTAAGCTTCTCGATGTTTGAGAATTTAGTAGTGACGGCTACTGTGCATGGTTGATAGACTTGGACTTGCCATGGCACTTGTGGATACAATGGTTGATAGACTTGGACTTGCCATTGGTATCGCGATTTAAGGCTTGGACTTGCCGCTACAGGATGAATGCGTATTTTTCTTCCTAGAGACTATTGTATGATTTATGAGATTAAAGCATGATTTGTCATATATTGTACATGTTAGACTTGTATACTCAGCATATAGCTGAGCAGTGGAGATGTACTCCATTGCAGGTAAGAAGAAGGATAAGAAGAAGCGCGATGAGTGAGGCCGATGAACGCCGGGGATATCACACTTGTATATGTTTTTGTTTTAAATCCTAAACTTGTGTAAGGATTTGAATGTTGTAAGATGTTGTAATAGAATCATGGATTAGTTCCGTAGTACCGTAATCTTGTAATTGAACGTCTGTATTTATGTTTTAATATGTTGGAAATCAGTTATGGTCGTGGTTGTTGTTGGTTTTGATAAGCATGTGTTGTTAATTTTCATCACAGGGCTGCTAGCAGGGGAGCAGTCGACTGGACCCAGGGTCAGTCGACTGGATCTCGTGTGGTTGAGACACTGTAAGTGAATAATAGAAAAGCAGTCGACTGGACCTCTTCATCAGTCGACTGAACCACTGTTGATTTTGGCTACTGCTTCTAATAATAGAAAAGCAGTCGACTGGGCAGTCGACTGGACCTCTGTTGAGGATTTAGGGTTTTAGTTTCTGCCAGGCACAGTCGACTGGACCCTAGTACAGTCGACTGGGCAGTCGACTGAACCTCTGTATTTTGACATGGATTCTTGTGAACACTTTTGATTGAACAAAACTTTTTATAACTCCGATTTCAATGGATTTTACAAACTCAGAGGGTAATGTTCCCTAAGTTTTAAATAACCAGGGTTGTTTTAAAGTTCTTTCTGCTGCGTATATTTATATGATTGTTTGGATGAGCCTTGGTGGCGTGCCACGTGTCCTATTTCCTCGCGTAGTTGGATGGGTCGTGACATTTATTGGTATCAGAGCTAGAGGTAACAAAACTTTGGGAACGTTCGACGACGAGTGGAGTGTTGAGTGAATTGCCACATGTTTTCAATTGCATTCATGCATCTTAGAGATGTTTGATGCATATGGATGTTGTTTTACATACATACTATTATTATTGTTGTACATGCATAGTGTTTATGCATTGAGAACTACAGGATTGTAATCATGGATGACCGAGAGTTATCACCCCATACCCGACGAATGAATGAAATGGCAGAGATGATGGGGAATATGGGGGAAATGATACGGAATATATCGGAGCGACTGCCTCCCACGCCTCACATTGAAGTGGAACCAATAACTGTAGTACATGCACCCGAAAATAGGGGTATGAGATCAATATCTGAACAGTTTGCTCGCAAGAAATCGATGGAATTTCATGGGACACCCGATCCAACGCTCGCAGAACATTGGATAATGGACATGGAACGAATCTTCCGATCTATCCCGATGACCGATAGGGAGAAGATGGAAAATGCAAGTGATGTACTGAAGGGTGAAGCCCAGAACTGGTGGATAAATGTACTAGATCAAGGGGCACCGATTACTTGGGAAGGGTTCAAGGCGAAATTCAATCGCCGGTTCTTTCCACGAGCCGCCTACAATGCAAAGAAGAGAGAATTTGATAACTTGAAGCAAGGAGACATGACTGTGACGGAGTATACTTCCAAGTATAATGCGTTGTTGAGGTTTGGAAAGGGTTCTGTACCAGAGGAGGAAGATAGGGCAAGGAAATTTGAAGAGGGCTTAAGGGAAAATATCCGTTTGAGGGTAAAGACTTACGAGCATTCGACCGTGGCAGCAGTACAACAAACGGCACTAGTGGCCGAGAGTGGGATGGAAAGGTCGAGACAGAATCAGCATGGAAAACGAAGCAATGAGAGTGGGGATAGGAACCAAGGCGGATCTTTCAAGAGGCCGTTTTAAAGAGGCTCTGGTTCTAGTTCCAGTGATTTCAGGAGAACGCCAAGTAACATGCCGTTGTGTTCACTTTGCAACCGACCACACTCAGGCCGATGTTTCATGACCAAACCCCAGAACAGGAACCAAGGCGGGGGTAGTACAAATTCAACACCCGACATGAGAGGCAAGTGTTATGATTGTGGAGTATTTGGGCACCAAGCCAGGGATTGCCCGAGGAAGTATCTTCAGCAAGGAGCTAGTTCTATGGCTTCCAGTGGGTCGAAGCCTAGACAGTCCAATGACGGAGGACAAAGGACGGAACAACGTCAAGGAAGAGCATATCAGATGAACCCAGGAGATGTGACTGCTTCCGAGACAGTAGTCTCATGTATGGTGCTTGTATGTTCGCACTTAGCACGCATACTTGTTGACTCAGGATCTACGCATTCATTTGCATCACATGCTTTTGTTGAACATTTAAATGTTAAATCGGCACCGTTAGGATATGAATTGTCTATTTATTGGCCACTTAGTAAATTGATAGTGACGTCTACTATATATAAGAACTGTGAAATCAAATTAGGCGAGAAGTTGATGACTGTAGACCTTATACCGATTGGGGTGAATCATTTTGATGTGATACTGGGAATGGATTGGTTAGCCCTTAACCAAGCTACCATAGATTGTGAACGGAAAGAAGTTAATTTTCGATCACCGGTACATGGGAACTTTTGTTTCCAAGGGAGTGGGGTTATATCGCCGCCGTATTTGATTTCAGCTATCCGAGCGGGAAAGTTATTGAAAAAGGGATGTCATGGATTTCTATGTTCAGTGACTGATGTCTCGGCGACTGAATTAAAAGTAGAAGACATTCCGATAGTGCGAGAATATTCAGATGTATTTCCTGATGAGCTACCAGATGTTCTTATTGAGAGAGAGGTCGAGTTCACTATTGAGATTATACCAGACTCAAGGCCGGTATCCAAAGCACCGTATAGAATGGCACCAGTAGAATTGAAGGAACTGAAAGTTCAGCTACAAGAGTTACTTGACAAGGGTTTCATTCGACCAAGTATTTCGCCGTGGGGAGCTCCAGTGTTGTTTGTAAAGAAGAAAGATGGTTCAATGAGAATGTGTGTGGATTATCGGGAACTGAACAAATTGACAATCAAGAACAAGTATCCACTACCCAGAATTGATGACTTATTTGATCAACTTCGTGGGGCACAAGTATTCTCCAAAATAGACCTAAGATCGGGTTATCATCAGTTGAAAGTGAAGGCCGAAGATGTTGAGAAAACAGCTTTCAGAACGCGTTATGGACACTATGAGTTCTTAGTTATGCCATTTGGGGTTACTAATGCACCAGCCGCGTTCATGGACCTTATGAATCGAGTATTCAAAGATTATTTGGACGACTTTGTGATTGTATTCATTGACGATATCCTTATCTATTCACCTAGTGAGATAGAACACGAGGACCACTTGAGGTTGATACTTCAGAGATTACGAGAGAAACAATTATTTGGGAAATTCAAGAAATGTGAATTTTGGTTACCTAGTATTACTTTTCTTGGTCACGTAATTGACAAGAATGGAGTATCAGTTGACCCTCACAAAGTAGAAGCTATATCAAATTGGCAAGGACCGACTTTCGTATCTGAAATTCGAAGTTTCTTGGGATTAGCGGGATACTACCGCCGTTTTATTGAACATTTCTCGAAGATCTCATTGCCAATGACAAAGTTAATGAGAAAGGGAGTTACATTTGAATGGAGTCAGGAATGTGAAGACAGTTTCCAAGAATTGAAAGCACGGTTGACGAGAGCACCTATTTTGACAATACCATTCGGAACTGAGGGGTTTGTGATCTATAGTGATGCTTCACGGTTAGGATGCGTGTTGATGCAAGGGGGTAAAGTGATTGCTTATGCTTCTAGACAGTTGAAGATAGGCCTGTCAACGGACCGGGTCTAGGCTCGGATCCGGTCCAGATCCGGCTCAGTTAGACGGATCTGAGCTTTTTTTAAGATCCGAATCCGGATCCGGATCCGAATCCGAATAGAGTTGTATGAAAACGGACTGGATATGGATTTAATAGATCCGATCCGCCTAAGACCCGATCCGAATTTGTATATGTTATATATATAAATAATATAATATATGTTAGAGAAATCTCTTCCATTCAAAATTTTAATCCAAGGGTGTATATATAACATAATTTTGGACAAACCCCTAACTCTAACCCTAAGAAATTAGATTGTATTGGCATTTCAAATGAGTAATATTACTTTTTTACAAGTAGGATTTCTATTCGGATCGGATCGGATATCCGGATCTTAACAAATCCGGATATGGGATAAACCTCGTAGATCCGTCGGATATACGGATCGGATCCGGACTAAAATATGTTTGTCGGATCCGGATCCGGATCTGGCCGATCCGGTCCATATCCGATCCATTTACAGGCCTAGTTGAAGACACATGAGATTAATTATCCTACTCATGATCTGGAATTAGCTGCAGTAATTCATGCTTTGAAGATTTGGAGACATTATTTGTACGGAGAAAAGTGTGAGATATTCACAGACCACAAGAGTTTGAAATATATTTTCACCCAACGGGATTTGAACATGAGACAACGAAGATGGTTGGAGTTGATGAAGGATTATGATCTTTCGATTGAGTACCATCCGGGAAAGGCGAATGTATTAGCCGATGCATTAAGCTGGAAGACGCCGAGGAATTTAGCCGACGAGCTAACACAACAAAAAGAATTGGTAAAAGAAATGGAACGTTTGGACTTGGATGTGATACCAAAGACTAGTGGTGATTTGATGATGGCGATTATGGCAGACCCAGATATTATTGATGAGATCAAGAAAGAATAATTTAACGATGTCTATTTGTGCAAAATGAGGGATGAGATACCTTTGGGAAAGCGACCTGGTTTTGTATTAGAACAAGGAACGTTGAAACTGGGAAACCGATTATGTGTACCGAATGTGAAAGACTTGAAAGAGAGAATTCTAGAAGAAGCTCATAGTACCAAATACTCAGTACACCCGGGAAGTAATAAGATGTACAGAAACCTGAGGGAAAACTTTTGGTGGAAGGGTATGAAGAGTGAAGTTGCCAAGTTTGTATCCGAATGTTCGGCATGTCAACAGGTCAAGGCAGAGAGACAAGTACCCGCGGGGTTACTACAACCTATGCCAGTGTCGGAATGGAAATGGGACGAGATCATGATGGATTTTGTTTCAGGATTTCCACGATCAATCAATAAGAATGACAAGATTTGGGTTATAGTTGACCGATTAACCAAGTCAGCTCATTTTCTACCGATCAAGACGACTAAACCGTCCAAGTTAACGGAATTGTATGTGAAAGAGATTGTAAGACTATATGGAGTCCCAGCTGTGATTGTATCAGATAGTGATAGTAGTTTTACGTCAAGGTTTTGGGGAAGTTTGCAAGAAGCTATGGGTACGAAATTGAGTTTCAGTACTGCATTTCATCCTCAGACCGATGGACAGTCAGAGCGCATGATTCAGACGCTAGAGGATATGTTGAGACTTTGTGTATTAGATTTTGGGAGCGATTGGGAGCACCACTTGCCGTTAATTGAATTTGCGTACAATAACGGATTTCAATCAAGTATTGGTATGGCACCGTATGAAGCTTTGTATGGCCGTAAGTGTCGATCACCGGTTTGTTGGACCGAGGTTGGAGAAAGGAAGTTGTTAGGACCTGAGTTAATACAGGTGACCACTGAGAAAGTGAAGTTGATTCAAGAGCAACTCAAGGTAACTCAGAGCCGATATAAGAGTTATGCGGACTCTAAACGACGACCGATGAATTTTGAAGTGGGAGATTTCGTATATTTACGGGTATCGCCTTCAAAAGGTATTGTCCGATTTGGAAAGAGGGAAAAGCTAAATCCGAGATTCATAGGACCTTTTGAGATCCTAGAGAGAGTAGGTCCAGTGGCTTATCGATTGGCCTTGTCATCAGAGTTGGCACATGTACATAACGTATTTCACGTGTCGATGTTGAGACGGTGTATGACAGATGCGAATAAGATCATTGTACCTGAACCGTTGCAAATTCAGGGAGACTTGACTTATGTGGAACGACCAGTAGAGATCTTGGACCGCAAAGAACAAGTTTTGAGAACCAAGACTATTCCAATGGTGAAAGTGCTATGGTGTAGTCATACGGTGGAAGAGGCTACATGGGAAAGTGAGGAAGACATGAGGAATGAGTATCCATACTTATTCGACGCATGAGGTAAAGTTTGGGGACAAACTTCCTTTTTGGAGGGGAGAGTTGTCATGCCCGTTCCAGAATTTCATAGTTTAATCATGCATGATATGAAATTTTATGAATTATCATTGATATATGATAATTGAGGATAAGTGGTTGACTGTGGTCAACGGTAAGGTGTCAGTGAGGACACGGGAACATGGAAGTTCATATTGCATAATCATGAGTAAATGACATTTATATGATTTAAATGTTATTTGACTTTATCTGGTATTCCTGTGAATAGTAATTATACCTGTGTAGTATAATTCTGGTAAATTTTAATTTGGTAGTATCATTTCGAGAACTAATTAGAAGTTTGAGGAACTCGCGGGGAGGTAAACGTAATTTCTAGAACTTTTGTCTATATATAGATGAGGATGAGATTCATTCTCATCCAAACTTCCTAAAATATCTAGAAAGAGGAGAGAGAAGGGAGATTTGGAGCCAACGGGCTTTGCGACGCCGATCGACGACCGTTCGTCCGTCAGATTTTCTCCAGATTTCAGATTTGAACTCGTGGAGGTAAGATCTACGTTTTGACACCACTTAGGCCGTGTTTGCCAAGTTTTGTAAAGATCTTAATTTTAGACTTTTGGGAAAAAAAGGTATAAACTTGTAGGAATTTTCTCAAATTCGGAATCCGACGTTTATTTAGCCTCCTAGTCGATCCTTCAAAGTTTGGGGGAAATCGCACGAGGTATGAAGTTCTAACTTGTGAAATATAGGGAAATACATGTTTTATATTTCGACGACGAAATTGTGATCCGGGCGAAATCCATGTATAAATTGTAGGCCCGTTAATTATGCACGCGCTAAATTGTGAAAAGCATGTCTAAATTTATGCGAGCACGTTAAGTTGTCTATGTGGGTCAAAGGGGAGTCTTATACAAATTCATGCCGGAGTAAGCTTCTCGATGTTTGAGAATTTAGTAGCGATGGCTACTATGCATGGTTGATAGACTTGGACTTGCCATGGCACTTGTGGATACAATGGTTGATAGACTTGGACTTGCCATTGGTATCGCGGTTTAAGGCTTGGACTTGCCGCTACCGGATGAATGCGTATTTTTCTTCCTAGAGACTATTGTATGATTTATGAGATTAAAGCATGATTTGTCATATATTGTACATGTTAGACTTGTACGCTCAGCATATAGCTGAGTAGTGGAGATGTACTCCATTGCAGGTAAGAAGAAGGATAAGAAGAAGCGCGATGAGTGAGGCCGATGAACGCCGGGGATATCACACTTGTATATGTTTTTGTTTTAAATCCTAAACTTGTGTAAGGATTTGAATGTTGTACGATGTTGTAATAGAATCATGGATTAGTTCCGTAGTACCGTAATCTTGTAATTGAACGTCTGTATTTATGTTTTAATATGTTGGAAATCAGTTATGGTCGTGGTTGTTGTTGGTTTTGATAAGCATGTGTTGTTAATTTTCATCACAGGGCTGCTAGCAGGGGAGCAGTCGACTGGACCCAGGGTCAGTCGACTGGATCTCGTGTGGTTGAGACACTGTAAGTGAATAATAGAAAAGCAGTCGACTGGACCTCTTCATCAGTCGACTGAACCACTGTTGATTTTGGCTACTGCTTCTAATAATAGAAAAGCAGTCGACTGGGCAGTCGACTGGACCTCTGTTGAGGATTTAGGGTTTTAGTTTCTGCCAGGCACAGTCGACTGGACCCTAGTACAGTCGACTGGGCAGTCGACTGAACCTCTGTATTTTGACATGGATTCTTGTGAACACTTTTGATTGAACAAAACTTTTTATAACTCCGATTTCAATGGATTTTACAAACTCAGAGGGTAATGTTCCCTAAGTTTTAAATAACCAGGGTTGTTTTAAAGTTCTTTCCGCTGCGTATATCTATATGATTGTTTGGATGAGCCTTGGTGGCGTGCCACGTGTCCTATTTCCACGCGTAGTGGGATGGTCGTGACATTTATTGGTATCACTAAGACATTAAGAGACCATTTGAGTTGAAATAAGATTAGACAAAAACAGTAGCAGTTTTTTATGAATTACAGAGAGCAAACCAGATCTTAAGAAATAGAAATAAAATACTTCCAACTGTTGGATCTTAATGATTTTTGGATATGTTATGCCTCTGTGAGTCTAGTTTCTAACCCAAAAAGAAAATCAAGGTTTGAACGGTTAGATCTCCGGGAATACGGAAAATACTAGACCTCACTCAGGATTTTACAACTCTCTGTCCAGAGATCTTGTATGATTTTTTAAAAAAAGTAAACAAATCCGAATTACTTCATTCTTTTTAGGGAACCTTCCTAACACATTAAGGTTCTTATAAAAAATTATTAGAGGTCATGAAAACTTGGTTAGAGCTCTGATCTATCAATTTTAAAACCGGTTTGCTGTTCTAAAACTATTCTGAAATTCTGGACAGATTGTGGTTGTCTCACAAAATTCATGATCAAACCATTCTAAGCATAAAATCTTACCAAAACAAAAATTACAGTGGTAAAACAATGTGTTATTGACACTTTCCCGTTGGTTTCACTTGATTTCAACGGTTAGATTTTGAACTAAAAATCTTTGATCAAAAACAGTTCGTGAACTCACTGTTTTTATTTTGCTAGTTCAACTTTATTTGTTAACCCCAACTATTAAATCATGAAGTTGGACTTAAACTAAACCAACTCTTCTACCATATAATGGTCATTGAAGACTAAGGACATCTTTAGACCCATGGATTTTTGATGAAGTATGAAATGGACTTCACTAAATCCCAAACAATGAACTCAAACTTATGGACCAAAACTTGAGTTCAAATCATTACTCCTACCACTTGGTGGTCATTGGAGGACTAAAAACAAACAAATCTACTCTAATCTCCATGGAATATAGTGTGAATTCCATCAGATTCATAGTAAAGAGATCCTAGTAATGAGTTGATACTAGCATCTCACCAACTATGTGTAGATTATAATCGTGATTCATTTTAATCTCCATATGGATCATAAGATCATAGGAAACTAAGGAATCAAATTCAAAGGGTTTCAATGAGATATGGAAGATCTCATGAACCTTATGAATGAAGTAGAAATAATAGAAATCAAAGTTTTATTTAGGAACACAAATTTCTTCAAAACTAATTTATCTCAAACCCAAGGTATTAATTAGATCCAAATTAATGAGATGTCATGAGATTCAATCACAAGTTCTTGGTGGTGTGTGATGAAATGGGATAAGAAGAGAGGTTTTGAAAATGTGAAAAGTTCCTAGATCTAAGAACTTGTGATTGAGTTATCCTAATTCTACCAAGGATTAAGAGGTTACCTCTATGACCTCAAAGAATTCTTCAATCTCTTGTGAAGTTCTTTCAAGATCCTCAAATTCTTCTTCAAATTCTTCAAGAAGTTCTTCTCTTCTTCTCAATTCTCTATATAATTCTCTCTCTAAACTCAAGTATATCTCTTGTATATGTTTGTATATTGATTCAAAAGCTCAAGTCCCCTCAAAATGAAGATGAAGATCTGTTTAAATAGGCCATCATCTCAAGGATAAATGGGTAAATTCGGGTGGAGACCCATGTGCAAGGATTTCTTCTAGAACATGTGATAAAAGCAGTCTGTTACAGCCAGCGGCACTCGACGGCTCCCGGCGGCATTCACTGAATGCCGGGCGGCACTCTCTGAGTGCCGGGCGGCAACCCGTGAATGCCGGCGCGGCACTCAGTGAGTGCCGCCGGGTTTTCCGGGTGCCGGGGCTAACTGAATTTGCTCCTTTTTTTGAATTTTTGAAAGGAAAATTAGTCTGAACTTAATTTTTGTGATTTATCTTTACATATTCATGTATATTTGTGCTAAAGTGCACCCATGTGGGTGGTATGCACCCATGTGCATGGTATATTCTTCAATATACTATGCTTTTTATTATTATTATTATTATTTTTTTTTTAGAGACAATTTTCTTTTATTTAAAACTCCCCCCCTCCCTTTTTTATCATTTTCATTTTATACTTCCAAAACCCCTTTTTTTATTGAGCAAATTCTCAGACTGATTTCCTCATGTGTTCTTCAATGTTAGGGTTTCTCCCGAATACCCAAACTCTCTCTCTTCTTTCTCCTTTTTATATTTTCTATTTTTAATTTTAAAATTTGTCTTGACGAATCAATTGAAGATTTTGAATTTCCTAGAAAATCTTCGAATGTCACCGGCCATTGTCATCATAGGTCTTTTGAGAGGTAACCAATCCCTAGATTTGACGTTTGGTCAAAATTGGGGTGTCTACACCATACGGTCCTGAGCACTTACCAGGAATGATTGGAGGAAACACTGGAGCTTCAACGGGCTCGTCCGGGCTATAAGTGGCAACGAAATCTCCTGTCCGGGTAAGCACGTTCCAGATGTTTGTGGGCAGGCTGGCCAGGTGTCGGATCCGGTTCTGACACACCTCGGGGATGTTCGGAGGATTTAGTGACCCTGCTGTAAAACAACACATGAAAACAGCTAGTCACGTGGTCATGTTCAGATGCAAAGAACAGCATAAAGAAGAGTGATGGGCGGGCTTAACCCTCAGCTACCCCGCCCAGGAGGTCCTCAACTGGATTCCCGGGGCCTTATCGCAAAGCTTGAGGGTGGAAACCTGGAAGAATTTGTTCTTCCATCCCTTGTTGTTGCTAGGGCAGTTGACGATAATTTTTCTTCCCTGCCGAGCCGACAGAGAGAAGAACCCGACTTCCCTATAAACAGGGAACAGTCGGTGGGCCCACAAGAATACTTGAAGGGTAAGTTCGTACCCGAAGACTTGGGGCCAGAGTGAGATCGACCCCATCAGAAACCTCCACCCGTTCGAAGCTAACTGCCCAGGGGCAATCCCGAGATAGATCAGAAGATCTCAGGCAACGGGGTGGACAGGAATGCGAAAACCGGCCATGAAGGCATCCTCTGTCACGCCCCAACGTAGCATAAATATGGAAAGCGTTTAATTTCCTTTATGGACCTGTAGGTCATGATAGTTTGAAGGATCGAATCCGTCCCAAATGTCGAATAACATAAAACCATAAATCAGAGTAGAGCAATCAAGGCTTACAAAACTTTTCCAATTTAATAATTATTACAGCACACAACCACCTGAAGGCACAAACCGCCTTAAAACAAAATAATATCTATTATCTATTACAGTCATCCTTATTACAAATCCATTATTACAAATCCAGTTCATAATTTAAGACATATAATAATAAATAGTTTCTCTTCATAAGCAGCCTTTCTCAATTAGCATAGTCATAAGGTCCCTCATGTTTATAACCTGAAAAGCCTAGACACGAATGTCCAGGACGCATCAACGTCGTCAGCTTCGAGAAGCTGGTGAGTATTAAAAACATTTGCTCAATTGTAAAACATACTCATTTACTATTTTTCATTTTCCATTAGTCAACAGGTGGATACCATAGGAAGGAGTTCTCATTAAAACAACAATAATGACATGTGTAAACTTTAATTCATATTTCATGTGATCGTGTATGAAAACAATGCACCAACTCATCTTACCGTCTCTTTTCTCTCGACCACACACCAACCCACTCTCTCACACCAGTATCTTTGATACACTAAGATGACCACACTTTAGTAACGGGGTACCAGGGAGTGTCCAGTTTGCCTCACACTTTAGTACGGGGTACCAGGGAGTGTCCAATGCCTCACACTTTAGTACCTAATCCGCCTTGCAAATACCGGAGAAACCTCACGCAGTATCCAAACTCGGGTACCAAGGAGTGTCCGTAGGCCACACTTTAGCACTACCATGGGTGCCAGGGAATGTCCAAGTTCGGCGTCACACACTTTAACGCTACCATGGGCGTCATGGAGTGTCTAATTTTGTCACCGTCGCATTTCAAAGATACTCTCACAACAATCTCAAAACGTCACACTTTGGTCCACAATTACCAGGGAGTGTCCATAACACAATCTCAACCACATACTCTTTTCCACACTAACCAACACTCACCATACATGTACCACTGACTCCACATGAATGTCATAAAGCTTTATACAGAATGTGTAAATAACTGGAAATAAGAACCATGTGCGTACGAGAATAATTAAGTTATAGTTTCTCGCTTTTATAAACCAAACATGGTAACCAGTACCCTGATTTATTAAAATTCCGAAACATAACCTTAACGGCCTTTAAATATTATTCCAAATAGTCCCATAACAAAAATGAACAAAAACTAAAAACTGCCGGGTCGCGTGCGCCGCTCACGCGATATGCCTATTTTTTAATTTCTTTATAAAAACTTTTCTATCTCCCTGGAATCACACAACTCGCGCGCGCGGGCCGATCGCGCACGTGAGTTCAGACAGTGTCTTTGTCTTCTTCGCTGAACTTCCCATGTTTTCCATTTTGAAACCCATTTTGGCCCATTTTGTAATTCCGAAGTAAATAGAACAAGTAATATATGAATCTCTTCGGTTTTTCGCAAGGATTAAGAATTTAAGATCAATTTAACGTGAATCGATCCGTATCTCACAAATTTTACGAAAAACTAAAAGGTGTCAAAACTTAATTTCTAATATACTTTTTCATATGAATGAATTGGGCTCTAAAACTTTAAACATAGCATCTATGATGTATAATCTTTCATTTTTATCTCTAAAATCTCATTTTGGTTAAGTTTGGAAATTCATGATTTTTCAAGCTATGGATATCAGCGTAAGATTATCACTGGAGGATCATATGTTTAAGCTATACACACAGAGATTAAGCACAAAATTACATTCATAGTGAGTTAGAAATACTCACTGAGATTAAGAGTGTAGAGATTGTTGAGAAAGAGTAGCAAAATAAAGAAACCCAAAGAAGCTTGTAAGCTATGGAGTTGATGTTCTTTCTGTGTGTGTGTGTGTGTGTGTGTTTTTTTTTTTTTTTTTTTTTTTTTTTACAGATTGTGAGAATGGGTGTGTGTATAAGTCGTGTATAAATAGAAAGAAAACTTGGAGAACTTGGGCTCCAAGTATTTTGACATATACTCAACTAAATCAACTTGTTTTAACAAATTCTCTAAATTCTCATAATTAGCAGCATATAATTATACGTATATATACAGATTTACCTATAAGAGCTGTTGAAGAGTTATGTAGATGGGGTTAAGTTAGTATAGGGGTCCATATAGGCTCATAGGGGCAAATTAGAAAATGTTTGGGTAATTAGCTTGTAGTGACTTTTTAACACACACCTCTAAAATGTTGGCAAACAAAGCATAAGCAACTAGCCTAAAAAGGACTCATCATGTTTGGCAAAACAACTCATGGTCTAAAAATGCAACACTTCACAAAGTGCATAGCCAAACAAAGCCCTAACCAATCATTACTTTCCCTAAATGGAAAGTAAAGTACAAGTCTAATCTAACTTTACGTCCAATCGAAAGTCTGTGCAAGTTTAACGCGGCACAGATAGTTTTGAACATAAACTGGTATTTTTGTGTCACGGTGATCACCACAAAAACACAAAAAAGCATTTTAACGTAAGAACTGATTTTTCGATTTTATAAAAGATACAGTTTGAGTCAAGTGAAATTATTCCACCGTTTTAAAATACAGATTTGAAATCTAACTCAGGTATTACTAATTTTTATAAAATTACAGTTTGACCCCAAAAGAAAATTCAAAATGAAATAAAACAAGTAACAAGATTAAAAATATGAGAATTGTAATTAAAATAAAAGCAGGCAATGCATATTAAATATGAGAATGCAAATATAGTTAATTAAATGAAAATGCAGGTTGTTACATCCTTGCTCCCTTAAACAGGATTTTGTCCTCGAAATCAAGACTAACTAGTCATGAAACAACTCCGAGTACTTTTTCCTCATATCAACTTCGACTTCCCACGAGGCTTCATTCTCGTCATGGTGATTCCACTGAACCTTCACCAACGGAATCAGCTTCTTAATACTCTGATCCAGAATTTTCACGGGTCTCTCCTTATAGGAAACGTTATGACTCGTCTCAATATTGTCATAACTAACCACATATGAGGGATCTCGTATGTATTTTCTCAGCATGCTAACATGGAATACATTGTGAATCCCAGACATCTTTGGTGGCGCCAGAGCGAGTCGATAGGCCACTTTTCCAACACGATCCAAAATTTCGAAGGGTCCGATGAAACGCGGGGCTAATTTTCCTCTCTTGAGACCAAAACGCACCACTCCTCGGGTCGGTGAAACCTTAAGGAATACATGATCTGCGACACTAAACTCCAAATCTTTCCAGCGTCGATCGGTATAACTTTTGTACCTGCTCTGTGCGGTTCTCACCTTTTTTAACCAGAGAAATCTTTTCGTTGGTTTCTCTAACCAAATCTGGTCCCAACAATTCTGTATCTCCAATCTCTGCCCAACATAATGGAGAACGACATGGTCGTCCGTACAATGCTTTGAATGGAGCCATCCCGATACTCGTGTGATAACTATTGTTATAGGCAAATTCAACCAAAGGCAAGTGCGTCTCCCAAGATTCATCAAAATCGATAACATAAGCGCTAAGCATGTCTTCCATGATCTGATTAACACACTCAGTTTGCCCGTCTGTCTGAGGATGAAAAGCGGTACTCATCTTGAGAGAGGTCTCCATAGCTTCTTGTAGACTTTTCCAAAATCCAGAAGTAAAACGGGCATCACGGTCTGACACAATTGAAATAAGTGCACAGTGAAGTCGTACCACTTGCTGTATGTACATCCGACTCATCTTCTCTACTGGGTGTGTCATACTGTAAGCAATGAAATGAGCCGACTTAGTCAGTCGATCAACAATTACCCAAATGGCATCATGATTCTGTGGTGATCAAGGCAATCCTACTACAAAATCCATGGTGATGTGCTCCCACTTCGAACCTGGAACAGATAGTGGTTGCAACAATCCCAAGGGTCTCTGATGTTTGGCTTTGACTTGTTGACACGTTAAACACTTGGATATAAAATTAGCTATGTCCTTTTTTTATACCTTTCCACCAGAAATTTCTCTTTAAATCTTTATACATTTTCGTTCCTCTCGGGTGAACTGTATATCTTGACTTATGTGCTTCTCCCAGAATATCATCTCTCAAATCCCCACAGTCTGGTACACATAATATGCCTCTGCATCTGTATCGTCCATCACTTCCCACCTTCTATTCGGTCGGGTCCTTTTCTGACATCTTCACGAACAATGTTTGAAATTTCTTATCTCCTTTCTGAGCCTCAATAACGCAGTCGATAAGAATAGGTTGTAGGATAAGACATCCAAATGTTGCCTTCTCTTTCCTTAGTATTCTGTACCTCGAATTCTGCCAATGTCTCTAATGCTCACCATTCTCTAACCATTAAAGAGGCAATCGTCCCACGAGTTTGTCGACTCAAAGCATCAGCGACCGCATTAGCTTTACCAGGGTGGTATTCTAACGTGAAGTCGTAATATTTGATTAACTCCATCCACCTGCATTGTCTCATGTTCAACTCTTTCTGTGTGAACAAGTATTTCAAACTCTTGTGATTGGAGAACAAATCAAACTTCTCACCATAGAGATAGTTAGTGTCTCTAAATCTTGAGTGCAAATACAACTTCTGTCAATTCCAAATCATGAATGGGGTAGTTCAACTCGTTCAGCTTCAGCTGTCTGGATCCATAAGCAATAACTCTACCATCTTGCATAAGTACATATCCCAATCCTTGATATGACACGTCACTAAAGATAGTGAACTTCTCATCAGGCTTGGGTATGGCTAGTACTAGTGCGGTAGTGAGTCTCTCTTTTAATTCTAGAAAGGTGCGCTCATGTTTCTCTGTCCACTTGAATTTTAAATTATTCTTCGTCAACCCAGTTAATGGTGCTGCTATCTTGGAGAATTATTCAACAAATCTCCAATAATAGCCTGTGAGTCCCAAAAAACTCCTAACCTCCGTAGGGTTGGTTGGGCTAACCCCATTATTACAAATCCAGTTCATAATTTAAGACATATAGTAATAAATATTTTTTCTTCATAAGCAGCCTTTCTCAATTAGCATAGTCATAAGGTCCGTCCTATTTATAACCTGAAAAGCCTAGACATGAATGTCTAGGACGCATCAACGTCGTCAACTTCGAGAAGCTGGTAAGTATTAAAAATATTTGCTCAATTGTAAAACATACTCATTTACTATTTTTCATTTCCATTAATCAACATGTGGATACCATAGGAAGGAGTTCTCATTAAAACAACAATAATGACATTTGTAAACTTTAATTCATATTTCATGTGACCGTGTATGAAAACAATTCATCAACTCATGTTACCGACTCTTTTCTCTCGACCACACACCAACCCACTCTCTCACACCAGTATCTTTGAAACACTAAGATGACCACACTTTAATAATGGGGTACCAGGGAGTGTCCAGTTTGCCTCACACTTTAGTACGGGGTACCAAGGAGTGTCCAATGCCTCACACTTTAGTACCTAATCCGCCTCGCAAATACCGGAGAAACCTCACGCAGTATCCAGACTCGGGTACCAGGGAGTGTCCGTAGGCCACACTTTAGCACTACCATGGGTGCCAGGGAATGTCCAAGTTCGGCGTCACACACTTTAATGCTACCATGGGCGTCATGGAGTGTCCAGTTTTGTCACCGTCACATTTCAAAGATACTCTCGCAGCAATCTCAAAACGTCACACTTTGGTCCACAATTACTAGGGAGTGTCCAAAATACAATCTCAACCACATACTCTTTTCCACACTGACCAACACTCACCATGCATGTACCACTGACTCCACATGAATGTCATGAAGCTTTATATAGAATGTGTAAACAACTGGAAATAAGAACCATGTGCGTACGAGAATAATTAAGTTGTAGTTTCTCGCTTTTATAAACCAAACATGGTAACCAGTACCCTGCTTTAGTAAAATTCTCAAATAGAACCTTAACGGCCTTTAAAAATTATTCCAAATAGTCCTATAACAGAAAATGAACAAAAACTGAAAACTGCCAGGCTACTCGCGCGAGCCGCTTGCGCGATATGCCTATTTTTCAATTTCTTTATAAAGACTTTTCTATCTGCCAGGAATCACACACCTCGCACGCGCGGGCCGCTGGCGTGACCCTCTCTCGCGCGATCGCGCGCGCGAGTTCAGGCAGTGTCTTTGTCTTCTTCGCTGAACTTCCCCTGTTTTCCATTTTGAATCCCATTTTGGCCCATTTTGTAATTCTGAAGTAAATAGAACAAGTAATATATAAATCTCTTCAGTTTTTCGTAAGGATTAAGAATTTGCGATCAATTTAACGTGAATCGATCCGTATCTCACAGATTTTACGAAAACTAAAAGGTGTCAAAACTTAATTTCTAATATACTTTTTCATATGAATGAATTGGGCTCTAAAACTTTAAACATAGCATCTATGATGTACAGTCTTTCATTTTTATCTCTAAACCCTCATTTTGGTTAAGTTTGGAAATTCATGATTTTTCAAGCTATGGATATCAACGTAAGATTATCAGTGGAGGATCACATGTTTAAGCTATACACACAGAGATTAAGCATGAAATTACATTCATAGTGAGTTAGAAATACTCACTGAGATTAAGAGTGTAGAGATTGCTGAGAAAGGGTAGCAAAATAAAGAAACCCAAAGTAGCTTGTAAGCTATGGAGTTAATGTTCTCTCTCTCTGTCTCTCTCTGTGTGTGTGTGTGTGTGTGTGTATGTGTGTGTGTGTGTGTGTGTGTGTTTCTAAAGATTGTGAGAATGAGTGTGTGTATAAGTGGTGTATAAATAGAAAGATAACTTGGAGAACTTGGGCTCCAAGTATTTTGACATATTCTCAACAAAATCAATTTGTTTTAACAAATTCTCTAAATTCTCATAATTAGCAGCATATAATCATACATATATATATATATAGATTTTACCTATAAGAGCTGTTGAAGAGTTATGTAGATGGGGTTAAGTTAGCATAGGGGTCCATATAGGCTCATAGGGGCAAATTTGAAATATTTGGGTAATTAGCTTGTAGTGGCTTCTTAACACACACCTCTAAAATGTTGGCAAACAAAGCATAAGCAACTAGCCTAAAAAGCACTCATCATGTTTGGCAAAACAACTTATGGTCTAAAAATGCAACACTTCACAAAGTGCATAGCCAAACAAAGCCCTAACCAATCATTACTTTCCCTAAATGGAAAGTAAAGTACAAGTCTAATCTAACTTTACGTCCAATCGAAAGTCTGTGCAAGTTTAACGCGGCACGGATAGTTTGAACATAAACTGGTATTTTTGTGTCACGGTGATCACCACAAAAACACAAAAAAGCATTTTAACGTAAGAACTGATTTTTCGATTTTATAAAAGATACAGTTTGAGTCAAGTGAAATTATTTCCACCGTTTTAAAATACAGATTTGAAATCTAACTCAGGTATTACTAATTTTTATAAAATTGCAGTTTGACCCCAAAAGAAAGTTCAAAATGAAATAAAACAAGTAACAAGATTAAAAATATGAGAATTGTTGGGTTTGTGCCCTCAAACCATTACTTTATATATGAGACATTGACATTTTAATATATGGATATCAGCTTTACATTTAGTTATGTATGTTTCTTTCATGAGATGATTGTTATCCTTAAGTATCGTAGTAAGTAATTCGTGTATGTATGAGATACATACAAGTGAGATACGAATTACTATTCTTTGTTACTTAGAATGTGTCACAGTGGATGATGAGACTGGATACCTCATCAAGTTTACACTGTAGCATGATTAACTACCATTGGATGGAGTGATTAATCTCAATCACTAGAGTTTAACTCTTAGTTAACATGCTAGTGCTTATAGTGCATTGACGGACCTGAGCTTTCCTATTGACGCTCAAGACTGTCAATCAGTCGATAGGAACTCATAACTTGTATAAGGTACATGTTCTTAATCTTGAGACGATTATGAACACAGACTGTGGATATGGCTGCTTTGACTTACCAATCAGTGAGGTCTATAGAAGATCAACACCTGGGTATCTTGGGTATGTCATATTCATAGGGTTGTGAACATATATTGTCAAGACAGAATCTACCCTCTGTTTCAGAGTAAGCATTCCCTTGAGAATGTCACCAAGTCGATTACTGAGTACTGCAATCTTGTTGATAAGAGTTATCAACATGTTTGGTAATCATGAGAGGTGAATGGGACTCAAGGAATACAAGAAGTAATCATGATTCAGGTTGACAGTAACAGTTATCCGACTACCTGAATATGATTACGAATGCTGAAGGTAGAGGGACATTAGTACAACATACAAGTCTAGTTATCGCTTCGGATATGTTCTTTTGCGTTGGAGTTCAGTTATCGTTTTATAGTGGAGTAAACGTTAACTGACCAGTTAGTTAGTTTGCTGATCAAAGAGTTTGGTCACGGTAATTAACAAACTGGTCTGAGCCAACAATAAAGAGCCTAGGAGGTCCCACTCTTAGCTCCGCCAGGATACTTGGAAAGACACATGAAGAAGTTGTCAAGACAAGTTCGATCGATTGAAGTATGTTCGATCGATTGAAGTCTTGGCAGTCTCGATCGATCGAGAATGGTTCGATCGATCGAACGTTAGATCGATCGAAGATCTTCGATCGCTCGAAGTCTAGGTCAGTTCTGGGAATCTATAAATAGGGCAGCTGCGTTCTGGAAAAATAGTTCGTCGTTTTAGAACGTCAGAAGCTGCAGAAACTATTTTAGAGCACCAAACCTTCTCCTTCCTCTCCATTAGGGTTCCCACCAACCCTAGTCCTTCCTGCGAGCATCCATAGGAGTCATAAGAGTGAAGGCCATCTAGTGAAAGCTGCTGGAAGTTAAAGAAAATTAGAATTGGGTTCAAGACACTAAGGTATAACTCTTGTCCCCTCTTGTGCGCATCTATGGAATTAACGAGTAGTAAATCCTGGGCTGCCATTAAGCTTTTATAACTTGATTTTTCCGCTGCGTGTTTAAACTTTTAAATTAAACCGGTTTTTCCAACAAGAATTGTAATTAAAATAAAAGCAGGCAATGCATATTAAATATGATAATGCAATTATAGTTAATTAAATGAAAATGCAGGTTGTTACATTCTCATAGAGAGTGACGAAGCCCAGCTGGTAGAGATGCGCTCCGCCGGTATTGACGGCCAAGAAGCAGCTACTGGGAATGGCGTACCTATCCCGAATTCGGCCGATGTCTTGGGCACACAGGGCAGACAGAGTAGACTCACAGACGAATACAACCCCGGGGTCGGGACCTCCCGGCGTCTCATCGCCCGAGCCACGCGCAATAGAGGCTACGGGGGGCCTCCTGATCTGACTGGTCATCTGGTACTCTAATTGGGATCTTACCCTCACTATGATGGTCCAACGGTGTGGCCGTAGGTCCAGGCTCATATCCGGGGTCCCGAACCACGACTGTTCATCCTCCGATTGAGAGGAGGAATCGAAACCAGAATGCTGCATCCCTAAGGATCCGAGAGGTGGACCGGGGTATAAGTGACGGCCTAGATAGGGGTCAGCAACTCCAAGCCTAAGCTACAAAGGAGGCAAATCCAACAACCTAAAGGGTAAGGTGCATAGAGCTCTCAGGGTAAGGCAACACTCGGTCAACACTGCTACAGGGTAACCCGACCGGCTTAACCGCTCTACTACCAAGGACGGGTTACTTAACCTAAGGATGAAGATGAACCTAAGGAAAAAGAAATCCCAGTCCCGGGCAAAACCTACTGGGTTCGTTCTCTCCAGCCTCACCCAAGAAAGAAAAAGAAGGGGAAGAAGGAAAAATGCAGCAAATTGAAACTAGAGGAGAGGACTTACGGGAATTGACGCGAAACAAGGGCTTGGGAAGCTTTACCGGGGACTTTGGCTCTCAAAACTGCTCGGTTGTCTCTATCTCTTGGCAGCAAGAATGAAAGAAATAGACAAGTGTTCCTTATATATACGGCGTCAACAGTCCAGATTAAACCAGATCCAACGCCTGCGAAGTTTTCCTGCCTAGAACATCTGTCAACTGTCACCTCGAGCGCGTGAAGCGACGCCTCAAATGTCATGCGCATTAAATGCGTGACATGACGGGCTGGTTACCACGTAACTGTTCAGTTACTTTCGTACCGACTTCATTGGGTCCTAATCAGACCAACCACTAGCTGACACGTGGCAGACATCGGCTTCAAGCCCACATAGTCACCGCTCGGTTCAGACCCCAACTGATTATCATGACAGGTCATGACCCTGGTAAGGTCCCGACCTCCTTCCCGGACGGTTCTCAGAGTAGTGTTAATTTTCAATCCTCATCCGATGAAGCATCGCATCAGCTTTGAAAATGGGGGGCAGCTGATAGGTACAAAAATATCAGGTCAAAGTCAATCCTCGCCATCTATGCAAAGAAAAGACAAGTCGTCTCGAGTGTGGGCTGGCCACTCAACCACCTCGGGCTGTTTTGTTGGGACCACTCGGTATATTCCAGAGAGTGGGCATTAATTCCGGATTGGTCGCACAGTGAATGCGCCTCGGGAAGATACAATTGCTTGCCCCGCAAGCATCCAGACATCTTCCTAACTCAGCCAGAGGACTAATGGAATGTGTAAACAAATTTCCTAAATCATTAAGGGAACTTCCCATGATTTATGCTCATCGTTTTGTGATTATATTAGGCTTCCTAATCTGATAGTTACCTTGTGCGGGTGGTCTCTTGCATCTATAAAAGAGGCCACCCACCTCCGAAAAGGGGATGACATTCTTAACCTAGAGAATAGCAAAATATATCACTATTACGCATATACCCGGTCGGAACTGGTAGTGCCATCCACATTGTTGGCTCACCAAAAACGCCGGTGATTTGTTAGTGAAAGCGCACCGATGCACACGTGGGTGTAGGTCACCTCATTAACGGGGCCGAACCACATACAATCCTCTGGTGTTTATCTCTCTCTCTCTAAATCTCTCTTACCCATATTTTGGCATCATCAATAGATTATGTAAGTGTTTGGTTACACAGATGCAAAATTGATTTTTATGTCTAAAAGACAATTATGCCCTTCTATGGTAATATCTATTATATAGCTATTTTATGCCTAATAAGTTTTGTTTGATTAAATATATTTTAGTAAGAGTAATGCTATGCTTCCCAAATTTAAAGAGAAACTTGATTTTAAAAATAATGTAAATTCTTTAATACAGTCAGGCTCTAAAGAGGGCTCTCTCTCTTTATTAAAGAGAGGACCTCTGTTTTAGCAGTTAGATCCAGTTTTTAAACATGATCCGATGGTCAAAACAGAGGCCCTCTCTTTAATAAAGAGAGGGCACCCTCTCTGGAGAAATTTTGTTCTTTAATATATCTATATTAAAATATAAGTAAAGTTGTTTTGTCTCCTTTTGTAGTACCAAAAAAAAAACACTTGTCAATGAAATAAAAAATTATCATATGAGGCACTTCGTCCTAAAAAAAAAAGGGGAATATACATTTTACCCCCTCTGGTTACAACCATTTTTTAATGACCCCTGTGCTTCATTTTGTAACACTTAACCTCCCTTACTAATGACTGAAGTGGGACTGTTAACTTTTCTAACGGAGAAAAAGAAATGACGTTAATACCCCCAAGCCCCTATACATACTCTTTAGGAAAAAATACCTTTTACCCCCCTTATGGTTACACCCATTTTTTTATAACCCCTCGTGGTTCATTTTTGTAACATTTAACCCCCCTGTACTAATGACTGAAGTGGGACTGCCGTTAGAAAAGTTAACAGTCTTACTTCAGTCAGTAGTACAGGGGGGTTGAGTGTTACAAAAATGAACCACAGGGGGTTATGAGAAAATGGGTGTAACCACAGGGGGGGTAAAATATATCCCCCCCCCCCCCCACAAAAAAAAAAAAAAAGAGAAGGAAATTGGTAGTGTAACGATCCTCTTGTTGTAGGCGGGCTATTGTACTGCAGTAAGTGCTGGCAGCCTACACACTATGGGAATTGGAAAGTTCGTCTAGGGTTGTCAAAAAAACCGACTGGACGGTTTGGACCGACCGAACCGACTGGTTTTGGGCGGTTTTGGTCGGTCCCCAAAGACAAATGGTCGGTTTTGGTTTTGGAAATGTCATTTTTTTCGGTTCGGTTTCGACTTCTATTTTTTTTGAGCCGTAACCGACCAAACCGACCGAATAGTTAGCATCTGTTTATATTACATATTAGATATATATATATAATAATAATATGATAAGAGGAAAGGAACCCTAAAAAGAAAACAAATCATATCTCATCTATCTCTCATTCACTCACGCCTCCCTCTATCCCAGCCTCTCTCTCTTTCTTAGCCGCCTCTCACCACCAGTCCACCACCAGCCCCTCGCCTCTCCTCTCACCAGTCACCGACTCACCAGTTAGTCAGTGACCATCGGCGCCTCTCCTCTCATCACCAGCTCCGCCCCTTACCACCACTAACCCCTCGCCTCTCACCAGCACCAGCACCAGCCCCTCGCCACCACTAACCCCCTGCCTCTCACCACCCCGAGTGCTACCCCTCACCCCCTCACCACCATTGGCCCCTCACCTCTCAGGATCTCACCACCTCTCAACCTCACGGTCCTCCACTCCTCCCTCACTCAGATCTCTCGAACCCTAGGTAAGAGTGGTTGATTCTCTTTGATTTAATTCTCATCTCTCTCTCTCTCTCTCTCTCTCAATCTGTCATACATACATGCAGTTTTATATGTATAGTTAGTTTGGTTATATTTGTGGTTTGATCTATCAATCTCTACATAGCATAGTTAATTAAATTAATTTGGTTATATTTGTGGTTTGATCTATCAATCTCTACATAGTATAGTTAATTAAAGTTAATTTGGTTATATTTGTGGTTTGACCTATCAATCTCTACATAGCATAGTTAATTAAATTAATTTGGTTATATTTGTGGTTTGATCTATCAATCTCTACATAGTATAGTTAATTAAAGTTAATTTGGTTATATTTGTGGTTTGATCTATCAATCTCTACATAGCATAGTTAATTAAATTAATTTGGTTATATTTGTGGTTTGATCTATCAATCTCTACATAGCATAGTTAATTAAAGTTAATTTGGTTATATTTGTGGTTTGATCTATCAATCTCTACATAGCATAGTTAATTAAATTAATTTGGTTATATTTGTGGTTTGATCTATCAATCTCTACATAGCATAGTTAATTAAATTAATTTGGTTATATTTGTGGTTTGATCTATCAATCTCTACATAGCATAGTTAATTAAAGTTAATTTGGTTATATTTGTGGTTTGATCTATCAATCTCTACATAGTATAGTTAATTAAAGTTAATTTGGTTATATTTGTGGTTTGATCTATCAATCTCTACATAGTATAGTTAATTAAAGTTAATTTGGTTATACTTCTGGCCTTTCTTCAAATGTACACAGTGGATGCGAATGATGGATCAAACTGTGAATCAACCACTAGCGGATGAGAATGATGGCAATCAAAATGCTACACGACAAGGTCTCCCTCCACTCCCACCCAAGGTGAGTGAAGCTAAGAAATCTAGGAAAAGATCATATGTTTGGGATCATTTCACTGAGATTAAGAATGAAAATCCTAATGCTAAACGTAGAGCTGCATGTAATTATTGCGGGACAGATTACGCATGTGAGGCTAAGATCAATGGTACAACGTCGATGAAAACTCATTTAGAATCACAATGTAAGAAGTGTCCTCTTAGGAATGTGGACACGTCACAAACTACTTTGGGTTTTAAGCCTACTGAGGAGGGATCTAACAGTAGTGGTAGTCTTGTGGCGGTTTCTTTTTCTGTAGAGGACATTAAAGAAGCTTTAGCGGAAATGTTGGTAATTGATGAGTTGCCCTTCAAATTCGTCGAGAATGAGGGTGATCTATCTCATATTTTGCTTGAGTTTGGATTCGTTTTTGCGCAAAATACCTCTCCCGGAGCTTCTAAGTACATTATTTACGAACTTTCCTTGCATAACCCTCTTTTTTTACTGTTTACATCCTTTACACGGGTTATTGTAGTGTTTTGCAGGCCTTTTAGACAATCCGAGTCGGGAGGCGACGCCTCAGTTGAAGCTCTCGTCCATTGCGGCCGCTTCTCTCTCACCGTTGGACTCAAAGACCACAATACGGAGGATGATCTTAACTTGGTAAAGCTAGCTCTGCGAGTCTTCTTCGCGTGGTCGCGAACATCACCTCAATCGGAGGCCGGAGCGAAGAGTTATGGCGATTCTCGTGATCGGTGTGCAAAACTTGTGTGTGAAGCTGTAAAGATTCAGACAGAGGGGTATTCGACCGGTCGACTTTCCCCATTCGACCGGTCCACTTCTGATGTGCTGTTATAACATTCTGGCAGAGGGGTATTCGACCGGTCGACTTTCCCCATTCGACCGGTCCACTTCTGATGTGCTGTTATAACATTCTGGCAGAGGGGTATTCGACCGGTCGAATGGCCCCGCTCGACCGGTCGAATTACCCTGTTTCTGCATTCTTTGATTTACAAGTTTGCCACTCCGAGGTTTTTGTATAAATACCCCTTTATAATTCGTTTTTTGGGGGCTTGACCTAATTTAGATAGCAGCTTAGATTCTCTCTCTTAACCCTCTTGTATTTCTTTAGGATTCCTTGTGATTTTGTTCATAGATTAGTTAGATATAGTGTTTGTAATTGAGATTGTGAGAGATTCTTCAATTTGCAAGCTTGGACTCTTCTTTTGGGGCATTTATTGAAGTTATCTATTGGACTCACTCTCTCTCTCCCTTGAAGTATTGGTTGCATTAATGGTGATATCTTCCTTTTCATTTAATGTTTCTATTAATGTTTTCATAGTTAAATCCATGTGTAGCTAGTTTTCTAGGTTAGGGGTCATGAACCCACCTATGGATCCCTGTTTTTTTTATATAGTCTAATGGTTTTGGATCCTCTTGAGTGATTGAAGAGTGTTGGGTTTGTAATATGTTTGTTTCTTTACCCCCATTGTTATGCAATGGAGGTTATTGAATCTATATTACCAATCCAACATTTGCCTTAGTTCTCTCAAGCCTTCACCTTTCATAGTGGGGTTGACAACCCACATGTTTGATTGTTGGCTCCCAAGGAACTTTGTTCACTCAAGAAGTTCCCTCCAAATCCCTTATTCTTACCCTTTTGTGATCCAAGGTTGGTAGCATGACCCCTAGCCTATTTCCCTTTGTCTTAAAACAACTCGTTACTCTAGCTTGCTTGTTATAGTTAATTTGTGCTTGTCGTTTAATTAGTTAATTTAATTAGCTACTGTTCTACGTAAGTTTTCCTTGCATGATTAGTCTTAGATCCTGAATTAGATACTCTCAAAACAATCACCTTTTCTTTCTCCTTTGGTTACAGTAGTGGTGTATTCGTGTCTTGAATCTATAATCTTCCGGTCTAGTCCCCGTGGAAATCGACCTCGTACCTACCCGAGTATTACTTGTTGCGATTGATTTGCACTTGAATCATACATATCCACAGAGCGAACAGAGGGCTTTACAAAATTTATGCTAAAGGCATTCCCTAAATTTTCTAGAATTCCACAACGGGTAACCATGGCTAAAATTTGCAATCAAGTGTATTTGAGAGAGAAGAAAAAATTGAAAAGTGCTCTTCAAGGGCAACGTGTTTGTCTCACCACCGACACATGGACGTCTTTGCAAAATCTAAACTATTTATCTTTAACTGCACACTTTATTGATTGTGATTACCGTATGCACAAAAGGGTTCTTAACTTTTGTATTGTGGAAAGTCACAAGGGGGATACACTTGGTAAATCAATAGAGATGTGTTTGCTTGAGTGGGGAATAGATAAGTTGCTTATGGTTACCGTTGATAACGCAAGCTCAAATAATGGGTTGATTAATTTTTTGAAAAGGAAGACAATGAATAGGATGGGAACAATGTTGGAACATAAGTACATACATATGAGATGTTGTGCTCATATCTTGAATCTCATAGTTCGTGATGGCTTGAAAGAGATTGATGATTCAATATTGAAAGTTAGGAATTGTGTGCGATTCGTAAAATCCTCCCCACAAAGGTGGAAAACATTTGTATTGTGTGCCGAGAAGGAAAAAATTACATGTAAAAGTCAAGTATGTTTAGATGTAGCAACTAGGTGGAACTCCACTTACTTGATGTTGGAGAGGGCCGAGAAGTTTCAAAAAGCATTTGAACGGCTAGAGGAGGAAGACAATAGCTTTCTTACGGCGGTTAGCGGGGGTTCGATTAGTGTTAATGTGGAGGAGGATGACACTAGTGATAAGAGAGGAAATGTTAGACTTTTAGGGCCTCCTTTTAATGATGATTGGGACAAGATAAGATTAGTTGTCAAGTTTTTGAAGATTTTTTATGATGCCACATTACGTTTTTCAGGGTCTAATCATGTCACGTGCAATGCTTTTGTTTTGGAGTTGGTAGTGATTCAAGATACCATTGACCTTGAATGTAATAATGGAAGTGGAGCTTTGAAATTAATGGCACTCAATATGAAAAGAAAATTTGAAAAGTATTGGGGGGACTTTGGTAAGATGAATGTATTGTTATATGTTGGTTTAGTTCTTGATCCCCATTATAAATTGCGTTATGTTGAGTACATTTTTGGATCTATGTATGATGAAGAAAAGACTATGGAGTTGACAAAAAAAGTTAAGGAAGCGTTGACTTCTTTGTACCAATTTCATGAACAGGAGTCGGGAAGTGGTAGTGCACAAGGGAGTAGTGGTAGTCAAACAGTGAGTGGTAGTGGTAATATAGATGAAATGGACCCGAGGAAATTAAGGCAATTGGAGTGGAAGCGACGCTTGTTGAAAGAGGAAACTCTAGAAAGCAAATCAGAGGTGGAAAAGTATCTAGTAGAGAGTGTTGAAGATGATAGAAATGGGTTTGATATATTAGCTTGGTGGAAAATTAATTCTGCTAGATATAAAGTCCTTCTTGTGTTGCGCGTGATGTTCTTGCAATTCCTGCTTCTACCGTAGCTTCTGAATCTGTGTTTAGCACGGCGGGTCGTGTTATCGATTCATTTCGTACTTCATTGGATCCAAAGGTGGCTGAGGCCCTTATTTGTACACAAAATTGGCTTCGTTCATTATCGACTCCGATTAGCCTTAAGCATATTGAAGATGTTGAAGAATCTGAAAAGCTCGCTGCAGGTATATTATGCATGATAACTTTTTAAGATTTTTACAAGACTTCATATAGTAAAACATTCCTAATGTGTGTGTAAAAAAAAAAAAAAATTCCTAATGTGGGTTATTAATTTGTTTTGTAGAATTTACGGATGAATCAAGCATGTTGAACTCCACACCCACTGTCATTGAGGATGATTGATTTGGAGACGAGATTCTTTAGTGTTACGATTTGGGCTTTTGAAGCAATGATTATGTACTCTTGAACTTGTGTTTATGTTTGACAGTTTAAGGATGATGATTTGATGTTGTGATTCTAGTGAATTAGGTGTATAACACTATAAGTCTATAACAGTATTAAGTGTATTTTAGTATTTGTTTTTATTTATCTGGGCTTGAAAATTTTGTTTTAATTTTATGTTGTGATGAGGATATGATGATTTGAAATGCAGGTTGACTACCAGGGCCACCACCAGGAAAAAAGAATACAAATGAGTCCACTAGAATACAATTAGGCCCAAAAAAAAGGCCCAAACCGAATTTTATGTTGTGATGAGTCCACTAGAATACAAATTCTATGTTGTGATGAGTCCACTAGAATACAGATTAGGCCCAAAAAAAGAGGCCCAAACCGAATGTACACCGACCAAACCGAACCGAAGTGTTGATGGTCGGTTTGGTTCGGTTTTGAAATAGTTTCGGTCTGTTTCGGTTTTGTCAATTTAAAAAACCTATTGATCGGTTCGGTTTGATTTTAGGTGTGAAAACCGACCAAACCGAACCGATAACACCCCTAAGTTCGTCCCATATCGCTTGGGTGTGAAAAAATAATATGCTATATATGTGCGGTTCCAAGTCTCCCTAGTAAGAGGCCTTTTGGGCAATGGTCCAAGAACAAAACTGTGAGGGCTTTGACCCAATTGGGTTGTGACAGGTAGATTGCAGATATTGTCTTTTAAAGGACATGTTTGTAATTTATCTAAAAAATAAGGAGCATGGACATCATTTCAAATTTTCAATACTTCTTTGATCAGCAATTTGACCGCTTTTCTTTTAAGCTGGGTTTCCCCTGCTTTGCTTGAATGCAACCAAATCATGCGAAAATCGTTGTTGGGCAGCGTTTACGATTCAACCTCACCCAGGCACCCTCCCAAACATCCCTGCGTTTAGCTTTTCTATGGAGAAGCTGTTGCATCGCAGGTCTATCGCTGCCCCAAAACACCTCTATACCTTCAGGGATCAAGCCCATAATTAGAAACTTCCGCAGTGCGTTTAGAAAAATCTAAAACTGGACCATGTTTATTTTGTGTTGAACTTTTTATTTGGTTCTTGTAAAACTCAAGATAATGTTTATTTGATGGGGAAAAAATTAAAATTGTTTTACGAGATTAATTAGATTGAACATTGTATGTGGTACAACTGTTAAGATAGAAATATAAAACTTATAGAGTAATGCTGTGATTTCCAAATTTGGGAGCTTTCAAATGTTATGGAAGAGATACCACATCTAGTGGTCTGGATGTACCACAATCAATTTTATTGTATGTGGTACATTGTTAACGTATTTGGAAATCAAATTTGGTACTACAACATTATTCTAGGATATATAGCCTTAATCTCAAGTCTTTTTCGAAGTGAGTAGTGTTGTGTTTGTCATTTTTGAATCCTAATTTTAATTCTCAAATAATTTAATAGTTGTACTATAAGTACATAATGTGACAATAGTTGTAGCACCACAGTGTGAGATATAACACAACTATTAAAGAAATTTGTGAACAAATTTTAGGATTTTAATTTAGGAAGTACAGTACACCAGTGCGTTGTATTTATCACACGTTGGACCTTGTCTGATGTCTCACACACTGAGAAGTCATCAACTCTATTGGAGTGGAACATAGTTTAAAGGAGGCAGCGACTTGAAATCAAAGATCTCTCACAAAATGAACTGTAATATAATAATATGTAGCATAATAAGTTATAACTTTTCAGTTTCTCAAAAAAAAAAAAAAAAAAAAAATTATAACTTTTCAAATAATTTGAACGGTTAGAAAGAATGTCAATAACATTTTTTTTTATTATCAAGATTTGATATGACATATTTTTATAAGACTAAGGTTCGTCGGACAAAACTGAAAATTACGTATTGAAAATTTTAAATTATTGAATTCGCAATATTGAAAACAATGTTTCAAGTATTAAAATAAACTGCATTCAATGGTTATTTTCATTATAATTTTTTAACATAAATTTATCAATGGGTTTTTGACTATTTTTTCAATTAAACAGTACATTATCAAATGCATTGGAAAGAAAATAAGTGCTGAATTTTTTTATTTTCATCACTTGATTGGGTTATCAAACACACCCTAAATATAATATTTTCTATTACAATTTTACATCTAGAAATGTGGATAAATTATTAAGTGAGCCTGTCACTCTACTTCATTATGCTGACGTGGTGTGACACCTCATTGAGATGGTTCCACTTGGCTCCTTGTATTTTGGGGATCATGACCAAAACTGCCCCTATTCCATAATTTCCATGGTGGTCATACCTCCACTACTAGTCATATTTTTACTAATTTTAAATGGCATATGGCTCAATGTTGGTGGAGGGTCACACCACGATAGCATCATAACATGGCGTGAAGGTATCATGGAATAACTTCTTAGAAATGTAAGGGTAGTGCAACCAACCATTAATAATGTCCTGTGATAAAAACATATTCGTAATTTAAGAAAGCAAGTACCCAAAACCAGAATGAGATAACCAAACACTATAGAACAAAATGAACATACTTACATAATATACAACAATTACACATTTTGCAACTATATATATAGATCAAGCAATATGCTTTCCTATGATCTTATTCTGGTACTGCAACCATAATTCTTGTTCATGCTGAAAGTTTTGTTGAGTCCTTGTCCCATTAAACATTTGGTCACCAGCCAACGGCGTCGAGAAGGCCGCAAAAGGGTCGTTTTGATTATACAACTCTAAGGCACTAGAATCATTTGGATTCTGAGCAGAGAAGGTTGGTGTTGCTTGGAATGTTGGAGCCAACGAAAATGTGTCATTGACCGAAAAAATTGACTGAACAACGCCAGTCGTGGCAGTGGTGACGGTTGATATGCCCATTAGTTCATTTGTATCTGCTAAAAATGGATTGTAATGTTGAGCCTGAGGTAAAGAGCTTTCATGGTATAAAAGGTCCAATGAAGGGTTGTTGAAGGTATTGGTTGTGGTGGCCGATGGTTGAGCCGACTCTATCGCAGTCTCGGCCAGCACTACCTCCCAACCCTCGCTCGAGCTCTTTTCAAGAGGGGTAGTTTGGGTGATTGGCATGTCGGTCTCGGCCATCATGACCTCCCAACCGTTTGTTGAACCTACCGGCTCTTGTGGTAGCACTTGTAGTTGCTCGTTTTTGTGTTCTTTTTCTGGCCATTCTTCTAATGAAACCAAATCTATAAATGAATTTGTTACGGGTAAAGACTTGCTCGAACCCGTATCGTTCGCATTGAAAACGTCGTCTCTTTCCGAGTTTTTTCCCAATTTATGTGTGAAAGAATAAGCTTCTAAATCGATTGAGATTGACGGGCTTGCCCCTGTTAACTCTGTCGCACTTATTAGATCCTCTAATGAAGTGGATTGTGACCCAAATTCTGAATTCATCTCTGAAAATCTCTCCGTTGTTTCTGAGAACTCGGTGGACTGGCCATAACTATGATGGTGCGAAGAGCTCGAGCCAAGGTTGGCCGGAGCTGGAAAAAGTAACGGTCTGTTTGGTGATCGACCCGTTGAGGGAAACGAAGTTTGGTCTTTCAAAAACTCTTGCAGTGTTTCGATAAGTTCTTCCGAAATTGAATGAACACTTGGGTACTCAGAGGTCCTCCCAACGCCAATGCTTTTACACAAGCTATAAAAAGCACTAAGCTCTTCAAATTGTTTCGAGGCCTTAACACAAGTCTGGAATGCATGAACACAAGATTGGTATTGCAAATGGAAGAAACTATCAAGAAGAAGCGCGAGTCCATCCGAAACATCTTTGTAAAGATCGAAACTCTCTTGAACAACAGCGTAGAGAGCGATTTGGACCAATCGGTTTGTCTTGGCTGCACCGGTCGGTCGAGTAGCGACTGCTCGGTCGAGCAGCCGTTGCCAATATGAAATTTTGTCAAGTAACATGGCTGGTTTCATGTCACGAACTGGTTCGTTAGGCCGTCTGCTTCGTCGACTAATCGGCTCTCTCTCCCGGTGATTGTACCGACGTTGAAGCTTTCCGGTGAGAAAGCAATCCAAACGCTCATCCAAATAAAGGGCAAAAGTGCGAATAAAGGCGGTATAGTCCCAAGGGCTCGAGTTTGAGTCATCTCTAAATCCCGAAAGATTGAGAATTTTGGCCCCTTTTAATTTCATTGCATGAAGGACTTCTCTAGGGAAGTAAGGGTCACCATCTTGAAATAATCGAAGAACGAGCATGAGCGATTTCAAGGCGACGATCCAATTACGGGTCCGACCAATTCGCTTCCCGATGGCTCGAGCACAAGCGGCTGCCTGGACTTTGTTTGAGGAGACAAGCTCGAGAATTTCGTATATGTATCGATCTTCCATTGGGACATCATCATGTGTCGTGGCTTTGAGCACCGCGACTTCAAGGTTTATTGAACTATTGTTTGCAACCTTTGCAAGGCTAATACTTGTTTGATCTTTCACCGCCCCGATCGCCTTTTTTAATTTGCTTGGCATTGTTGATGAAAATTTTTCTCGAGAATTGAACCAAAACGCAGTTGCCAAACGGGGCCTTATATACTCAACTATCAATCACAACATTAATTGTTTTTACACTTGGGTTTCTAACTTTTTGTTACACATATACAAGATATGCATATTATTGGTAGTCAACATATATTACAAGGGATACATAAGAAGTTGATGAATTGGGGTTGGGTTGTTCATTATGGGCTAAGTGCTTGATTGTAATGATAAAAAAGAAGGTAAATTCTCTCGAAGATGAAGATTTTGTAGAGTTTGTGGGACACGGAGAGAGACAGAGGAGAGAGAAGAAGGTTGTGTTATGGGGGGTTAGTTTTTATGAATAAATGTTTGTTTTGTTTGAACTTTGATGGTTTGGTAGATCTAATGAATGAAAAGCCTTGAATCTCTCCATTTCTGATGGACGTGAAAGAGTTTGGTATTCTATTTGACCAAGTCGTTTATACAGTTTGGAATTGTTTTGAGTTGGCCACATGACAAGCAGTGCTGAGATTACCTACATATAAAGAACAATTATATATTTATCATGACCAACTAAGAATATTGAGTTATATGTATAGTGAATATAACTCGTTTCGTCCTTTAATTATATAGATTAAGTGTTCGAACTCCATCATTTTCTCTTACAAAAATATAAATAAAAGAAAATTACAAAATTATGTGGAACTATCTATATGTTGACATGATGTGACGGTATCGCTAAATAGTTTCTCTTGTATAAACTCTACTCGTATTACCTGGGCGTGATTTTAAATATGGGCCCATCAAGAGAAGGGTACAACTTAGGCCGATTGTTCCACAATAATGCCCAGAAAAAAAGGAGGTTTTCACTCGGTTTGGCCCATTATAGTTGGGCTTTGTAGTCTTGTTTCAATTGGGCTGTGGATACACACGTTTGGGCTTGGCTAGAAAGAAATAATAAAACCAATATATTTGGATCAAATTATAGTAGCTGTTGCGAGTACAGATTTCTTTTTTTTTTTTTGAAATAGGGGGAGAGGGATGAGAGTCGAACCTGAACCTATACATTTGAGGGTACTTATATATATCAAGCTCTTTGTCACTTGAGTTATGCCAACCTATGTGTTGCGAGTACAAATTTGAATAATCTTTCTGTGTATATTTTTATTACAAGAGAAAGGGATGAGGGTCGAACATCTGACTTGAACACATGACTTGACCTATGTACGTAATAGAGCGATCTAAGAGTTTGAGATCCAGCTCGACGCTTAACAAACTTCATTCAATTTGGCTGTATGCGTGTATTTGGTATGGTAGAAATTATTGAAAGTGTAGTGTGTTTGGGATGCATAGCAAAAAAAAAAACACATTCTTCTGAATTGTAGGACTTTCTTCATCAAAAAAATTGTAGGAGTTTCACCTTTCTTGTTTTACTCTCTCCATCGTTGAAGGACTTTCATATTAATGCACCAAAAAAAAAAAAAAAAAAAACAAAATGAACCCGCTTTCAAGCGCACCATGAGATTTATTCATTTTTTTCTTTTATTTGAGCGGTCAATTTTATCACCACTGAGACTTAAATTCTCAAGATCATCATCTTACTTGGTCCATCACATGTGCATGCAATTGTAAGTTAAGAAGAAAATACGGTGAGTTCCGTTAGAGTCTCCATTTTCCAACTCCTTCTTGTCTCATTTAATAAGTCATACCAACTCTTACTCCGTTTAATATAAGTCACTCGATTTACGTACATCTCCCAACTTAAATGATTTTATTTATCGACCAGCCAATAAGAGTAGATCTTTGGGTGATAGAATCTACTTACATGCAGAGTAACATGCACTCATTATTATGTGTAAGAACTACATAACAGACCTAAGAATCGGAAGAAGATGAAGCTAAAGCTTTTCTCATTAAAATCTCTGATAACAGATTATACAGTATATATAGACACACAAGTCTCAACAAGCTTAAACGAGAGTTAGTTACAACAAACTACAGATTAGTTACAAACAGAATCCTAACTAATCATTAGTTGAAGGAGCTGAAGAAGCTTCTGGGCTTAAGGTCTGTTTGGCAAGACTGTGCTCGGTAGCAGCCTCCCTCAAACTGAGGGCAGGTGAAACTGACATTAGTTTGTCGCGAAGAAAAATGAATCTGGCCAAGGAGAGACCCTTGGTGAAAATGTCTGCAAGTTGATCCTGAGAGGAGACAAACTGAACAGCAAGATCCTTCTTTTGAACACGTTCACGAACAAAGTGGAAATCAATTTCAATGTGTTTAGTTCTGGCATGAAACACAGGATTAGTAGCCAAAGACAAGGCTGAGATATTGTCACAGTGAAGAGTAGGAGTATGAAACAAAGGAATGTGAAGATCACAGAGAAGCATGCGAACCCAAGACAAGTCAGCAGCAGTAGTGGCTAATGCTCTATATTCAGCCTCAGTAGAGGACCGAGCGACTGTATACTGCTTCTTTGCTCCCCAGTTAATAGGATCTTTCCCAAGAAAAACAACAAAACCAGAAGTGGATCTGCGATCCGAGGGATCACCAGCCCAATCGGCATCGGTGAAAGCATGAAGATCTAAAGAATTCTTGCCATAGCTGAGACCCATGGAGGGAGTACCCTGAAGATACCTAAGAATGCATTTAACTGCAACCATATGAACATCTGTAGGACATTGCATATATTGACACACAGAGTTCACCGAAAAAGAAATATCTGGTCGGGTAAAGGTTAAGTACTGAAGGGCACCAACAATGCTGCGAAAAAAAGTGGGATCAGGGAGAGGAAGGCCATCTGTTTTGTGAGGTCGAGGTGAGGCAACACATGGAGATTTACATGGCTTAGACTCGTGTATAGAAGCTTTGAGCAGAAGATCTTGAAGATACTTCTTTTGAGTGACATATAAACCAGTAGAAGTATGGTGAATTTCAAGACCTATGAAATAATGAACAGGACCCAAATCTTTCATTTCAAAGGTGAGACTGAGTTTGGAAATGAGAGATTGAACAAAGGAATTATCAGAGCCTGTAAGAATGATATCGTCGACATAGAGAAGCAGAATAGTATAAGAGGAACCAACAGACCTGATAAACAAGGAATTGTCAACTTGAGATTGCACAAATTGAAACTGAAGAAGGGTAGAGGTGAAAGTTTAAAACCAAGACCTGGGTGCTTGTTTAAGACCATAGATGGCCTTATGTAATTTGCAAACAAATTGAGGTTGAACTGGATCTATAAATCCTTGGGGTTGAGTCATATAAACCTCTTCTTGTAAAGAACCATGGAGAAATGCATTCTTAACGTCCAATTATCGCAAGGACCATCCAAAGTGTGCAGCTAATTTCAGAACAACCCTTACTGTGGTATACTTAACAACTGGACTGAAAGTTTGAGAGTAATCAACACCCTCTTCTTGATTAAATCCCTTAGCAACTAAACGTGCTTTATATCTGGAAATAGAGCCATCAGGATTGTGTTTTAATTTGAACACCCACTTACAACCTACAACATTCTTTCCTGGTGGATAGGGTACTAGGGACCATGTACCCTGCTTGTGGAGAGCTGAAAACTCATCAGCCATGGCTTTGCGCCATTCAGAAGATTTAGAAGCAATAGTATAAGAAGTAGGTTCAGAAATAGGGAGATCAGCAAGATAAGCTTTCTTCTTGCTAATCCCAGCTTTGGATCGAGTAGTCATAGGATGAGTATTTGAAAAATCAGAAGGAATAGTAGGAGGTACTGGAGAAATGATGGATGAATGAATGTCAGAATTAGAAGGAGAAGACTGAGAAGTAGGTAAAGAATTAATTGGAGGTAGTAAATGAGGCAGAATTGGGGTTGAGGAAGAGGAAGAAAAAGTTGAAGAAGGTGAAGGAGCTGAAGAAGAAGAAGGAGAATAGTGAGAGGAGTGAGTATTACACCACTGTTCAAAATTGTAAGACATGGGACAAGTAGTGTGTTTGACAGAAGGAAAAACATTTTCATCAAAAATCACATGTCTAGAAACATAAATTCTGTGAGAAGACATATCAAGACACAAGTAACCTTTGTAATCAGATGGATACCCCAAGAATAAGCACTGGGTGGTTTTGGGTTGGAGTTTGTGCTTATTATAGGGGGTGAGTAAAGGGTAACAAGCACAACCAAAGACTTTGAGCATAGAGTAGTCAGGAACAGAGCCAAGGAGGATTTCAAAAGGAGATTTATGTGAAGTGGTGACACTTGGCATTCGATTGATTAAGAAAGTAGCAGTGGAGAAAGCATGAAACCAAAACTTAGGAGGTAAATAGGCTGTGGACATGAGAGTGAGGCCAGTTTCAACAATGTGCCTGTGCTTCCTCTCTGCAATACCATTTTGTGGAGAGGTCTTGGGACTGGACTTTTGATGATGTATGCCACTATGTTTCAGTAAGGTTTGAAACTCAGTTTTCTGATATTCTCTACCACCATCTGTTCTTAGCACTTTGATTGTACAATTAAACAAGTTTTCAACAAGTGTCTTAAATTGATGAAACACAGAGTAAGTATCTAATTTTAATTTCATAGGAAAAATCCAAGTAAACCTGCTATAATCATCAATAAAAGAGATGTAATAGTTGAAACCATGATAGGAAGAAAATGGAGCAGCACCCCAAATGTCACTATGAACTATTTCAAGAGGTGCATTACTATAAGTTTGAGATAGAGAAAAAGGTAACTTGCACATTTTTCCATACAAACAGTGTTCACACAAGGAATTAGTAGCAGTAGTAGAGGTATCAACAATGGTAGAAGTACTAGTGTGTGAGAGAATTTGTGCTAGAACTTTATTAGAAGGATGTCCTAGCCTGTTGTGCCATAAAGGATGATGATTCCTTTGGCCAAGTTGTGCTTTATGCTGAGAATGAAGTTGAGTAGCTGAAGATGAAAGATGAGTGGGAATGTGTTGAGGATGAATGGCGTACAAGCCATTACTGCTGGGCCCCTAGTATAAAGTCTGGCCTGAATAAATGTCCTGAATTTGTAGAGAATTGGCATCAAATATACAACAACAATGATTGTCCAAGCATAATTGATGCACAGATAATAGTTTAGAAACAAGATTTGGAACACTGAGGACATTTTGAAGATTAAAAGTGTGAGAGGGAGTAGGTAAAATACCAGATCCAGTGTGACTAATAGAGAGATTTTGATCATTGGCAATAGAGATATCATCTTCACCTTGATACTCTGAAGCAATATTCATATTGGAAAAGTCACTAGTCATATGAGAAGATGCACCTGAATCTGTAATCCAGGGAGTAAAAAAAGATTGTCTTTGAGTTGCTGCCATGGCAGTTAACTGAGCTGGTGGAAATCTGCCTTGGTATGAATGATTCATTCGATGATAACAATCTATCGCGGAGTGATTAGGTTTGTTGCAAATTTGACAGATCTGAAGATTAGTATTTGGGGATCTTGGTTGGAACTGAGTGTTACTTTGATTTCAAGGGCTGAAAATAGGAGAGAAATTTTGATTATTGAACTTTTGATTGTTGAACCTACCAAAGGTCGAAGATCTTCCACCCCGATTGTTAAATCCTCCACGACCTCGTCCTCTGAACTGACCTCCTCGAGAATTAACAAATTGATTTCTGGTCTGTGTGACATTCATCGCTGTTGGAACATATTGATTAATCTCAGAATTTTGGGATGCACATATTGAGATTTCTTCAGCACGAAGGAGAACATGAAGTTCTTCAAGAGAAATTGGATGTGATCGAGTGCGAATCGAAGTCTTAAAACCATTATACTGTGATGGAAGACCATTCAATGTGTAGATCAGAATATCTTCATCTTCAACAAGAAGAGCAACTGAAGTTAGATTGTCTCTTGCTTCTTTTACTTTCTGAATATAGACATCAATTGAATTAGCTCCTTTGGTGAGAGTTTGAAGAACAGTTTTGAGCTGTAAGATGTTCGATCTTGTAGCAGATGAGAATCTGCGTTCGAGAGCAGACCACACTTCTTGTGAGGATTTGTATCCAATGATATGTGACAGAGCAGTTGATGATAGTGTTGCATTGATAAGAGTCATGAGAGCTTGATCTTGTTTTATCCATGAATTGAATTCTGGATTCACCTGATCTGTTATTGATCCACTTTCATTTTGAAGAAATTCTTCAGGACATGGATTTGATCCATCCACGAAACCAAACAATGAGTGAGCTTTCAGAATAGCAGTGATTTGGAATTTCCATTAAACAAAATTTGTTGAATCTAACCTAATCGTAATGAGATTACAGATATTTGAAAATAAGTAAATTGGGGAATACAGATGTGAAGTCGAAGAGCCAGTTATGGTAGACGAAGAAGATGAACCAGAAGAAGCCATTGGAGATGTTAATCTCTCGATAGCTCTGATACCATGTAAGAACTACATAACAAACCTAAGAATCTGAAGAAGATGAAGCTAAAGCTTTTCTCATTAAAATCTCTGATAACAGATTATACAGTATATATAGACACACAAGTCTCAACAAGCTTAAACGAGAGTTAGTTACAACAAACTACAGATTAGTTACAAACAGAATCCTAACTAATCATTAGTTGAAGGAGATGAAGAAGCTTCTGGGCTTAAGGTCTGTTTGGCAAGACTGTGCTCGGTAATATTATGCATGATTAATTGTCACATGTTACCTTCAAGATACCCAACAAAATCTTGGAATCTAGAATTATATATGAGCTAAAATAAAAAATAAAAAAAATATAAAATAAAAAAAGTAAAAACAATTATGTATGACAATTTTGTTGTGTAGCAAAAGCATATAAAATTTGCGGGTTGAAGATCCCCAACTGATCTCTAAGGTCATTTTACAAATGCAGAATGCTGATGAGAGGACCACCACCAGCCAAAGGCTTGACTGGCTGTGAAATGTCCTTTCCTACATGAAACACTGGTTAACTTCAACGTACAATACAAGAGTCATAAAAACTTTTTTATGTAGCACAGTTTAAACTTAGGCAAAAGGACAACAATAAAAATTAAAGCAAAAATTCTGCATGTGAATGTATGTCTATAGGTGAAGTAAAGGACGGAGGCAAGGAGAATCTATATATGCTGCAACTTAGCCATGAGAGAGAGAGAGAGAGAGAGAGAGAGAGAGAGAGAATTCTGCATGTGATTGTTAATTCTCAAGAACTCTTATAAGAACCATAGCTCTGGTTACATATTAAATCACCCATTACTCCAAAAATTTAAATTGTTAGAGAACAGACCTAATAATATATATATATATATATATATAGATCAAACACCAACAGTTATAATCGCAATCCTTTAAGTAATCAAAATATTAGAAGTGAATGAACATATACATTTATCTATTCACAATAAACTTTTTTAGTTGAATAGCATGAAAATTAGGTCCATTAATGTCTCTTAAAGTTACTGAACATTGTTAGTGCACCACATTCACTGTTATTAGAGTCATGATTTTCTTTGTAAAACAATATTCAAGTGAAGCTTTTTGAATATCAAACCCAGTCAATTGACAATCTCCACTAAAACAAAGTAGTAAATGTTTTTTAAACAATTATAAAGATATGTAAAGAGTATATATATATGTATATATATATATATATATAGAGAGAGAGAGAGAGAGAGAGAGTGAGAGAGAGAGAGACACCAAGTATACGTCGTTGAGTGTGTGTGGACCGTGGTACAGCACATGGGATCAACCCCTCAAAGGGAAAATAAAAAATCGAATCCACTTTTACAGTCACAAAGACAATGCAAAAAACAAAAACAAAAAAAAAAAGACAATGCTATGTCAACGAATACAAATTAAGTCGGCAAATACAATGTGTGTAGTACTTCATATAGTTGCATCTATCTTATACAAGGAGTATCTTCAATACATTCATGCACCTTTTGTTGTATGATACAACTAATTTTTTGGTTGGAAAATATAATGCCATTCATTGCAACAACTCTATATGCCAATGAGTGCTATTTGGTAGTAGTAATCAATAACGTGTCATTAGATAGTACTATACCAGTGGGCCAAATTGTAATGTGACCAAGTCTAAGTGAGGAGTCATTTTTAGGGGTGATTAACCGTGAACATAAAATGTGTACATAAAAATTTGAATCATTCATTTTGGTAGAGTCTGTGCCTGCATACATAGGACTCACCGAAATGAATGACTCAGATCTTTATGTACACATTTATGTGCACCAATCATTACTCAATTTTTAGTATATGTATGATACAACCATATTATTTGGGTGTACCCAAGAATCAACTAATATCAGTTGAGAAATTGGATTTTCTTCATTCACTGAATGCACTTTACCATTGAGATCAATCAGGATCCAACGTAACTTTAGTAGTTAGCTGAATCAGGATCCACTCTATACAAGTGTAGGACCTACAATATACTTTTCACCATTTCCTTTTCTTTTCTTTTTTTTTTTTTTAAATTTTATTTTTTATGCAAGTGATTTTCTTTTCATTGCGTTTTGTAGTCTTTCGTGTTTTCATCTCTTTTTTTTCCTTTATTTTATTATTTTTTTATTTTGGGGGGGGGGGGGGGGGGGGGGGGGGGGGGGGGGGGGGGGGGTTGTGTGTGTGTGTGTGTGTGTCTGTGTGTGTGTGTGTGTGTGTTGGATTGGTGGTGTGTTCTAAGAAGAGGCTAGAAATTTGAGTAACCTTATCCAACAAAAAGAGAGAAATATTGGGTAAGATTGAAAGGGGCTCAATTGACACAAAAAGGGCTTCTTGTTGGTCTTAAAGTTTGAAAAGTTTACGGCTGTGGTCACAGTTGCTAAAAACTATGTTAAATTTTTGGAGTGCAAGCTTATTACTTTATCTTTTTTGGATTCAAAATGCAAATAATGCAATACACCCCAAAAAAAATAATTATAAAATAAAATCTTAAAGGCTAAATCTCTATTTGTTGCCTTTAAGGCATGTTTGGATCGGCTAGGAAGAACCACAAATATATAAACTTTAATTAAAAGGGCAACATAAAAATTAAAAAAATAAATAAATTGATTAAAACCCAAATATAGTTCGTATATCAAGTTTGGGTTGAAAGACCAATGGACATTTATTCAACCAAAATGTGGTTTTTGAGATCTGAAGTGGTGTTTTAGAAGTAATCCCAAAGATGGTAATGAATGTAATTTTTTGAGTTACAAAAGCAAGTTTGGACCCAAAAGTGAACGATTCCAAAATCTGAATTAGCACAACAAACTGATGGCGATGACTATCAACACTTTGAGGTATTGTCCAGCTACGAAATGTTAGATACAGGTACGTTTCTAATGTGTGATAATGATCCTTTTTTTTTTTTTTGAAGAGTTTGGGGTATAACTCTTGCAACATTTAGAGTATCCTAAATTTGGAAACTCCATCATTATTCAATAGTAATGGGAAAAGAGAGAAAAAAAAAAAAAGAGAGGGGAAAGTTTAAAAAAAAAAAAATATGGAAAAATAATGGATGAAACTAATTTTTCAACTTATTTTTCTTTTCCTTTCTCTTTTCCCTCGCGAAAACAAAGCCTAAAAGAACAATTGTAACTCTTGGGAAAAGAGGAAAAAAGAGTTTGGGGTATAACTCTTGCAACATTTAGAGTATCCTAAATTTGGAAACTCCGTTATTCTATAGTAATGGGAAAAGAGAGAAAAAAAGGGAGGGGAAAGTAAAAAAAAAATGAAAAAATAATTCCTTTTACCTAATGGATGAAACTAATTCTTCAACTTATTTTTCTTTTCCTTTCTCTTTTCTCTTTTCCCTCACGAAAAGAAAGCCTAAAAGAACAATTGCTATGCTTCGTAAGCATACACATCCGAAATAAAGCTTGCACCAAACAACTACCCATGCAAATAAACATTGGGAAGTGAAAAGTAACAAATATGGAATTGAATCATAGATATACACAAAGCTAGCTAGTTCAAGCAACTTAGTAAAGTGTCTAACACTTGCCAAAAAAAAAAAAGTTAAAAAGTCCCTAACAACTCCAACTACTCAAAATAAATACACAAGAAACCCCCAAAAAATGGATGATCATGAAAGGCAACAACCACAGTAAATAAAGGCCTTCTATGAATTAACACCCCATTATCGACCCATACATCACCAAGTCTCTTTCATCTCTGCCTTCAATATCCAGTGGGGAATTCACATTTTCCATACTCTGCAAAGACAACTAGAAGTTACTTTTAGGTGCACCCAAAACAATAAAGAAGAAAGCTACGAAAGACCCAAATATCCAGATATAGAGATACATATGCATTTATACATACAGAAAAGCAGAAAAGAAAAAGTGGGTGTTTCCAAGGATGTCTTTTTATATATCAGTCCAATTGACATAATCTTATCTTTGGTTCCTCTTTTCTAACTCAAAAAATTGAGTAATGCTGTGCTCCATATTCTTCGCAACCCTAATGTGTGGCAGTGGCACACCGAATTTTGATTAAAGGTTGGTGGTCCCACTATCACATGTATTTAAAAAGTCTTCAAAATTCAAAATTTGGGAAAATATACCGCATTATTCCAAAAAAAAATGACCTTGAATAATAAAGTAATGTTATGCTTTCCAAATCCTAATCCTAAATAATACGGCAGTGATTTGGCAATGGGGTCAATTTTAATAATAATAATAGAATCACTTAAAATTCAATAGACCCACGGATTCAAATTTAGAATGTGGATTTGGAAACATATCATTAATCGCCTAAATATCCTTTTAAATTTAGCATTTCTCACCTAAATATCCTTGTAAATAACAATTGCAAGAACAATTGGTCCTTCCTACAGAACCTACTAAAGCAATAGTGAAACAAATTTGAGATCCAAACAGTAAACCCAATAAGTCCACGAAAAAGCAGAAAAAGGACCAACTTGTGTTTGCCATCACGTGACGTCCTCTGACCTGGCGTGCACCAACTTTCTAGGCTTGGTGGGACAAGAGGTGTCTTTCAGACAACCATTAGATTCCGGCGCATGTTAGCATTCTAGTACAGTATTTTCTAACATGCAAAATTCCAAATCCTATGGAAAAACGCAGTATGTACTTAAATTCATTTAATTAGCACATTCTTTTATGCTCTTTTTTAGCAAACCAAGAACGAAACCTAGATTTAACGCACGCCTAATTAACATTAATTAAGGAAATATAAACAGAGAGAAAAGATAGAGTACGCACTAGGTGGCTGTGTGACAATGTACGCCGCTCCTCCAAAATAGCACGTGCCAATCACACGTCCCTTCTTCTGATAGTAACTGTTGAAAGCAAACGAAGCGTGGGCCTCAACCGTGTTAGGATCGTAACACGTGGACCCCGGTTGAATCGGACGGCAATCAGCCCCTCCCTCACCGCAAGCATAATCTAGACCCGCCTGTAGCTTATCTTTCCTCGCATCCCCATTCGCCACACACCAAGTCTGCCCCGAAACACTCGGCGACACATCCCCTTTCCCATTCCCATTTCCACCACCGTTGACCGGCGTTGACATCCTCTGACCGCCGGTGACCGGTGACCGGCCGTCACGGTAATTCCTCAAACCCTCAACCGTAAACGGTACATTATAAACCTTCTCTTCGCTGGGGTAAAAGAGTCCATAATTTCTCTCGGAGGTGGGCCCAGTTTTCTTATTTTCGTTGAAGAGGGCGAAGAGATAAACGGTCAGATCTGCTTTGGGTCTTAAAGGGGTCCCACCACCGGTGAGTATTCTACGCACCAGGTTCCCGTTGTACGCAGCGGCGTTCTCTAAGCTCGCCCCGATTTCGTTCTCGTCACCCTTTGAAGGCCAACCCGTTTCGGTTACGACCAATTTGAGATCGTCGTACTTGAGACCCGACAATGCGGCAAAAACGGCGTCGATTTGGGCGTCGAAAAGGCTGAAGTAACGTAACCCGTTACCCGAGTCCACGACACCTGGGTTTTCGCGAAACAGAGCGTAGTCCATTGAAATGACGTCGGAGTTTGATTCGTATGCGAAAAACGGGTACGCGTTAACCATGAGGTATGACCCGGTTTGGCGGAGGAAATCAAGCATGGGTTTGAAAACGGGTTCGATTAGTTCGGGTCGGAAGGACCCGGCTGAAGATGGGTAGGAATTTTGGAGGGCGCTGAGAGCTATGGGTGAAGACACTTTAATGTCGGAATGGAGGTTGTACTTGACAAGAGCTTCGTGGATGTTTTTCATGGCGGGTACGAGGAACCGGGTCGTGTTTTGCGGGTCGACGAACACTTCGTTACCGACGGCGATGGATTCGATTTGGGTTGACGGGTGGTAAGCGGCGACGTTTCGTTGGACCCATGAGTAGGCGAAGGACTGTCGTTTGGCTGCGGAGTAGAGGAGTTCGTTGGGTAGGTCGACGGTGACTTTGATTCCGGATCCGGATAGGGCTCTGAGGACTGCCGGGTCGGAGTCGTATACTTTGACCCGGTCTATACCCTGAGATTTGAGTAGCTGAACCACCTTGGATGCTGATGGTAAATTGTTAGCTATTCGTCCATAGTTCACTCCGATCGAACCACCATCTGCAAATGTAGCACCAAAATATCAAAACCCAGAACAATGCAAGTACTATACATATATATATATATATATGTGTGTGTGTGTGTGTGTGTGTAAAGTAGTGAAATTGTGACCTGTTAGTGAGAAAATGGAAAGGACGAGGAGGAAGCAAGAAAGGATGAGATGGTTCATGCTCTGATTGTGGGTGAAACAGAGCATTGGAGAGACTAGAGAGAGAGAGAGAGAGAGCGCTCTGGTTTTCGGGGGTTGCTTGTGAGGGTGAAGTCGGTTGAGAGTGAGGAGATGGATTTAAGTGGAGAGATAGATGGTTTGAGGAGAAATTATTCAATGAGCCCATCACGCCACGCCAGTATTCTGACGTGGTGTGACAATTAAATCTTAGCCATCCACTTGTCCTCTCTTTTTGGGGGAATCATGATAAGTGGTCATCAAATTTGAAATTTGAAATTCCACTAACCACTTGTCATGATCTCCTTAGAAGGAAGGAACAAGTGGGTGGTTAGAATTAAATGGTCACATTACGTCAATATGCTGACGTGGCGTGACGGGTTTACCTTCTCTTGGTTTGAGGGGATCGAGGAGGAGTTGAGGTAGGGCCTACGTGTCAGGAATTGACAAAGAACAACAATTGCTACAGTACTCCACGTGGCCCCACTATTTACGGGACCCACAAAACACGACCGTTTCTTCTTTCGTCAATGAAAAAGATTCATTACTTTCTATTAAAAAAACACAATGAAATGATATGGTACCCCTCGAGTCCATCAATTTCAGAGTGCCTTAAGGATTAACGATCTCCACTTGTCAAACACGAGCAAATATTGGGCATAACGGGATACTTGGTAGGATTTTCTATCTCTTGTTTTTAAAAATTTTGCTAAGTTGAAAACGGAATGCCTGAGAAAATGAATTTATATAAACTTTTTATGAGCTAGCTATACCATATAGAATTATACAATCGTGGTGATAAGGAATAATTTTTTGTTAAACACAGTCCCCGTGATTGAGTTGAAAACATCTGATTGAGCAACTTGTTGGTCAAATATTCTTGACGGATTGTGGACGAGATAGAACAAATCGAGCTCATTCGGTCGATTTTCGAAAGTATGGGCATTGAAGGAAATTGAACTGATCGACCGGAATATCCCAAAAATCCGATCGAACCGAGGCATTCAGTTGGTTTTCAAACATTGAAAAATAAATAATTTAAAAAATTGATCAAACCGACCGATACTTAGATGGGAGAAGTTATTCAATGGTCTGGGACCATTGTTACTTGGTGGTCTCTGCCAGTACAAGATTGTCATGTGTCAAAGTTATCTGTCTTTTAGGAGACAAAAGCTTACACTTGAATACATGGCAATCAGTCCATTACTTGTCGGGATCACCCAGGGCTAGTCCTGAGGCAAAGCGGCAAAGCAACCGTATGGGATCTCATTTTTAGGTCTTAGTATAGAGGCTTTATTTTTTCGGCCACTTTAAAAATTCGCTTGATACCTCAAATAATTTTTGTCATCTCAGGACGACCCTGAAACCACCAAGTGACATATGATCATAGAATAATTTCTCCTTAGATGAAGGGATAAAACTCTCAAGGAAGTCCATGGGAGGTGGCAGTAGTTCCAAAAAAAGAAAAGAAAAGAAAAGAAAAGGTAGTAGTAGCATAGCGGATCAGAGCTTTTCAGGGTAGGCTTAATGATATATACTCCGTATATATTTACTTTTTCTTTATCTTTTTTGAACAATTTAATGATAGTATATTAGTATGTGTTTACGTTAACTCAATTTCCGAACTTTGTGGGGTTGTCACTGTGCCACAGCCAATTCTGGTGCTTTAGTTGGTCTGAGACACTGATCTTCAAAAGTGAAAATAACGTAAAAGAACAGTAAAATTGTGTTAATTTGGTAAACACGCAAACAGTCACTGCCAAGAAGCAATCTACAATATGGGCAATAATCACACTATGTTTGAAGTAACTTTTTTGGCCACCTTTGGTTATTTTTCAGCTCCTTTAAAAACTTCTAATGAGGGTCTTGGACTGGCCTCTTGGTGAATTGTTGACTAGTGTTTCTTTTATAACTGACGGGCTTGAATCTAATGCCTTGAATTGTTTTCAAAACCCATTTTTTAATCAGATTAGGAAGACGGCCGGTACAATGCACGGACATTGGATTCTGTAAAAAAAATACAATATATATATATATATATATTTTTTTTCTAATGTGGACAAGAAAGAGAAATAAATTTTATTAATTCTTAAGATGGTGTTAGAAAAATATGGTTTAACAGCAACAATATTAATTGATGTTAGTCTACAATTTAAGGCTCTTTTCTTTAACGTATAGATAATAAATATATATATGTATGTATATGTTGTCATGCCCGTTCCAGAATTTCATAGTTTAAGCATGCATGATATAAAATTTATGAATTATCATTGATATATGATAATTGAGAATAAGTGGTTGACTGTGGTCAACGGGAAGGTGTCAGTGAGGACACGAGAACATGGAAGTTCATATTGCATAATCATGAGTAAATGACATTTATATGATTTAAATGTTATTTGACTTTATCTGGTATTTCTGTGAATAGTAATTATACCTGTGTAGTATAATTCTGGTGAATTTGGATATGATAGTATCATTTTGAGAACTGTGGTGAGAACGTGAGTGACACGTTAATTAAAAAGGTAGGTTGTGTAGAGATTCCACAGAATATTGTTTTCGGACGTTATTTTGGGCCAAACGAAACCTAGTTGGAAACTTTTAAAATTTATAGTTTTCACTCGTAAAAGCATAAAATGGACATGTGCGAAGTTTCATGGGTTAATTAGAAGTTTGAGAAACTTGCGGGGAGGTAAACGTAATTCCCCGAAAGTTGTCTATATATATAGATGAGGATGAGAATTCATTCTCATCCAAACTTGCCAAAATATCTAGAGAGAGGAGAGAGAAAGGAGATTTGGTTGCCACGAGCTTGCCGGCGACATACGACGACCGTTCGTCTGTCAGATTTTCTCCAGATTTCAGATTTGAACTCGTGGAGGTAAGATCTACGTTTTGATACCACTTAGGCCGTGTTTGGCCAAGTTTTGTAAAAATCTTAATTTTAGACTTTTGGGAAAAACAGGTATAAACTTGTAGGAATTTTCTCAAATTCGAAATCCGACGATTAATTAGCCCCCTAGACGATCCTTCAAAGTTTGAAGGAAATCGCACGAGATATGAAGTCCTAACGTGTGAAATATAGAGAAATACATGTTTTATATTTCGACGACGAAATTGTGATCCGGGCAAAATCCATGTGTTAATTGTAGGCCCGTTAATTATGCACGCGCTAAATTGTGAAAAGCATGTCTAAATTTACGCGAGCACGTTGAGTTGTCTATGTGGGTCAAAGGGGAGTCTTATACAAATTCATGCCGGAGTAAGCTTCTCGATGTTTGAGAATTTAGTAGCGACGGCTACTGTGCATGGTTGATAGACTTGGACTTGCCATGGCACTTGTGAATACAATGGTTGATAGACTTGGACTTGCCATTGGTATCGCGGTTTAAGGCTTGGACTTGCCGCTACCGGATGAATGCGTATTTTTCTTCCTAGAGACTATTGATATGATTTATGAGATGAAAGCATGTTTTATCATATATTGCATATGTTAGACTTGTACACTCAGCATATAGCTGAGCAGTGGAGATGTACTCCATTGTAGGTAAGAAGAAAGACAAGAAGAAGCGTGATGAGTGAGGCCGATGAACGCCGGGGGAATCATACTTGTATATGTTTTTGTTTTAAATCCTAAACTTTTGTAAGGATTTGAATATTGTAATATGTTGTAATAAATCCTTGGATTAGTTCTGTAGTATGGAAATCTTGAAATTGAACGCCAATGGTTATGTCTTAAATGTTGAGAAATTAGTTATGGTTGTGATTGTTGTTGGTATTGAGAAACATGCGTTGTAAATTTTCGTCACAGGGCTGCCAGCAGGGGAGCAGTCGACTGAACCCAGGGTCAGTCGACTAGATCCCGTGTGTTTGAGACACTGAAAGTGAATAGTGAGAGAAGCAGTCGACTGGATCCCTGATCAGTCGACTGAACACTATAGATTTTGGCCACTGCTTCTAATTACGGAAAAGCAGTCGACTGAGTCCTCAGATCAGTCGACTGGACCCCTTTTGAGTAAGTTACATTTTCGGTTCTGCTTAACCCAGTCGGCTGGGCAGTCGACTGGACCTCTGTTGAGGATTTAGGGTTTTAGTTTCTGCCAGGCACAGTCGACTGGGCAGTCGACTGAACCTCTGTTTTCAAAGATGATTCTTTTGAATGTGTTTTCACTTGGCTAAAACTTTTTATAACTCAAATTTTCAATGGATTTGTCAACTCATAGAGTAATGTTTCCTAAAGTTTTAAATTACCCAGGATTGTTTTAAAGTTCTTTCCGCTGCGTATTATTAGATGATGTTTGGATGAGCCTTGGTGACGTGCCACATGTCCTATTTTCATGCGTAGTGGGATGGGTCGTGACATTTATTGGTATCAGAGCTATAGGTAACAAAACTTTGGGAACGTTCGACGACGAGTGGAGTGTCGAGTGATTTGCCACATGTTCTAAATTGCATCCATACATATTAGAGATGTTTGATGCATATGTATGTTGTTTTACATGCCTGATATTGTTATTGTTGTACATGCATAGTGTTTATGCATTGAGAACTACAGGATTGTAATCATGAGTGACGAAGAGCGAGAACTATCGCCACACACACGACGTATGAATGAAATGGCAGAAATGATGGGGAATATGGGAGAAATGATACGGAATATAGCGGAGCGACTGCCTCCTACGCCCCATATCGAAGTGGAACCAATAACTGTAGTACATGCACCCGAAACTAGAGGCATAAGATCCATATCCGAACAATTCGCTCGAAAGAAACCAATGGAATTTCATGGGACACCTGATACAATATTGGCAGAACATTGGGCCATGGACATGGAACGAATTTTTCGATCTATTCCGATGACAGATAGGGAGAAGATTGAGAACGTAAGTGACGTATTGAGAGGTGAAGCTCAGAACTGGTGGGTAAACGTGTTAGATCAAGGGGCACCGATTACTTGGGAAGGGTTTAAGGCAGAATTCAATTGCCGATTCTTTCCGCGAGCCGCCTACAATGCAAAGAAGAGAGAGTTTGATAACTTGAAGCAGGGAGATATGACTGTAACCGAATATACTTCCAAGTACAACGCTTTGTTGAGATTTGGAAAGGGTTTCGTGCCACAGGAGGAAGACCGGGCAAGAAAATTTGATGAGGGTTTACGGAAAAATATTCGTCTAAGGGTGGAAACCTATGAACATTCGACTGTGACAGCAGTACAACAAACGGCGCTAGTGGCCAAGAGTGGAATGGAAAGGTCGAGTCAAAATCAGCACGGTAAACAAAGCAATGAGAGCGGGGATAAGAACCAAGGCGGATCTTTCAAGAGGTCGTTTCAAATAGGCTCTGGTTCTAGTTTCAGTGAGTTCAGGAGAACGCCAAGTAACATACCCTTGTGTTCACTTTGCAACCGACCACACTCAGGCAGATGTTTCATGACCAAATCCCAGAACAGGAACCAAGGCGGGGGTAGTACTAATTCAACACCCGACATGAGAGGCAAGTGTTATGATTGTGGAGTATTTGGGCACCAAGCCAGGGATTGCCCGAGGAAGTATCCTCAGCAAGGAGCTAGTTCTATGGCTTCCAGTGGGTCGAAGCCTAGACAATCCAATGACGGGGGACAAAGGATTGAACAACGTCAAGGAAGAGCATATCAGATGAACCCAGGAGATATGACTGCTTCGGAGACAGTAGTCTCAGGTATGGTGCTTGTATGTTCACACTTAGCACGCATACTTGTCGACTCGGGATCTACGCATTCATTTGTATCGCATGCTTTTGTTGAACATTTGAATGTTAAATCGGCACCGTTAGGATATGAATTGTCTATTGCTGTGCCACTTAGTAAATCGATAATGACATCTACTGTATATAAGAACTGTGAGATCAAATTAGGTGAGAAGTTGATGACCGTAGACCTTATACCGATTGTGGTGAACCATTTCGATATGATACTGAGAATGAATTGGTTAGCTCCTAACCAAGCCACAATAGACTGTGAACGGAAAGAGGTTAATTTTCGATCACCGGTGCATGGGAACTTTTGTTTCCAAGGGAGTGGGGTTACACCGCCGCCGTATTTAATTTCAGCTATCCGAGCGGGAAAGTTATTGAAAAAGGGATGCCAAGGATTCCTATGTTCAGTGACTGATGTCTCAGCGACCGAATTGATCGTAGGGGATATCCCAGTAGTGCGAGAATATCCAGATGTATTTCCTGATGACCTACCAGATGTTCTTATTGAGAGAGAGGTCGAGTTCACTATTGAGATTATACCAGACTCAAGGCCGGTATCTAAAGCACCGTATAGAATGGCACCAGTGGAATTGAAGGAACTGAAAGTTCAACTATAAGAGTTACTTGATAAAGGTTTCATCCGACCAAGTGTATCGCCGTGGGGAGCCCCAGTATTGTTTGTAAAGAAGAAGGACGGTTCAATGCGTATGTGTGTTGATTATCAGGAACTGAACAAGTTGACTATCAAGAACAAGTATCCACTACCGAGAATTGATGACCTATTTGATCAACTTCGTGGGGCACAAGTATTCTCCAAGATAGACCTGAGATCGGGTTATCATCAATTGAAGGTGAAGGCCGAAGATGTTGAGAAAACAGCTTTCAGAACGCGTTATGGACACTATGAGTTCTTAGTTATGCCATTTGGAGTTACAAATGCACCAGCTGCGTTCATGGATCTGATGAATCGAGTATCCAAGGATTATTTGGATGACTTTGTGATAGTGTTTATCGACGATATTCTTATCTATTCACCGAATAATATGGAACACGAGAATCACTTGAGGTTGATACTTCAGAGATTGCGAGAGAAGCAATTATTTGGTAAATTCAAGAAATGTGAATTTTGGTTGTCTAGTATTACTTTTCTTGGTCACGTAATTGACAAGAATGGAGTATCAGTTGATCCTCACAAAGTAGAAGCTGTATCTAATTGGCAGAGGCCGACATCCGTATCTGAAATTCGAAGTTTCTTGGGATTAGCGGGATACTACCGTCGTTTTATTGAACATTTCTCGAAGATCTCATTGCTAATGACAAAGTTAATGAGAAAGGGAGTTACATTTGAATGGAGTCAGAAATGTGAAGACAGTTTCCAAGAATTGAAAGCACGACTAACGAGAGCACCTATTCCGACAATACCATCCGGAACCGAAGGATTTGTAATCTATAGTGATGCTTCACATAAAGGATTGGGATGCGTGTTAATGCAAGGTGGTAAAGTAATTGCTTATGCTTCTAGGCAGTTGAAGACACACGAAGTTAATTATCCGACTGACGACTTGGAATTGGCCGCCGTAATCCATGCCTTAAAAATTTGGAGACATTACTTGTACGGGGAGAAATATGAGATCTTCACGGACCACAAGAGTTTGAAGTACTTATTCACACAGAGGGATTTGAACATGAGACAGAGAAGATGGTTAGAGTTAATGAAGGATTACGATCTTTCGATCGAGTATCATCCGGGGAAGGCTAATGTAGTAGCCGATGCGTTAAGCCGGAAGACGACAAGGAACTTAGCCGACGAGCTAACACAACAAAAAGAATTGGTCAAGGAGATGGAGCGTTTGGAACTGGATGTAATTTCAAAGACCAACGATGGCTTAATGATGGCGATCATAGCACACCCAAACATTCTAGATGAGATTAAAGCAGAACAGTTCAATGATGTCTACCTGTGTAGAATGAGAGACGAGATACTTTTGGGAAAACGACCGGGGTTTATTGTGAAATAAGGAATATTAGTACTTGGGGATCGTTTGTGTATACCGAACGTAAAAGACTTGAAAGAGTGACTTTTAGAGGAGGCTCACAGTACTAAATATTCAGTTCATCCGGGAAGTAACAAGATGTACCGAAACTTGCGAGAAAACTTCTGGTGGAGAGGTATGAAGCGGGAGATTGCTAAGTTTGTGTCCGAATGTTCAGCATGTCAACAAGTGAAGGCAGAAAGACAAGTACCTACAGGACTACTACAACCATTACCAGTGTCAGAGTGGAAATGGGATGAGATTACGATGGATTTTGTATCCGGATTTCCGTGATCGTCTAACAAGAACGACAAAATTTGGGTTATAGTTGACAGATTGACGAAATCAGCTCATTTTCTTCCAATCAAGACGACTAAGCCGTCCAAGTTAGCAGAGTTGTATGTGAAAGAGATTGAAAGACTACACGGGGTTCCAGCAGTGATTATATCGGATCGTGATAGTAGTTTTACATCAAGGTTTTGGGAAAGTTTGCAAGAAGCTATGGGTACGAAGTTGAGTTTCAGTACCGCATTTCATCCTCAGACCGACGGACAGTCAGAGCGGACGATTCAGACCTTAGAGGATATGTTGAGATTGTGTGTCCTAGATTTTGGGAGTGATTGGGAGAAACACTTACCATTAATCGAATTTGCTTACAACAACGGATTTTCAGTCGAGTATTGGTATGGCACCGTATGAAGCTTTATATGGCCTTAAGTGTCGATCACCAATTTGTTGGACTGAGGTTGGAGAACGGAAGTTATTAGGACCTGAATTAATATAGGTGACTACTGAGAAAGTGAAGTTGATTCAGGAGCGACTTAAGGAAGCTCAGAGCCGATATAAGAGTTATGCAGACTCTAAACGACGACCGATGAATTTTGAAGTTGGAGATTTTGTGTACTTGAGAACATCGCCTTCAAAAGGCATTGTACGATTTGGAAAGAGGGGGAAGCTCAATCCAAGGTTTATAGGTTCTTTTGAGATTCTAGAGAGAGTAGGTCCAGTGGCTTACAGATTGGCTTTATCATCAGAGTTGGAACATGTGCATAACGTATTTCACGTGTCGATGTTGAGACGATGTATGACTGATACGAGTAAGATCATTGTACCTGAACCGCTGCAGATTCAGGGGGACTTGACTTATGTGGAACATCCTGTAGAGATCTTGGATATCAAAGAACAAGTTTTGAGAACCAAGACTATTCCAATGGTGAAAGTGCTATGGCGTAGTCATACGGTGGAAGAGGCTACATGGGAAAGTGAGGAAGACATGAGGAATGAGTATCCGTACCTGTTCGACGTATGAGGTATAAGTTTGGGGACAAACTTCCTTTTTGGAGGGGAGAGTTGTCATGCCCGTTCCAGAATTTCATAGTTTAAGCATGCATGATATGAAATTTATGAATTATCATTGATATATGATAATTGAGGATAAGTGGTTGACTGTGGTCAACGGTAAGGTGTCAGTGAGGACACGAGAACATGGAAGTTCATATTGCATAATCATGAGTAAATGGCATTTATATGATTTAAATGTTATTTGACTTTATCTGGTATTTCTGTGAATAGTAATTATACCTGTGTAGTATAATTCTGGTGAATTTGGATATGATAGTATCATTTTGAGAACTGTGGTGAGAACGTGAGTGACACGTTAATTAAAAAGGTAGGTTGTGTAGAGATTCCACAGAATATTGTTTTCGGACGTTATTTTGGGCCAAACGAAACCTAGTTGGAAACTTTTGAAATTTATAGTTTTCACTCGTAAAGGCATAAAATGGACGTGTGCGAAATTTTATGGGTTAATTAGAAGTTTGAGAAACTTGCGGGGAGGTAAACGTAATTCCCTGAAAGTTGTCTATATATATAGATGAGGATGAGAATTCATTCTCATCCAAACTTGCCAAAATATCTAGAGAGAGGAGAGAGAAAGGAGATTTGGTTGCCACGAGCTTGCCGGCGACATACGACGACTGTTCGTCTGTCAGATTTTCTCCAGATTTCAGATTTGAACTCGTGGAGGTAAGATCTACGTTTTGATATCACTTAGGCCGTGTTTGGCCAAGTTTTGTAAAAATCTTAATTTTAGACTTTTGAGAAAAACAGGTATAAACTTGTAGGAGTTTTCTCAAATTCGAAATCCGACGATTAATTAGCCCCCTAGACGATCCTTCAAAGTTTGAGGGAAATCGCACGAGATATGAAGTCCTAACGTGTGAAATATAGAGAAATACATGTTTTATATTTCGACGACGAAATTGTGATCCGGGAAAAATCCATGTGTTAATTGTAGGCCCGTTAATTATGCACGCGCTAAATTGTGAAAAGCATGTCTAAATTCACGCGAGCACGTTGAGTTGTCTATGTGGGTCAAAGGGGAGTCTTATACAAATTCATGTCGGAGTAAGCTTCTCGATGTTTGAGAATTTAGTAGCGATGGTTACTGTGCATGGTTGATAGACTTGGACTTGCCATGGCACTTGTGGATACAATGGTTGATAGACTTGGACTTGCCATTGGTATCGCGGTTTAAGGCTTGGACTTGCCGCTACCGGATGAATGCGTATTTTTCTTCCTAGAGACTATTGATATGATTTATAAGATGAAAGCATGTTTTATCATATATTGCATATGTTAGACTTGTATACTCAGAATATAGCTGAGCAGTGGAGATGTACTCCATTGCAGGTAAGAAGAAAGACAAGAAGAAGCGTGATGAGTGAGGCCGATGAACGCCGGGGGAATCACACTTGTATATGTTTTTGTTTTAAATCCTAAACTTGTGTAAGGATTTGAATATTGTAATATGTTGTAATAAATCCTTGGATTAGTTCTGTAGTATGGAAATCTTGAAATTGAACGCCTATGGTTATGTTTTAAATGTTGAGAAATTAGTTATGGTTGTGATTGTTGTTGGTATTGAGAAACATGTGTTGTAAATTTTCATCACAGGGCTGCCAGCAGGGGAGCAGTCGACTGGACCCAGGGTCAGTCGACTGGATCCCGTGTGTTTGAGACACTGAAAGTGAATAGTGAGAGAAGCAGTCGACTGGATCCCTGATCAGTCGACTGAACACTGTAGATTTTGGCCACTGCTTCTAATTATGGAAAAGCAGTCGACTGAGTCCTCAGATCAGTCGACTGGACCCCTTTTGAGTAAGTTACATTTTGGGTTCTGCTTAACCCAGTCGACTGCGGCAGTCGACTGGACCTCTGTTGAGGATTTAGGGTTTTAGTTTCTGCCAGGCACAGTCGACTAGACCCTAGTACAGTCGACTGGGCAGTCGACTGAACCTCTGTTTTCAAAGATGATTCTTTTGAATGTGTTTTCACTTGGCTAAAACTTTTTATAACTCAAATTTTCAATGGATTTGTCAACTCATAGAGTAATGTTTCCTAAAGTTTTAAATTACCCAGGATTGTTTTAAAGTTCTTTCCGCTGCGTATTATTAGATGATGTTTGGATGAGCCTTGGTGGCGTGCCACGTGTCTTATTTCCACGCGTAGTGGGATGGGTCGTGACATATGTATATATCTACATACATATATACAAAAAGGGTAATATAAAAAAGGCAAAAGGGTAATATGGTAATTCGATTAACAAAAGAGTAATTTGCAAAAGGCTTAAGGTTAATTGATTATTCAATTTGTGATTGTACATACTTTAAACTTTTAGGCTCTTTTCTTTAACGTATAGATAATATATATATATATATATATATGCACACACACACACGCACACTCGTATATACAAAAGGGTAATTTGGTAATTTGATTTAACAAAATGGTAATTTGTAAAAGGTATAAGGGTAATTAGATTATTAAATATATATCGTAATATAATAAAAGGGTTTTTGGTAATTCAATTTAACAAACGGAAATTTATAATTGTAAACAATTTAAACTTTAAGCTCTTTTCTTTAAGGCATAGAAACAAAGGGTAATTTGCATAAGGCATAAGACTAATTTGGCTATGCAATTTATAATTGTACACAATTTTATTCAATTTTGGTATATAATATATTCAATATATATAATATAATATAACAATATATGCATATATATATACACACACATACAAGGGTAGTTTACAAAAGAAAAAAAGGGCAATTTGATAATTCAATTTATAATTGTACACACTTTAAATACATAAATAATAATAGTAATAAATTATAATATGTATAAATACATATACACACACATATATATATATATATACAAAATGGTAATTATCAAAAAAATAAAAGGGTACTTTGGTAATTCAATTTAACAAATGAGTAAATTGTTTATTCAATTTATAATTATACGCACTTTAAACTTTGAAAAAATGGTACTTTATAAAAGGCAAAATGGTAATTTTAATAATATAATAATATAATGTATGTATATATATTCACACAAGAGTAATTACAATGGGCAAAAGGGTAATTTGATAATTCTATTTTACAATAGGATAATTTGGTAATTCGCTTTCTAATTGTACACACTTTAAACACATAAATAATAACAAATTATAATATGTATACATATATATACACACACGCACACATATATGAAAAGATAATTTACAAAAGTAACTTAAGGCTTGTTTGGTAATTATAGGATTCCTTAAAAGTTGTCTTAAGGCTCAAACAAGCCTTGCCAAACAAGCATTAAATTTCAAAAGTAATCTAAGACTTGTTTTAGAAAAGTGATTGAAGGCTTGTTTGGTAATTCAAAGATTTCTTAAAAAGTTGCCTTAAGGCTCAAACTAGCCTTACCAAACAACCATTAATTTATAAAAGTTATCTATAGCTTCTTTGGTAATTCAAAGAAATAGTAAAAAAAATACAAACAAATGTTAGTGTTTTGTTTGAGAAAACCAAAAAAAGAAAAACAAAACAAAACAAAACAAAACGAAACAAGGCATAGCCCAATTCGGGTTGTGTTGTGCCTTGTTTGTGTTAGTGGTTTATTTAGGAAAATCCAAATAAATAAAAACAAAATCAAACAAAACTAAACAAAACCAAACAAGTTAGTGACTTGTTTGGGAAGAACGAAAAACCATACAAACCACAAAGCCAAAAAGCGGTTGTGCCAAACAAGGCACAACCTACAATTTGTTGACTTTTGAGTGTTTTGAACCAAATTGTAAATATTTGCAATTATTGTTTGAAAAGTTGATTGATTGTAGATTAAATAATTTTAAAAGTTGAATCAAATTGTGAATGTTTGTAATTATTGGTTGAAAAGTTGATTGAATCATCATTTCTAAAATAATTTAATTTTAAAAGTTGACTTAATAATAATAAGGGTTGTTTTGTGGGTGAAATGACCAACCTACCCTCACAAAGGACAAAAACTCAAAATATTCATTAAAGAAAAATGGAACAAAAGATAAAAGTAAGGGTAAAACCGTAATTTCAAACAAATCAAGAAATGCCAAAATTGAACAAAATTGAAATTGAAGCCACCCCTAAGCCTCTTTTATAGTATAGTGTAGATTTGTGATAAATGCGTTTTAATCGATTTAGTAGTTAAACTTAGGATAGATTATGTAGACACCCCCTCATGTATTGCACTTTTCCCACTAATACCTAAATTAGAAAATTTTGACCCCTCAACCACTTGTGAGGGGGTCAATTTGACAAGAAAAGCTATAGTTGATGGATCAATTTGATGAATTTTTAGTTTATGGGTGTTATTGAAAAAAGCCAATACATGAAGGGGTGTCTTACATAATTTACCCTGAAACTTTAGCGCAAAATATTTTCCAAAAATTCATAGGGTAAATTATATTTTGCACCCTTGTAGTTTGGGTGTAATTTCACTTATATCCATTTCGTTCCAATTTTGTCATTTTGGTCTTAACAGTTTTAGTTTAGGATCAATATAGTCCATTCATCAATTTTTCTTACAATTTTTGACAGATTTAGGTTCAATACTGGTGTGTAAAGTGTAATTTCTCTAAGTAAACTTACCATTATGCCCCTAATGATACATCACATGTACATAACATGAACTATTTCTGTAAAAAATTGCAAGAAATTTTCATGAATGGACTATCATGAACCTGAACTAAAAGTATAAGGACCAAAATGACAAAATTGAAACTATAAGGACCAAAGTTACATCACACCCAAACTACAAGGGTGTAAAATGTAATTTATAGAGTGGTTATTAGGGCTGCTCAAAATCCACCCGTCCACCCGACTCACCCGACCACCCTACTCACCCGTAGCCTTATTTTTTGGTTTTTAAACCATGTGGGTGGAGTCACGGGTCTTGGGGGTGAAAACCTGACAGTTTCGGGTGGAGTCACGGGTCTAGGGGGGTGGGAACCCGATTCACCCGACCCGACTCGAAACACACTTAATTTTTTTTAAAAAAATAAATATGTAATATGCTTATATCAGCATATGCATTATGTATCATATAATCTTTAATATATATGTATATATCTATATTATATTTTAGAACTTTGTCCTACTAGGACACCACAAAATATGACTAGGATAGTGACTGGGACCGGAATGATGACTGGATGAGTGCTGTGGACCAATTTTATTCCCCTCACTTCTCAAACCCTAACTCTACCTACAGGCCACACCAGCGCCCACCCCCCCCCCTCCTTTTCTCTCTCTCTCTCTCTCCTTCTCTGGATCACCAACGAGCCCTCCACCCATTTCTTCCTTTGCCTCTCCTCTCTTGCCTCTCCTCTCTGGATCACCACCGACTACACCACCGCCCCCTTCTCTCTCTCTCCCTCTCTCTGGATCACCACCGAGCCCCCCCTCCACCCATTGCTTCTTCTGCCTCTCCTCTCTGGATCACCACCGAGCACACCACCGCCCCCCTTTTCTCTCTCTCTCTCTCTCTCTCTCTCTTCGTCCCCCTCCCTGTATCACCACCGAGCCCCCCCTCCACCCATTTCTTCCTCTGCCTCTCCTATCTTGCCTCTCCTCTCTGGATCACCACCGAGCCCCCCCTCCACCCATTTCTTCCTCTTCTTCTCCCTCTCTTGCCTCTCCTCCCTGTAGATTCAAACTTTCTTGGTGGGTTTTTTCAATTCCTGTGAAGAAGATTGAAGATATGGGTGGCGCTTTGCATTTTGGTGGGTTTTTTCAATTCCTCCTGTTTCTTGATCGGAAAAATCGGAAAGATGGTGGCGCTTTGCCTTTTGTGTTTGGAGTTTTTGGTGGGTTTTTTCAATTACTCCTGTTTCTTGATCGGAAAAATCGTAAAGATCAGAAAAAAAAAAATCATCTTTTTAAGATCGGAAAGATCGGGCAAAAAAAAGAAGATCGGAACATTGAAGAAGAAGCTCGGCAAAAAAAATAAGATCGGAAAGCCAGGAAATACTCGGGTATTGGGTTTATTTCTCTTTCCATTTATTTTTGAAAGCATTTGGTCACAATTTTTATTTTTATTCTGAGTATCTTTAAACTACACCAACATTTTTAAATTATGAGCTACATGAACATTTTTAAAGTTTGAAGTACATGAACATTTTTAAAGTTTGACCTACATGAACATTTTTAAATTTTGAACTACATTAACATTTTTAAAGTTTGAACTACATGAACATTTTTAAATTTTGAACTACATGAACATTTTTAAAGTTTGAACTACATGAACATTTTTACAGTTTGAACTACATGAGCATTTTTAAATTATGAACTACATGAGTATGTCCTTTATGAACTAGTATGTTTGCTTGATATTTATGAATAAACATCAATATGTCCTTTATTTTTTGGATTCTTGGTTCATATTTTTTTTTCTTTTTTGTATCCTTTCTTTTTCTTTTTCTATTTTTTAACCCGTTTGTTCTATTCTATTTCTTTCTTTTTTCTTTTTCATTTTCTTTGTCTGCCCATTTTTTTCCTTTCTCGCTTGATTTTCATTTTCTTTTTCATCAAAATTTCCACTGAACATTTTTAAAATTTCTGTTTGTTTGCTCTTTGAATGTTTTTTCACTTACAAAATGTACACATAAATTAAATTATGTATGATGTGTATTCATTTTATTCCCCAATCTCTTTCTGTTTGTTTGTGCATGATTGTTCCTTCCCTTAACTTACAATCACTTACAAAATTGGCAATACATATGACCTTCCTTATCAAGTATATTCCCCAAGCTACTGAAATTTTTTGTGCATGATTGTTCCTTTCCTTATTAGTAGCATAATTTTGGGTTTTTCCTTTAAAGTTGAAATCTCATTGACTATATTTTTTTAGTTTTTCAAGGATATTCTTTTTATGTTCATGTATTATGATAAAATCACTTAAAAAAAATCTCATATGATGTGTATTCATTTTATTAGTAGCATAATTTTGGGGTTTTCCTTTAAAATCCCTCCCGTTCCAGCCTGGCTATCAAGAAGTGATTTTATCTTATTTTAAATGCAATCATGTTTCCATAATTGTCTGCACCTAATTTTAGGATGATTTCCTAATCAAAATATTGCAGTTTTAGGATAAACCCTACCAATGCTTTTCTATGAATCTTCCTTTATATTTTAGTCACAACTTTCCAACTCTCCTAATTTTCTGAAGAAAAAAAAATAACTTTCCGCCCCTAATTTTTTCCTAATTTTCTGCCCCTAATTTTTTCTTAATTGCAACTTTCCAACTTTCCTAATTAACTTTCTATCCATTCTATATAACATTCCCTCTCTATATCTCTCACAACTCACGGAAGCACATCTTTCTCACTCTCTCTGCACCTCTCTTTGAGTCTCTATTCTCACTGCCTCACCGTCCACCACCGCTGCCCCGGCCATCTGCACTACATCCATCGTTGCACAGTCAACACGTTATCTCTCTCAAGTTTTTTTACTGCATTATTTAATAGGTATGTCCAATTATCTTATTCCTCCTACTTTTTCATGTATTCTCTTCTCTTATGTAGCATCTCTTATGTGTTTTTATTTTTTTTGGATTTCCATTTTTTTTGTGTCCTACATTATTTTTGCTTAGTTCTTATTGCATTTGGAAATTTTGCTCGGAAGTTTTGATGGGCTTTTGACCTTTTTTTAATGTTTTTTTTTGTCTTTCTCGTTCATCTCTTTTGAATTTTATTTTTGAATCTCTTCCATCCCTCTTACTGATTCTTACTACCCCTCATGTGCCAAATTTTTTTTTATAATATAGATGCAGACAAAAAAAAGTGAGAGTAATGCTATTTTTCTATTTTTTTTCCATAAGTACATCTCTAATGATTTAGGGGTTGATTAGTTGCAGTTTAGTGATTGTTTAGGGGCTGATTTAGGGGTTTTTTTGGGGTTCATGAAAGACTATTTGTTCTACATCTATTTACGAAAGACTGTGTTTTTTTGTTTTTTTTTATTGGATTCTTGCGGTTGGATTTTAGTAGCAAATCTTTGGGTTGGATTTTAACAGATTGCGAATCTGTGTATACCATCCAGATAGTTGAAATCTGTGTATAACCATTTATGTATTCCTTCAATTTGTCACTTTGTCAATGTAATTGGGAAAAAACTTTCCATTTTTATTCTTTTCAAATGGGTTGTTTTCCTTTCAAATGGGTGTTTTAACAGATTGCAAAGAGAGCATATTACTTCAAATGGGTTGTCTTCCGTTTCGAACATTTTCTTTTTCTTTTTTCTGTTACAGTCCTCATTCATTTGCCTGTTTATCAGTTGCTAACATGTTTTCCAATTACCATGTCAAATGATCCCAAATTTTATGCAGTACTGTGGCCGATGTATGTGTCTAATTCTTTGTTTGTTTGTAAATTTTTAGAAACATTCCCTTTTCTAAGAGTTTGTGTTTGATAAGGTTTTAAGACTTTTTAATTTTTTGTAACATTTTGTTTAATTGATCAATGTCACAGTCACATTGACATTGGGCAATGTTATTGTTTGACATTACATAGTCTAAAATTACATAGTCTTTTAAATTATGAACTACATGAGCATTTTTTAATTATGAACTACATGAGTATTTTAAAATTATGAACTACATGAGCATTTTTAAATTTTGAACTACATGAACATTTTTCTAATTTTTTAAAGTAGACTTTAAACTACATGAGCATTTTTAAATTTTGAACTACATCAGCATATCGAAATTTTTATGTACACTTTAAACTACATGAGCAGTTTTTTTTTTGTCATCATTTTTTTTGCAGGTTTTTAAAAAACAAAGCAATTTTCAATTGTTTATTTGGGGGTTTGATAGGTTATTAGTGGTGAAGGCCTTCTACATCACTTTGAAAGGATTTGGTCAGCAAATTTTATTTTTGCTTCCCAAGTATTTCAATCACACTAATTTCTCAATCTTCATTAGTTGTCTTTCAATTGTTTCTCAAGCTTCATTAGTTGTCCAGATCATGATATTCAATTGGTATGATAGGTTTTTAGTAGTGAAGGCCTTCTACATCACTTTGAAAGCATATGGTCAGGATTTTTTTTTTCCGGATCATTTTCTTGCAATTTTCGTCTGAATTGCTTCCCAAGTATTTCAAACACAGTAATTTCTCAAGCTTCATTAGTATGCTGACATTTCAAACACAGTAACTTCTCCTTCACAGTAATTTCTCAAAACTTTATATTATGTTTGCTTGATATTCATGAATAAACATCAGTATGTCCTTTATGAATAAACATCATTATGTCCTTTATTTTTCGATTCTTGCTTCACATTTTTTTTCTTTTTGTATCCTTTCTTTTTCTTTTTCTTTTTCTATTTTTTAATCCGTTTGTTCTATTCTTTTTCTTTTTCTTTGTCTGCCCATTTTTTTCCTTTCTCGCTTGATTTTCATTTTCTTTTTCATCAAAATTTCCAATGATTCAAAATTTCCACTGATTCAAAAAAAAAAAAATGTTATGGTGTCTGTTTGTTTGCTCTTTGAATGTTTTTTCACTTACAAAATATACACAAAGCATTTTTCAATTGTTTATTTGGGGTTTGATAGGTTTTTAGTGGTGAAGGCATTCTACATCACTTTGAAAGCATTTGGTCAGCAAATTTTATTTTTGCTTCCCAAGTATTTCAAACACAGTAATTTCTCAAGCTTCATTAGTTGTCTTTCAATTGTTTCTCAAGCTTCATTAGTTGTCCAGATCATGTTATTCAATTGGTTTGATAGGTTTTTAAAGATAGTTTAGGGGCTGATTTTGAATCTGTCTGCATCTATTCCTGAAAGACTGTTTGTTCTCTATCCATATGATATACAAGTGTGGTGGTAAGTACAGAAAATAAAATAGGAGCAGTTCAAGTAATGTGACTGAACAATAATCACTACTCTCTCTCTCTCTCTCTCTCTCACATCTGTCTTCATATCTTTAACTTATCAGTTACGTTAAATACCAAAGAATAAGAAACATAGGGACTCGGATTTTCTAAGTTTTGAGAAAAAGAGAAGATTCCAATAGTGTATGGTCCTGGCAGTTCCATGAATATTTAGATGAGGAATGGCAAAACATGAAGTTTCTGCCTCTGTCCTCTCTCTCTCTCTCTCTCTCTCTCTCTCTCTCTCTCTCACACACACACACACACACACACACACACACACACACTCTCTAAAAGGCTTCATTGTGAGTCTGTGACACATGTTTGTCGCAGATCTTGGTTTTCGTAGTTCGTAAGATCTTGGCCTTCGTAGTTCATTTTTTAGGCAATTTTGAGGGGCTAATTTGGTTTTTCTTACTCCAACCCATATGAATGACAATTGGCAAATATAACTTTGATGCAGACAAAAAAAGTAAGAGTAATGCTATTTTTTCTATTTTTTTTTGCCATAAGTACATCTCTAATGATTTAGGGGTTGATTAGTTGTAGTTTAGTGATTGTTTAGGGGCTGATTTAGGGGTTTTTTTTGGGGTTCATGAAAGACTGTTTGTTCTACATCTATTTGCGAAAGACTGTGTTTTTTTGTTTTTTTTGTTTATTGGATTCTTGCGGTTGGATTTTAGTAGCAAATCTTTGGGTTTCATTTTCAATTGAGTATTTAACAGATTGCGAGTCTGTGTATACCATCCAGTTAGTTGAAATCTGTGTATAACCATTTATGTATTCCTTTAATTTGTCACTTTGTCAATGTAATTGGGAAAAAACTTTCCATTTTTATTCTTTTCAAATGGGTTGTTTTCCTTTCAAATGGGTGTTTTAACAGATTTCAAATAGAGCATATTACTTCAAATGGGTTGTCTTCCGTTTCGAACATTTTCTTTTTCTTTTTTCTGTTACAGTCCTCATTCATTTGCCTGTTTATCAGTTGCTAACATGTTTTCCAATTACCATGTCAAATGATCCCAAATTTTATGCCGTACTGTGGCCGATGTATGTGTCTAATTCTTTGTTTGTTTGTAAATTTTTAGGATCATTCCCTTTTCTAAGAGTTTGTGTTTGATAAGGTTTTAAGACTGCTTAATTTTTTGTAACATTTTTTTTAATTGCTCAATGTCAGTCTCATTGACATTGGGCAATGTTACTGTTTGACATTACATAGTCTAAAATTACAGTCTTTTAAATTATGAACTACATGAGCATTTTTAAATTATGAACTACATGAGCATTTTAAAATTATGAACTACATGAGCAGTTTTAAATTTTGCACTACATGAACATTTTTAAAGTTTGAACTACATGAACATTTTTAAATCTTGAACTACATGAACATTTTTAAAGTTTGAACTACATGAACATTTTTTCAGTTTTTTTAAGTAGACTTTAAACTACATGAGCATTTTTAAATTTTAAACTACATAAGCATTTCTAAATTTTTAAGTACACTTTAAACTACATGAGCAGTTTTTTTGGTCTTCATTTTTTTTGCATGTTTTAAAAAAAAACAAAGCATTTTTCAATTGTTTATTTGGGGTTTGATAGGTTTTTAGTGGTGAAGGCATTCTACATCACTTTGAAAGCATTTGGTCAGCAAATTTTATTTTTGCTTCCCAAGTATTTCAAACACAGTAATTTCTCAAGCTTCATTAGTTGTCTTTCAATTGTTTCTCAAGCTTCATAAGTTGTCCAGATCATGTTATTCAATTGGTTTGATAGGTTTTTAGTAGTGAAGGCCTTCTACATCACTTTGAATGCATTTGTTCAGAATTTTTTTTTACCAGATCATTTTCTTGCAATTTTCTAAGAGTTTGTGTTTGATAAGGTTTTAAGACTTCTTAATTTTTTGTAACATTTTTTTTAATTGATCAATGTCACAGTCACATTGACATTGGGGCAATGTTACTGTCTGACATTACATAGGCTAAAATTACACAGTCTTTTAACAACTTGAATAGTTTTATAACAACTTGAACATTTTTTTAACAACTTGCATAGTTTTTTTACATAGTCTGAAGCCCAAGTGGAATTCTAAAATTACATTCTCTCATTTTTACAGTATTTTACAAATGGAATAAGACTTGACGTGGTCCACAAAATGCAAACACTCAAAAATAGATATTAAATTGTGTACCACCATCACTCTTACCAAATGCAACGTGGTCTACATATATTCCTAATATGTATTTTGCCATTTTTAATATACTTTCCAATACTGTGAATGTACTCTACCAAGCAAAATACTGGTTTCACAGCATTTCTATTAAAATCTATTTATTTTTTCTTTGTTTCTTCTTCTTCTTTTGGGTGGATAGTAATCAGATTTTGTTATAGATATTTCTCGCAATATGATTTTGTGCATATTAATGAGACAACTGCAGATTAATTTTTCTCAATGTAGATTACTTGATCTCTAAAATTTTGAATTTGTAGGATCTTGATAAGCTATATAGGTGTGGATGGCAGTGTGTGGAAACTAATGTACTATGTTTCATTGCTGTGTAGTATATTTCTCTCTTATTTTGGTTGGTTTGAGGATGTTAATATTTCCAACTTCATTGCTGCGTAGTTGCTTTCAAGTATTTTTCATCGACTTTAGTTGCAGACGGTAAACCTGAAAAAAATAATAATGCTATGTTTTCCAAATTTGAGTACCAAATTTGAGTACCAAATTTGATTTCAAGTGCTTTCTCAGTCGTACAACACGCATTGATTGATATGGGGGTTCCACCAAAGGCTACCATTAGTCGTGTTAATAGTTAAACCATTTGGGAATGAAGTTTCGAATTCAAATTTGGAATCATAGAATTCAGAATTATACACATACATAGTAAAGAGTAAAGCTATGATTTCCAACCAAAGCTATGATTCTAATTGTTTGGCAGTTGTATATGGTACCAGTGGTACTGAACATTGTCCCCATCATATTGAACAAATGTTTTAAAAGAGCTAGGAAAGCATAGCCAAAGTAAAAAAAAAACATTCGTTTGTTCATACATATGGTATGTGGACGGTATAATGAGTTCTTACTATGGATGTACATACTATTGTCGCCTCATTAATTAATGTTACAAACTCACAAATTTTTGTCAAATTTTGTGTCTGCAAATACAAGTATATCCATATGTTCCTGTAATTAAATTTGTTTAATAGATAATCTTTTTTATTACTCTAGGGAACTTTAACACATGTACTCCTCCATCACAATTTGAAGAGTATCTCTATGCCCAAGTACCTTAGAGTATGATTATCTAATAAAATAATGACAGTTGTAATGAAATATCTTCCTAATTACACCACTTAGTAGTTAATTTATTGTTTTTTTTTTCTAATTTTTTTTATTGTAAATGATACATTTATATTTATGCAGATGGATATTAGACCCCCTATAATGGCACGTTTTAGTGTGCGTCTTCTTCATAAAAAAATTATGAATGAACTTGAAAATATGACTTTTGAAGAAGGCACTCCCATATGGGTGTTTGGCACAAATGTAATTGCATTATGTGGCCAATTAAGGAACACGTGTAAAGGTTTGTCAGAGAGAGATATAATGCAAATAATAGCCGATTCGCTACCTTCATGTTGGAACGATGTTGTTGAAGATATATTAAATAGACACCAACCGGATGATGCATTAGACTTTCTTGAACTATTAGAGGAAGCTGAGCGTGATATCCACCCATTATGGATAGATTTTGAGACAACACAAATGGCTTTGGGTGTAGGAGTTATAGATCATATATTGAAAAAGGAAAATATATTCAACGACTTCTAAGAAGAGGATTTCGTCTCCATGAAGCGATTTTAGTGTAGGCGATAGTCAACACACTTCCAGATGAGTGGCCTAAGAAAACATTATACAGAAATTTACAAAATGATTTTAAGGACTTGAAAACTCTAAGAGAAATGTTGGAGGATAAAGAGTTCGATTTCTTATGTTCAAAAGCTGTGGCAGACGTGGAAAAGACATTGGCAATGAACGAAGGTCGTGAAGATGAATAATAAATATTAGTTTTTATTTAATTTTTTCCTTAGATATTTTCTACTTTTAGTTGTTTTAATTAATTTTCGTGGATCATTTTGTAATTATTTTAACATTTATTAAATAAAAATGTTATTATAATGAAATTTCTAAGTCACTTAATGAGTAATGATGAGTTTTTTGTAATTTATTAAGTGTTTGTTTATTCTTTCTTTTTTGTAATTTAATCTGTCTGTTACTATTCATGCTAATGAATGAGGAAAATGTGTAAGGTTTATACTTTTTTTTGTAATTAATTAACATTTTGGTTCTTATTCTTTGTTTTTTTGTGGAATTTTTTTTTCCACTTTTGTTACAGCTAATCAATGGCAAAATACACAATTTTTAAAGCTCAAGAATCTGTAGTAAGTTTACTTTATTTGTATAATTATTTGTATAATAATAATCTCTTAGCATATAACATAAGAGAAATTCATAATTACATAATTTATTAATTTTTTATTACATCCGTTACAGTTGGAGAAAGAACTGGAGGAAACTATAAGTTAATATTTATTTTATAAATAATTGTTATGCTCAATTAGTTATGATTTATATGTATTTATAATTTATACAATTAAAATATTAGGTTGATTTTCTTCGGACTAGAAATGTGGGCATCACTCTTCGTGATGAGAGAGATGGTTATGCTGAAATCATTCTTTCGGTAAGCCCACTATTTGTTATTTTCATTTTTAATTTTGGGGTTGTTGTTTATACTTATTGTTCTTTATTTTGTCAAACTCACTTTATTTATACGCAACTTTTTTAAAGAAAAATGCGAAAGGAAAAGAAAAGGCAAGCTCTTCTGTAAAAGGAAAAGAGAAGGAAAATCAGGTGAATGTTGTTACTATTTATGCTGTTACTATAGTTAATTTATAGTTTTCACTGTTAATTTATGCTGATAGTATATATACTGATTTCAATATATATAGATGATTACTGTCATTTCATTTATTAAATTGTTTACTGTGTAGTCTGAACATATAGATGTAAACAGCATAGAACGACAATAATTCAAAAGAAAAAAAAAATTAAGCTGAACGTTAGTTAACAATAAATCATTTTAACAATAATTTTTAACACACATTTATAAAATTTTTAAATTATTTATATTTGAACATAATGACAATATGACAGTAATATAACTTATTTATATTTATTAAATGACAAAATGACAATATTCATCGTCTAATATTTCAAAAGTTTAAAATACCAATAAAATATAACTTATTTATATTTAAATGACAAAATGACATTCATTTTCTAAATTGCTTATTTATATTTGTAACATACTAAATTCAAATATCCAACATTAAAAATAATTCAAAAAAAAAAAATTTAACATTCTTTTAAAAAAAAATTTAAATCACAATATGATAATTATATAATACTTGAAAAGAAAAAAAAAAGTGAACACTTATTTACAAAATAACTTTTATTTACATTTCAAAGAAACAAATTTTTTATTCAAATCATGAATGTATTGCCAGCATAAAATACTTAAAAAAAAATTGGCTATAGTATTCTGGTAATTCAAGATTGGCAAAATTGCTCTTATTCACTACAAATTGCAAATAGTTTTTCTGGTAATTCAAGATTATAGATGAAATTTTTATTTACGAGATATTTTTTAGGCACTCAATGATAATTATCTATCAAAAGCTTTGTTAGCCCAACGTGTTCGACGAGAACGAGAACGGAATAAATCTTGCTCTACACGTCAATTCACCCGACGCACTGATTCTCCTACGTTGACTCTGGGCCGTCGTCAATGCAAAGATTCTATTTGGCAAGAACTATCTCCAATTGAACCTAATGATAATTCTCTACCAAAATCTTCGATAGCCCAACGCGCTCGACGAGAACGAGAACAGAATGAAGGGTGCGCTACACATCCATTACCCAGAACAAGGTGTCATCGACACGAAGAGTCTATTTTGCAAGAACTACCTGAACCCAATTATACTTCTGTATCAAAAGTTTCATTAGCCCAACACGCTCGATGAGAACGAGAACGGAATGAAAGGTTCTCTACACGTCAGATGGCTCAACCAATCAGTTTTCCCTCTATGACACCGAGTCGTCGTCGTCGACGCGAAGTGATTTCATCAGAGTCTGTTTCGCATGAAATACCTCCAAATCCTTCTAAACGGCCAATTGTTGTAAAATATTTTGTGCCATCGTCTACGTGTACAACACTTCCAGAAACAACTAATCAGATAGTTCTGTTTGTGGAAGAACTCCACTACCTATGGAAGATAGCGTGGTAAATTGTCATATACCACCAACACAAGTGCACTTACACTCCATGCTTTCTCCGCGTAATCTTGGTGAGGAATTTGCTGTTGTTGAGCTAAATGAAGCCATTACAATGCCTGCTGAACATTCCTCATCTCTACAAAATATTCAATACGTATATTACCCGTCTATTTGCAATATTTATTCTATTGACCACACAATTTTAATTCATTCATATAATTAAATAAATTTGTAGCCCAACTACGACAAATCAGTACATGGAGGAAGATTATGTTAGTGATGATGAATTAGAAGGTATCACAAGAGTTGTTGCGCCGGTACAGATAAGTCCAGGTCAACATTTTCTGGGTGAGATGGATGTGGAATGCCCTTACTGCTCTGCATTACATTGGATGGATGAAAAATTAGTCAATTCGTCTAAGAGAAATCCTCTTTTTGGTACATGTTGTTTGCAAGGAAAAATCAAGCTTCCTCTTCTTAAAGCACCCCCTCAGCAACTTCAACAGTTGTATGATGGAGTGAGCCTGCAATCGACTTCATTTCGCCGTTATACTAGAGGGTACAATGCAGCTAATGCTTTTACAAGTCTGGGTGTTAAAATGGATGCAAGACTCATTCGTGGAAGGGTCCTACAGCATTCACTATTCATGGTGAGTTGCGTCATCGAACAGGATCAATACTACCACAATCAGGTCAGGATCCAGCGTATGCTCAATTGTACATTTATGACCCTGATTCTGCTTTGGATGTTCGTAGTCGTCGAAATCCACACTTAAGAGTAGACGTGTTAAAAACTATTCAGGACTGTTTGTTGCAATATAATATTTTCCCAGATAAATTTCTTCAAGCTTCTGCAGTTCTTAAACAATCGAATGTGAGAGACCATAATGTATGAGCTCATCTTCACTATAATACAGAAATAGATCGACGAAGGTATAGACTACCAGCAACAGAAGAGATTGCTGTGATTTTACCAAGAGATGGAAGTGAGTGTAGCGCAATGAGGGATATTGTCTTGCATCTTAGAGGAGATAACCAGTTTATGCGGATTAATGAATGCCACCCAGCATATTTGCCATTGCATTATGTCTTACTGTTCCCGTATGGTGAGCTTGGGTGGGAACCTGCAATGAGACAATGGGACGTCGTACATAGTAGACATACAACTGTGCGACTCACACAGATGCAATTTTACAGTTATCGTGTGTTTGAACGACCTACGGAGTACTCAACAATTTTGAGAGCTGGTAATGTCACGCCCCGAATTTCGCCAAACCCGGAGCGCGAGGGTCGACCGGCCAATACTCAAAGTTGTGGTCCAACTTGGACGCACAGATCAGACATGACAGTCTAGCTAATTAAAAAATATATATATATATATATAATAATAATAAAAACTCCATTAATTTCATTAATAATAAAAGAAAAGGAATTACAGCTGTTACTTCTTCCCACCATTAAATACAAGTACACCTATGCCCCACTCTTAATCATGGTTAGTTGATAAAAGGTCCAACTATGCTACCCGGCTCAACTGCTGCTTCCTTCTCACCTAAAAATATTAATAAAAATAATAATGAGACAGGAGCTCAGTGAGTAAAACACATTTTATATAAAAATAGATTTTTGATCTCAAATCTTTGATATAATACTTTATTATATCATTATCAGTAGTCCCAGTTAATTAGTGTATGAAAATATATAGTTTCTCAAATATCTTTTATTTGCGCCCAATTGCTATCTGCAACACAAATTACATATCACACATTTATTTCACGCACTTAAGTCCAATGCGTGCATATGAAGAAATTTATGCATTAATCTTTCTTTGATACTAGTTCTTACCAAATTCACAATAGATTACCAACACCATTGTACACACCAGCCCAGCTCGAAATGTATACAATCACATGGCCACAGCACCCCAGCCCAGCTCGAAAGGTGTATACTACCCACCAGCCCAGCTCGAAATGGAGTAGTATATTAGTGCACTAACTGTAGGACTATCTCAATCCCAGCCACCTCAACATGGACTACCTCAGTTCTCTAATTATCACAAGGCCTTGACCTTAACCAGTATCACTATTAATATCATAATTAATGCATGGTTATATATGGTATGACAATGCAATTAAAAGAGTAATATTAAATACTTAATTCTACATATATATATATATATATATATATGGTACTGAATAATCAAAACTGGCTTTTGGGCCATTTTTAACTAAAATAAATATTTGTAAAGATCCAACATAAGGGACATATTTAATAAATAAAATAGAAGAGATTTACTCACCTTTGTGATTATTCTAGCCAAACCCAAAACTTGACTTCCTTCCCTTCCCTTTCTTTTATTTTCTTTCAATTTTTTTCCTTCCTTTCCTTGCCTTTTTGTTTGTCACTCGGTTTGTCTAACTTCTTTCTTCTAATTAATCTTACTTTCTTTGATTCTAGACCAAGTACACATGCACTATACATATTTACAATTTACATATATCTATATGATACACACAGAGGTTGCACACTTGCACCTCTTTTAATCTATCCCCTTTTTGTTTTATTTTTCCATCTCTGGGTCTCTCTCTTTTACTTACCCCACCTCTGCCCCCTTTTACACACATGTGTACACCTATATATAACCGGTACACACCCTTCTTATACACTTGGCCACCAAGTATATGTTTTATACTTATCTTGTTTCTTTTTCTTTTTCTTTTTTTCTTGTGTATTACTAATATATATATATATATATACATGCATTGGGCCAAACCTCTCTAGACTTGGCCTCCAAGCTCTCTGATCTCTCTCTCTCTCTCTCTCACGTGCACACCCACGTGGATTCTCCCAAAATTCTTCCTAATCTAATAGAGCTAGCTAGAGTTTATCTTATTATAGTGAATGGGCTTTTGCCACCTCTTGTGGTGATGAGGATATGATTGAATTATTTTTACTAGGTTATAATTATCTACCCTTACACAAGTACACAAATTAAAATAGAAATTTTCTTTGATACAAAACAAAGTTACTTCCGGACAACATTTTTTTTTCATCAAATAATGCTTTGAGAAATTTTGTTATCACTCGAGATCCTAAATGTTACTCCCAAATGATACCTTAGAAAAGTTTCTACCAAATGGCACCAAAAACAAATATAGTTAATGACAGTTTGTTACTACAATTTAGACGTAAAAATTTATTATATTTTCATTACATAATTGTCTTGTAAAATTTTCCTTACAAAAGAATAGTCCATAATTTATTATTTTTAATCAAGTCATTACAGGTAAACTATTCCAAGAGTTTTTGGTAGATGCTTGGGCTGCAATTGAGCAAAATCGATTGACATATTACAAGCTTAATCAAAGGAAACTCCGTGCTGAACTTTACCAAGATCTTACATATGTTGCTGCAGACGGGTTAGGTCCTGACCAAGTTGGTAAACGGATGATTTTGCCGTCGTCATTCAGTGGTAGCCCAAGACATATGTTTGAAAATTTTCAAGATTCCATGGCAATCACACGATATAACCAACACCCAGATATTTTCCTAACTATGACAGCAAATCCCAGATGGCCTGAGATTACCTCAGCATTGTTACCGCATCAAAATTCCACAGATCGTCCAGATTTAGTAGCCCGTGTTTTTGAGTTGAAGAGAGACAGATTGATGAAAGAGATTGAAAGAAAGAAAGTGTTCGGTAACAAAGTTGCACATGTTTTTACAATTGAATTTCAAAAGCGCGGGTTACCACATATGCACGTTCTACTATTTCTTCAAGGTCCTGACAAGATTAAAACATGTGCTCAAGTAGACAAAGCCGTACGCGCTGAATTTCCTAATCCAGCCGACGATCCTGTACTTTTTGATACTGTCAAGCGTTGTATGGTACACAGACCATGTGATTTTCGTAGACCCCAAACACCCTGTATGAAAAATGGTAGATGCACTAAGAAATACCCTCGAGCCTTTTCAGAAGCAACAACTATGGACCAAGATGGATATCCTATTTATCGTCGTCGCGATGATGGCCGGACATATGAAGTGAATGGACATGATGTCGATAATCGAAATGTCGTACCATACAATGCATATCTCTCTAAAATGTTTAACTGTCATATTAATGTGGAAGTTTGTGCAGGAATGAGATGTGTGAAATATATCCATAAGTACATTTACAAAGGACATGATCGTACAACAATGGTATTGGGTGGTGCTGATGAGATCCAACAATATTTAGATGCGAGGTATATTGGACCGCCGGAAGCTGCTTGGCGAATATTTGGTAATCCTTTGCATGAAGAGGTTCCGACGGTTGTACGTTTGGATGTCTATTTACCTAGAAATCATCGTGTTGTTTTTAATCCTGCCGAGTCAATGGATTCGATCATTTCCAGAGCTGAGCATCAGTCGTCAAAATTAACTGCCTTTTTTTTACGTATTATGCTGCGAATGTAAGTGCACGCATCTACACTTACCAAGAATTTCCGCAATACTTTGTTTGGCATGAGAAAGAATGTATATGGATGCCAAGACAAAGAGGCTATGCGATTGGTAGAATGCACTTTGCTAGCCCTAATTCAGGAGAGAGATTTTTTCTGCGATTGTTGCTAACTGTTGTCAGAGGACCAACTTCATTTGAGTGCTTACGTACGGTCGATAGTGTTTTGTATGACACATTCAAGTTAGCATGTGTTACAAGAGGCCTTTTAGAAGATGATGAGGAATGGATACAATGTCTTCAGGAGGCCGTAGTTATGAATACTGGGTACCAGTTGAGAAGGTTATTCTGTGTTATTCTAACGCAATGCCATCCATTACAACCGCATGAGTTATAGAATAAATTCTTAGTGTCTATTTGCGATGATCTTGGACACAAGCTTCGTTCATTATTTTGTATTCCTGATCCAACCGATGCTCAAATTGAAGATTATGGTTTGTACCTTCTCAATCAGTTGTTGCAAGAATCAGGCCAAAGTTTATTTGACTTCCCGCCCATGCCACAACCGGTGACTAATTGGAATACCGTAGTTGGAAATTGATTGATATGGGAACATCGACAACTCCAGAGTGATGCGCTACAAACGGATACAGATGTTAATGTGGCTCGCCTTAATATTGCACAACGTAGCGCTTACAATGCAATCACTTCTTCAGTACTCAAAACTAAGGGAACTACTTTCTTTTTGAATGGGGGTGCTGGAACAGGGAAGACATTTTTGTACAACACAGTTGCAGCTAAATGCCGTAGCCTTGGACATATTGTTGTTACAGTGGCTTCATCGGGTATTGCTTCTCTGCTTTGGTGGGAGGTCGCACTGCACATTCTACGTTTAGCATTCCATTGGATGTGCTAGAAAACTCAATTTGTGGGTTTTCAAAGCAATCGGCTCAGGCAGATTTGTTTAGACAAACAAAGCTAATTATCTGGGATGAAGTTCCAATGCAGCATAGATATTGCGTTGAAGCAGTTGATCGGACACTGCAAGATATTTGTGAGAATGGGATGTCATTTGGGGGAATCACCGTTGTGCTTGGTGGAGACTTCCGACAAATCTTACCAGTTATACCAAGAGGGCTTCGTGAGCAGATTGTGGCTGCATCACTAAGACGGTCTAATCTCTGGCATAATATACACACATTGACCTTGAACGTGAACATGAGTCTCACTAGCACAAACCATGCAAATACTAATTTTGCAAAGTTCTTGATCGAGGTAATTTTTCAACCACCAATTTTTTTTTATATTAATTTATGACACTTTAATTTATCATTTGTAATTTTAATTAGATTGGGTCCAATCCAGAAGAAGTCATACAACTTCCATCAACAATACGCAAGTGCCAAAACCTAAATGAACTATTATCCGTTGTTTATCCAGAGTTGAATGTCATGAGTACGGTGACCCCAACATTTCTAACTGAACACACAATTCTGTCTGCGCGGAATGACAACATTAGTGCTATCAATGCTGCAGCACTGAATCTTTTTCCTGGGGAGGTAGTTTCGTATCTCGCTATTGACAAATTGTCTGAAGATGATGAAGTTGATCGTACCATTACAACCAAATATCCGAATGAGTACTTAAATTCGTTGGATCCTACTGGACTACCACCCTTTAAGTTGGACTTGAAAGTAGGATGCCCAATAATGTTGTTGAGAAACATTGCCCCAAAGGATGGACTTTGTAATGGAACACGACTGATGGTTGTCGGGTTTAAATCGCGTATAATTCAAGCTCAAATTCTGACTGGAGATAAATCTGGAGATTTGGTCTTCATTCCGAGAATATCATTAACTCCGTCATCTTCGGAACTACCTTTTACAATGACGAGACGACAGTTTCCAATCCGGTTAGCATATGCCATGACGATCAATAAATCTCAAGGACAATCTGTGAAGTATGTTGGGGTAGACTTGCGCACACCGGTGTTTAGCCATGGACAACTATATGTTGCACTATCCCGATGTACAAATTCTGATCATGTAAGTGTTCTTCTACCAGCAGATGGAATAGATACTACGACAAACATCGTTTACCCAGAGGTTTTATTATAGTGTCATTCTTTAGTATAAAGGTACATTCTTCTAATGGTAATAAATTACAAACTCTTGAAAACATATTATCAGTTTACTTACATTTAAATAAATTTATTTGTAGGTTTGGAACAAGATGTGTAGGGACTCCGATTGGATAAACAAACCAAGGCTTTTCAGATGGAAAGGAAATAGTGAGGTAAGTTAAACCTATCTATATAAATTAATTGTACTAATAGCGGTACACATTTTTAGTACTAATTTCTTTTTTGAATACATAATCAGCTTGCTGTGTATATTCCTCATATGGGAAGGTGTATTGTATTGGATACAACTTCGTTCTGTAGGATGATGAGGAAAATGTATGGTTGGACGCCCGAAGATCGTAAAGGATCATCCAGGAAATGAAAATCATAATTCTCTTTTAATGTTCTTTATATTCGTATCAGTGATGAATCTTAATGTCATATTTCTGAATTTTAGCATGCAAGACTTTTCTGTTTGTAATATTTGAGAATTTTAATGATGGATTATGTTATTGTTTCTTTGTGCTCAAACATTAAGTTACAAGAATAAAAAGTATGGTTGGTTTTTATTATATAGAGAAAGTTATGAAATTTTGTATCTAATATAAGACCATCTATATTGGATGAATGATGTATTAAGTGACAACGAAATGTAAAAAGCTAACAACCAAACACATGTATTAAAATCAATTGATAGTGCCTTTGGGCATGGGCAATATCTAATTGATGATGACAGTTGTACCAAATGTGAGTCTATGATGCATTTCTATTGAATTTGCCAGTTGTAGTATTACCGGATAAGTGTATCGTATCCTTCTCTCTTTGTTATTAAAATGCACGTGAAATTGTATTAAGCGCCGATGGCACATGGAGTTAAATACTGAGTGAATGCATTCATCATTTTGGTAATGCATGTTCACAGGAGGTAATATCGATTATCGAATTAACAAAGTTGACTTTATCGAATTTTTATGCTGAATTCTTTTTTAAGTTATAATTTTAGAGTTGTAAAATTTTATACACCTCATATTATAAATCCTTTTTCTTTTTTCCGGTAGATAGGGGTGTAACAAAACTGATCAGTTCAGTCGATTTTCAAAATTTTCATGCAGTGGAAAAATCGAACCATACCAAACATTTACACCAAATCGAATCATAACTGATCGGTTTGATTAAAAATCGTACTGAACCGAACCGAACCATTTTAAACGCTACCGGTAGTGCCCTCGGGCACGGGCAATACCTAGTGTATATATGTAATATGTTTATATCAGTATATGTATTATGTATTATATAGTCTTTAAAATATATACATATGCTATATTCTTATATCAATAAAATATATATGTCACTAATGGAGATATAAAAACATTAAAACCATCAAACTAGCACATGACTATGTTCTTATTTTTTGTTTGGTCAGAGCTTTGGTTAGCACATGACTATGTAGACAAAGCCATTCAAAGAAAAAATAAATAAATAAAATATACACAAAGCCATGTGTAAGGCAAATGCTTGTTTAAGACAAATGAGACAATCGGGTTTCACCCGACGAGTCGGGTGCACCCGACAAAACAAGTGGATGATGGGTGGCGGGATGGCTACTATGTTCGGATGGATAAACGGATGAGGGCCAAACCCGACTCACCCGACTCGTGAGCACCCCTAGTGGTTATACTAGAAATTGCCAATACACCTTTCTTTCTTTTTTTAGTCATCGTTGGGGGCAGTGGTCTCATGCGAGAATATTAGGGCTATAGCTTGGGCGAGCTAACCCGGCCTGGTCTGAGCCCAATTCGTATTTTACTTTGGCTTGGGGCAAACTTTTTTTATGTACCACGAGCGAGCGTAGGTTAGGAAGTTCAAGCCCCGAATTGAATTGAGATTGGGCTTGGGACAGAGAAATTAGTAACCTAAATAACTCGATCCCTAGCTCTTGTACATATTTATGCATTTATATGTTTTTTTTATCGATTATGCATTTATATGCTAGGGTAATACTTGAGGCACACCCAAATACACAACTTTTGGGATACAACCCAAAAGATGTGTCTATCTCTCTCATGTGTCACGGTGGGGTCCAGTGACATCATAGGAGAGATATAGATACATCTTTTGGGTTGTGTCCCAAAAGTTGTGTCTTTGGATGTGTCCCAATCTTTATTCTATATGTTAATATACTTATCATTCTCTTTACCCTAGGATCATATTACTTTTTTAAATGACAAGTATATATCCTTTTTAAATTCTATTAGAAAACTAAATTAATAAGTGAATATTTTTTCTCAAATTTGTACAAAAAAAAACTAGGTTTGATACTAAAAAAAAGTTGTTTCTTATTGCAATACGGGCTTGGGCTTGGGTTTGAGCAGTAAAATCTGTCGAGCTTCGGTTGGGTTGGTCGGGCTAAAGTTGGGCTTGGGCAGACTATACTGAAACTTGGGTTGAACCCGGACAGAACAAAAATTTAGCCCAGTCCACCCGAGTTGGAAAAGAGGAAGGGGGGGGGGGGGGGGGGGGGGGGGGTTTGGTTTCGAGGGGGAAGCGGGATAGGGCAGATTCAAACCTCGACAATGAGCATGACATGGGGGCCCTTTTTGTCAGCTGGGTTAAGCGGCTACTCAAAATTTACCAATAAATACACTTCACTACTCTAATTTTTGCATTTTTTATTTGTCCTTTTTTTTTTAATATATATATATATATATTATTTAGAAATTTAGGCGAAAGTCCCTCAAAGTAACTGTCAAGATTTTAATTCCAATTTGATTCTTAATTTGTTAAAAAACCCCTCATATGTTGAGTTACTTAAAATTTCACTTAATATTCGTGTAAGTGTTCAGTGAAATTTTACTTAATCTGTACCACTATAGAAAGTCAAAACATGGGTACCAACATTATTTTCCAAGTATTTCATAATTACAGTAAAACTATTACACTTTATCTTCCTAAAGAAAACATTAGAAGGGTACTAAATGTCTAATCATTTAAGAAAAGGGAGACTTGGTGTAAGGCGTTTAAGGTTTGGCTAAGTTGGACTAAAGGACAAGTCATAATCAAACACCCATAAAAGGACACACTATAAAAAAAATTTCCCTCCTAAAGTCTTCTAAAATTTAAACTATCCCTCTTAGTCCTATAAAATTTTAAATTTCATTCTAAATGGCAAAATTGCCCATGGAATCCTAAGAGACCACCACCACCATCTCTCTTCTCTCTCTAACTTTCTCTCTCCTCCAGCCACCACCACCAACATCTCTCTCTCTTCCCTCTCCATAGCCACCACCACCAACATCTCTCTCTCCTCCCTCTCCATAGCCACCACCATCACAACCACCACCACCATAGCCACCATCTTCTCTCCTCCTCCCTCCACCATCTTCTCTCTCCTCCCCCACCATAGCCACCACCACTACCACCTTCTCTCCTCCTCCCTCCATAGCCATCACCATCACAACCACCACTACTGGAGCCACCACCGAAGCTGTCGCCGTCGTCACCGGAGCTGGAGCCGTCGCCGTCGCCGTCGCCGTCGCCACTACCACCAACTCTCTTCTCTCTCTAACTTTCTTTCTCCTCACCCTCCACAGCCACCACCACCACCATCTCTCTTCTCTCTCTAACTTTCTCTCCTCCTCCCTCCATAGCCACCACCAACACAACCACCACCACCGGAGCCACTACCGGAGTAGTCCTCGTCGTCGCCGGAGCCATCGCCACTACCCCAACTCTCTTCTCTCTCTAACTTTCTCTCTCCTCCCCCTCCATAGCCACCACCACCACCATCTCTCTGTCTTCCCCCTCCTTTGCCACCACCACTGCCGACCACCACCACCGCCGGCCACACAAAAATCATGGCCAAACTGATCTCAGTCATCCTAAGAGAAATTTTTCGTACGATGACTGATCTCAGTCCACCTCCACCACCACCACTACCAGTCTCTACCGCCACCGTCCCTAATCCACCACCACCACCAGTCTCCACCGCCACCACCACCACCATCACCACCATCCCATTTAAATAGAGAAATTTGTAAGAAAAATTTCACTTAGGATATATCCTAAGTCAAATTTGACTTACTGAGTGGTCGTCAGAGATTGAGAGGGTGGTGGTCGCCGGAGATGGCGAGGGTGGTGGCTGGAGGTCAATCGAGTGGTAGGGAGTGGTCACTAGTGGTTAGGAGTGGCGTTGTGGTGGTCAAAAAGTGCAATGGAGGTGGTCGTCGGAGATGGCCATGTGGTGGTCACCGGAGATTAGGGTGGTGGTCGCCAGAGATGGCGAGGGTGGTGGCCGGAGATGGCAGGGGTGGTGGTCGGAGGTGGTGTGGAGTAGTGGTAATGGTGGCTAGGGTTTGTTTAGGGTTAGAGGTTGAAGGTGAGGGTAATTTTGTCTATGGACATTGGGAGGACTCATACCCAATGTGTATTTTAAGTTGTCCTTGATCCCAATAAAGCCCTTCTTAATGACCTTTTAGCCAATTTTCCCTTAAAAAAAATACTTCAACAAATGGGGAAAAACAGCCTAAAACAGTTGGGTGGAAAAAAAAAACCTGTATAAAACGGTTGGGAATTAAGAAAAAAAAATGGCACACACACGGAATGTGTGGCCCGGCCCTATTCTAGTATTTTTATATGGAAGATCTTTACCTAATGAAGAACCTTAATTGTCCTTAACTCTAAAAAATTTTGTCCCATTGTTCTTTTCACTATTGTCCCATTTTTTTTTTTGTATTACATTTTTTTTTAATTTAGGCTATAAGGCGTTGTAATTTGAATTTCGGAGTAATTTTTATCTTGCTAAGAGAGCATCAAATCAAAGATGGAAAAAGGAAGCACAAAACTTGTAGTTGATCAGCTATGGCTAATGAGGGTAAGATCTAGCCAGAAACAATTGGACTCAGCCCAACAATTATTTTGTGTGGATTGAACACTACCAGAGATTGGGTTAGTCGGGCCAAGAAAAAAACGATTGGGTTAGTATAAAGTGAACTAGTTACCAGCTTCTTTGTTAAACTTGGGCTAACTATAGAAACAATTGAACTCGAAATTGTTGTCTGATTGGGTAGGTCCAAACTGAAGCTATTTCTTTGGACCCCGTGCGTATGGGCCCAATAACAAAGTGGGTTCGTAAGATCAGAAACAAACGTGTTAATTAAAAAGGAAAAGAAGACCAAAACAACACCATAAGTCGTGTGGTTTTGCATCAGTGGAGGGAGTGTACTGTGAGGACTTAGGAGTCCATTAATATTAGCAGTTTTAGAAAGAAATATGGGAAATATTTGGCACATATACTTTTTAATACAAAGTGTTATTCGGTTATTGATTGGCGCGGAGTCCACCATCGAACGCATCTCGGTTATCGAAATTAATAGCCGAGATGTGTTCGGTGATGGGGCCCATGCCAATCAATGGCCGGATGTCACTGTGTCAAATAGTGTGTGTGTGTGTGTGTGTGTGTGTGTGTGTAGCACTACTCAAGAAATATACCCTCGGGCTCATGCTCACCTTCCATAAGCTTGATGGAATTATACCCTTTTAGGATCAGGTCTGGTCTGACACCTTTGGGCTCAAGCTGAACTTTCATGAAGTTCAGGTAATTAACCCTTTTAGGATTAGGTCTGGTCTGACGCCTTTGGGCTCAGGCTGAACTTTCATGAAGTTCAGGTAATTATGCCCTTTTAGGACTAAATCTGGTTTGATGCCTTTGGGCTTAGGATAAACTTTCATAAAGTTCAGATAAGTCTGCCGTTTAGGCTCAGATCTAGCCTGATGCCTTTGGGCTCAAGTTGAACTTTCATGGAGTTCAAGTAAGTCTACCCCTTTAGGCTCAGATCTTATCTGATGCCTTTGGGCTTAGGCTGAACTTTTGTGAAAGTTCAGTGGGATCTGCTGAAATATGAAAACCGCCACCCCCCCCCCCCCCCCCTTTGCGTATTTACAATAAAACGAAAATAATACACGCAAAGCAATCTACTAAAAATATTTCCTATGATGCTCTGCATTCCAATTCCTGGGCATTGGTTTGGAATTCAGGTCTTCTAACCAGAGGTTCCAAGTCTATTGACTTTGATAACCTGGAGGGCTCAACTTCCCTTATCTAGGTTCTTTCATGTTAGGGAGCACTCTCCTAATGACTCGGTCCCCGACCTCAATGCTGCAAGGTTTGATACGCTGATCGTAATGCCTCGCGATCCTCTGCTAATATGCAGCTATTTTCAGCAATGCTCGATCTCTCACCTCTTCCAGCAGATCTAAGTTTACCTGTAAAGCTGAACTATTCAGATCCTGTTGATGGTACTTCATCCTTGCTGACATCATTCCAATTTCCATAGCAAGGACGACTTCTGTCCCATAAGCCAAAGTAAATGGAGACTCCCTATGGCCAGTGGCAGTCCTCTTAGTCGTTCTGTATGACCATAAGATCCTGGAGAGCTCAGCTAACCAATTACCCTTGGGTAGTTGGCTTCCTCTAACCTTTTTTTCATTGATGTAAGGACAGATCAGTTGGTTACTTTGGCCTAACCATTGGTCTGGGGGTGCCCTAGTAATGAAAATCGATGTTTAATGTTGAGTTTGGAGCAGAAACCCTAGAATACACACCGCCCCGCCCCGCCCCAGACTGGGTGCCATTATAAAAAATTAAAACTTGTGGTCAGTATTCCAAATCTGCACACGATGTTTTTCCAGACGAAACTCCTCATGTCTTGTTGCCCAATCTTAACCAAGGCTTCAACTTCAGCCTATTTGGTGAGATAGTTCGCTGCTACTACCATGAACTTCTTTCTTCCTGAGGCTTTAGGAAGGGGTCCTACGATGTTCACTGCCTACTGAACGAAGGGACAGTGGCTGATGATTGGGGTCTTAGGTTGCCCTAGCCTGTGAGAGTAATTAGCAAACTTTTGGCACTTCTTGCATTTTCCAACTAGGTCCTGAGCATCACACCTCATAGTAGGCCAATAGTATCCGAGGGTCAAGGCCCGATGTGCCAGAGACCTTGAACCTCTGTGGTTGCCGTAAATTCCTTCATGAATTTCTCTAAGAACGTAGTTTTCCTAGTGAGGGGTAAGACTCCGTAACAGGGGTTGCGTAAAAAGTCATTGATACAAAATTTCTCCATGAATAACATACCGCGCTGACCTCGACCTTAGTTTTCTGGCCTGGACCTTGTCCCCTGGCACTATTCGCTCTTGTAGGTATAAGTAAATGGGCTCCATCCAAGTATCCTTCCATTCATCCTTTATAATGGGTACTTCCTGATATCCAAATTTTATCATATCCTCTGCTGATGTATCCCTTCATGCTGCTAAATTCGTCATTTTCCTGCTATATTAATTATCACAAAGTTCTCAAACCCATTGACTAACCTCCTGGCTATCTGGTTGTATGACCTCAATCTTTTATCCTTAAGTTCGAAGTCCCCTTTTATTTGCTCCACGACCAGCTGCGAATCACACAGTGTGCTCTCACGATCCTTGCTCCACAGAGTGTAGTAATTTGTATCCCAATTATGAGTGTTTCATACTTAGCCTTGTTATTTGAGGCCTTGAAACCAAAAGACACTGCCCTTTCAATTATGACCTGCTCTGGATCAACTAATAATACTCCAATTCCACTTTCCTTCTTGTTGGTGGCTCAATCTGTAACACCCGCTCCCGCATTTAATGCTAATTATATTTTAGCATGCATACCCGTTATTTAATGGTGTTTATTAACACATGCATAAGTGGGTTTTGACTCACTAGTTGTTTTGGGTGTCCAAGTGGGAATCCAGTATTGGCCAGAGTGGTAGTTCCAAATTGGGATGTGTAGAGATGTTCCATTTGAGATGGGACAGGAATGAGATATCACTCTTATGTGGCTTAAATGTTTATTTAAACATTATATGGCACTATATGGTGTATTTTTTTTTTAATGGAATCCATGTTTGGATTCATATGTTTTGATATGGGCATGTCGAATTGGATTGAATAATTATATTTAATTTTTATTGGGCAAATTAATGTGGTTAAAATTAGGCTCAATTATTATGAAAACATGCATATGTGAAAAGCTTCTTAACAAAAAAAAATGTATATGTGAAAAGCATGGTGTAATGAATTATATGTGAGCATGTTAAGTTGCTTATGTGGATCAGAGGAAGACTTGTAGTGTTCCACCAGATCTTGCCTCCCGTATTGGGAGTGGATTATTGTGATGTCGTAAGAGGTAATTTGGATCGTATGTCTAAAGGGACATAGGTGGATGGCCCAGACACGAAGCCTGGGGTGTGGTGTGTAGTGGTGGTTGGTGGAAACATACTTGTTCTACCCAGAGATCAATTGTATGTTGTTTAATGAATTTGAAATATGAGGTGCCATTCATATATGACTAATATTGCTCACAAGCATATAGCTTATACATTGTAGTGGTTATTGAATAACCATCATAGGTGATCGCGGCATGGTTGTGAGGAATCGGAAAGCTAATGTGGAGAAAGGAAAGTAACGTGGTGGGGGTTTATATTTATGGTTTTTAATATTGTGTTGTAATTTATCTTGTGAATTCTAGTACAAGATTTATGTTGTAGCTAAACTTGTAATCAGTGATTAATCCAGATTTGTAGAACATGTTATAATCTCACATTTTGTAGTTAGTGTTTAGAGCAACTCTTGTAAGTTTAATTGTGAGTTTATAGCGGTGGTCGCACTTGTGTTAAGTTTATAACTCGGGCTTGTATCTCACTTTAGTCTTGTTAGTAGAAATTGTGATCATTGGCTCATCTTATGAATTGTGTTAACCGAGCTCGAGTTTATGTTAGCTTCTTAAAATTGGATTTCTTTTAAAAGCTTTCAAATGGTAGCAAGGACTCTTTTAAGTTCTTGAGTATAATCCCAATTGTGTTTTTAAGGTGTTGAGAAGGATTACTTGAGTTGATGTTGGTTTTAAGTTTATGTTTAAGAAGTTGTGGATGAATTCTTTTATATTTAAACAGGGTTTTTAAGCTGATTGAACTCGCAAAGGGGCACTCAACCAGTCGGTGGGACCTGTTGGACCGGTCGAATGTACCCCAATTGGGAGTTTTTCTTGCAGAGGGATGTTCGACCGGTCCAAGGGGACCATTCGAATGGTTGAAAACCCCTATGATTGACTTTTTTTCCTATTATTTCTCAAGATTTATAAAACAAACTTTTTATATAGAGGGGTACTCTTGGGACTACTTTGATTCACAAAAAAAGGGATTTTTGTTTACAGGTCGTACTAAGCAGTTGTATTTGGACCTTTGAAGAAGTCATTGCAAGCATGTGGTTTCTTTTCCTAAACTTATTTTAAACTTGATTTTATGGAACTTTAATGGTGTGAGACGAGCCTTGGTGGCGTGCCACGTATCCTAGAATTATATGGGTGGTTACGGGGTGTGGCACAATCTATATAGGTTCTACTCAAAAGAGGGAGTATTGACCAGGTGGGGAGCTCATGGAACCTGGCCTCCATTGAATTTGGCTATGAAGTCTGCAAGTGCCTGTGCTTTAATCGTTGTTCGTGGCTCAAACCTGGTATCACATTCTACCAGTTCTATGGCCTATTTTATGAGCCTTCTAGAAGAGTCTGGCTTATGCAAGACTGATCTGAGAGGATGTGATATGGGTACTACAATGGTGTGTGCATGATAGTATGGTCGGAGTCTACGAGCCAAAATTAACAAAGCAAAAACAAGTTTTTTGAGGTTATGGTACCTTATTTCGTTGTGTAGAAGTGTCTTGCTACTGTAATATTCTGGCCTCTGGATTCCTCCATTTCTGATAAGAGCTGAGCTCACTGCTTGGGCTGAAACTCTAAGGTATAAGTAGAGCTCCTCACCTCGAACTGGAGTGCTCAACATCTCCAGGCTTTCTAAATACTTCTTCGTACTCTAAAAGGCTTCTTTGCATCATGGGCTTCATGTAAAGCACTTTCCTCCTTAAGTGCCTAAAGAATGAGAGCCACTTATCTGAGGCTTTCGAAATGAACCGGTTTAGGGTGACTAATTTCCCATTTAACACCTGGATTTCTTTCTTTGATTGTGGTGACCAACTCCAAAGACACATTTAGCTGGATTCAGCTTCAATCTGAACTTACTCAAGATCTAGAAAGCTTCTTGCAGATGACTAATATGGTCTTATTTTGATCCAGTCTTCCCCGGAATGTCGTCGATTTTAATTTCCATGGTTCTTCCTATCCTACTATGGAACATGCCATTAACTAGCCTCTAGTATGTTGCTCTGCCATTTTTCAGGCCAAAAGGCATGACCTGATAGCAATGTAAGCCCCTCTCTTTTATGAGCGAGGTTTTTTTTTTTTCATCTTCAAGGTGCATCTGGACTCGATTATACCTTGAGTAGGCATCCATAAACGTGAGAAATTCGTTCCCTGGAGTAGGATCTAATAATTAGCCAATACTTGAGATTTGAAAACTATCCATGGGGCATGTGTGATTCAGATCTGTATAATCCACACAGAGCCTCCATTTTCCCTATTTCTTTGGTACCATAATTATATAAGCTAACCACTCTGGATAGCGTACTTCTTTAATATGATCAGTCTTCAAGAGTCTGTCCACTTCAGTGTTAATAACCTCGTTTCTTTAAGGTGTAAAGCTTCTTTTCTTCTGCCAGATTGGTGGGTGGTCATGGTTTATCATCAACTAATGGGTTATGACTTTCGGACTTATCCCCACCAAATCCTACGTGGACCAAGAAAAATGTACTGGTTTTCATCGCGAACTTCAGGTGTTATAGGCTCAGAATTTATGCTATCTTGATTTGGCTGGTCCAAGCTGCCCAACCCTGATTATAATTACTATTGTTCTTTGACATGTTTGAAAGACATAGAATGACATTCATGGGAAGTCCTCTAATCTCCTCTGATTGTTACCACTTCTCCCCGAATAATTAACTTCATGCACTGATGGTAGGAAGAAGGTATGATCCTAAGATCATGCAACCATTGTCGTCCCATTATAACATTGAAGGGGGATGGGGCATCCAGAACCATGAAATCATCCATCATAGTAAGGTAATTAGTGGTCGTCCCGATAGTAATTGGCAACCATATATATCCCAATGGGATCGCTACCTCTCCAGAAATATAACATTGATATTGCACCCATTATCGATGAGGATTCTCCTCACATCGTAATGAGCGATAGAGAGTGACACAACAAGGGCGTCAACGTATGGTAGATGGACTCCTACTAGGTCTTATTTACCAAATTTGATATAAGGTAGCGCCTTCAATCTCTTTTTCATGCTAAAGATTCGAGGGGGTCCCCATCTAACCTCTCTGGCAAACCTCTTTCTTTCTTGGTTGGAATACCCCGAGCTGCTGGTGCTATTGTGGATTGGGGGGTCCGATTTTGGAGTGGTCTCAAATGTCATTCCCAATTCACGTGCTGACCGGTAGTGAGTCACCGTCAGGATGGACTTTGTCGGCCATTGTCACCATCAGATATATATATATATATTGTCTGTAGAATCTGCAAAAAGTGTAAGAGAATGTTAGAGAGAGAGAGAGAGAGAGAGAGAGAGAGAGAGAGTGTGTGTGTGTGTGTGTGTGTGTGTGTGTGTGTGTGTGAGGAGGGTCACAATATTTGTATGGAAGAAAAATGAGATAAAGTACATAACAACACCATAATGAAACCGCGTGCACCATTTACGTGGCTTATTTTATTATTTTCAACAAGTAGTTTAATTGTATTATTTTTTATAGTTAATTATTAAAATTTCATGATTTACCATTTAATTTGATGAGTTAATTTACATTTAACACCAAAATAAAATAAAACTACAATCATGACCATAATAAAATTGCAATCATATGCCTATATTGCATGTTCTTATTTATTTTTATTTTTTTTTGAGAACACTTACATACATTACCTTAGGCCCTGCTGGTGTTGTTCCCTCTCATAGAAGTGGGTCCCAGTGGCTAAATATTATTTTAATTTTTTTAAAAAAAATTATGTCCCTTTTGTGAGAGGGAATAACACCAATAGACCTAAGGTAATGTATGGAAGTGTTGTCCTTTTTTTTTTGTTAAAAGTAAGGAAAAGAATGTTAAGTTGTCATATAACCTTAGGCCACAGTTGTTTCGCAGGATTAAAGGAGGGTTTGGACGTCTATTTTAATTCAAATAGTCATTGTGGTAAATTCTTCAAAGCTGGACTAAATTGTCTAAAATTTGGGCCATTAAAAATCCAAAGGATGCTTTTATTAGTGTCGAGAATAGTCCAATTAAGATGGACTAATATTAATTCAATCCCCAATCATCCAAACGTGGCCCTATAGTTTTGGCCACAACAAATAAGGGCATCAAATTTAAGTTGGTTCTTTGTGAATGGTTGAAAAAGTTAAATGTGAATTCATAATTTCTTTTAATGCTCGTCTCTTTCTAGATCATACTACCACTAAACTTAGTCTAATGGCAATTTGATAAATTATGAAAGTTAAGAATGTGAGAGGATGACCGTGTAAGAGTGATAGCTAAGATTTACTAAGCAAAATATTGAAATTGCGAAAACATCAAACTTTTATTATGCCATGACATGAGATGTGTGAACATTAAGATACTATAGTCACTTTTGGATAGTTTGGGAGAATTGGATAGTTAGTCAATTTTAAATGGAATTTTATCATAATTAATTAGTTCTGACCTTAACTCCGAAGTTGATCGAGTTCTGATCTTAACTGTTCTGCCCTTTCTTTCTTCATCGAGCTTTTTCTTCTCTACATCCTTCCCAAGCCTAATAGGGTCAGGCCTCTCATCGCAAACTTCAGGCACTATAGGCTCAGCACTTATGCTATCTTGATTGGGCTGGTCCAAGCTGCCCAACCCCGACTGTAATTGCTTTTGCTATTTTACATATTTGAAAGATGTAGGATGACATTCAGGGGAAGTCCTCTGATCTCCTCTGAATGTTCCTACATCTCCCTGAATAATTAATTTCATGCACTGATTGTAGGAAGAGGGTATGATCCTAAGGTCATGCAACCATTGCTGTCCTGTTATAACATTGAAAAGGGGGATAGGGCATCTAGAACCACAAAATCATCTATCACAGTAAGGTAATCAGTGGTCGTTCCGATAGTAATTGGTAACTGTATCTCTCACACTAGGATCACCACCTTTCCCATTGAACCCAGTAATCTTACCCTTCACTCCTCTAATATGGTTGAGGTCCAGATCCATTTTTTCTATAGCTTGCAGAAATATAACATTGATGTTGCTCCCATTATCGATGAGGATTCTTCTCACATCATAATAAGTGATAGAGAGTGACACAACAAGGGCGTAAGCATGTGGCAGATGGATTTCTTCTAGGTCTTCTTCACTAAATGTGATTTGAGGTAGCATCTTCAATCTCTTTTCCATGCTAAAGATTCGATGGGGTCGTTAACTAACCTCTCTGGAAAACCTCTTTCTTTCTTGATAGGAATACTCCAAGCTTCTGGTGCTACTGTGGATAGCAAAGATGGGGTTGTGCTGAAGTGGGGGATTAGCCTGCCGCTGCTTGGAAGCTTCTCCCCTTCCTTGGTTCAGTTCTCTTCGACCCCTATTGCTTTCCTTATCACTTCTTGTTCCCATGTACTCTCTGAGACGTCCTCGAAAAATCAGTTCTTTAATCTCTCTCTTGAGGATTCTGCAGTCGTTGGTTGTATGCATATGATCTTTATAAAACTCACAGTACTTATTCCTATCTCTGTAATCTGGCTCTCCTGTTAACTTTCTGGGCCAGTTCAGTTGCTATTTACTCTTGGTCTGTCTTAGGGTTTGAGAGAGAGAATCATTTAATGGGGTGTATTGATTCACCCTTGGGGATGTGTTCCTTCGGTGATCTGTCTTTCTATCTGAGCGATCTGGGGACTTTTCCCTTTTCTTATCTGTCACATCCGTCCCGGGAATTTCTTTCATTTTAATTGCATAATTGAAGTTTTGTGCATTATCAATGTCATTTGATAATTGTGAATGGCGAGGTTGACTGGAGGTCAACGGTGAGTGCCAATCAAGGACACGGGAACATGGAAAATCATGAGGCATTGGATTGACTAAATGACATTTATATGACTTAAATGTTATATGATTTTACCTGGTATATGTGAATAGTGCAATATACCTGTGTAGTGTAATTTCTATTAGTTTTGATCTTGTTTAAGATCATTTTGATTGTTTAGAGATAACCAATGTAATACGTTACATAAAAGGTAGGTTATATAGAAATTCCACAGAATTAATTTTCGGAACATAATTACAGCGACAAACGGAACTCAGATGAAAACTTTTATAATTGATAGTTTTCACTCGTGAAGTAATAAATTAGACGTGTAAGATGTTTCGAGGGATAACTAGGAGTTTTGAAAACTCGTGGGGAGGTATACATAATTTCTGAGAATTTTGTCTATATATAGCAAGCCAAGATATTTTCATTTGACAACTTTTCTAAAATTGAAATCAAAAGGGGGATTTTAGTGCTTAGAGCTTCAAGGCGCAAATCAACGGACTTCTGCCCATTTGTTTTCAACCAAATTTCATATTCTGACTTCCCGAGGTAATAGCTACATTTTGATATCTCTTAAGACTCGTTTGGTTAAGTTTTTATAAAAATCCTAATGTTAGAATTTTGGGGAAAATGCTTGTAAACTTGTAGGAATCGCTTGAAATTCGAGATCCGGTGTTTAATTGGCCCCTTAGTTCATCCTTCAAAATTTTAGAACGTTTGCACGAGGTATGAATTCTATACTTATGAATTATAGAAAATTTACATATTTTACATATCCGGTGTGATATTTTGGATCCAGGCGAAATTCATGTATTAATTAGGCCCATTAATTATGCACATAAAATTATGATAAAAGCACGTATATATGACTATATGAGCATGCTATGTGTCTATGTGGGTTGAAAGGGGGTTTAGTGCAAATTCATCTGGGGGCATGCTCCTCAATGTTGGAAGATTAGAGTAGTGATGACTACTGTGCATGGTTTGGGAGAAGGCCAAGCCATGGCACTGTGCATGGTTTGGGAGAAGGCCCAGCCAGGGCACTAGATGAGTGGTAGGGAGAAGGCCATCCACGGCATCAATTCCATTGTTTTCATTACCGGATGAACGCGTAGTACTCTCCCTAGAGACCATTTTGATGTGATTTGATATGTTAAAGCATGAATTGTCATATAAGCATATGTTTAGAAGTGTGCACTCAGCCTGTAGCTGAGCAATGGAGATTTACTCCATTGCAGGTATGAAGAAAGGAAAGAAGAAGAGAGAAGAGTGAGGCTGACGGGATGCAGGGATCGCTCTTATTTACACTTTTGTTTTCCTTTCCGATTTTGTAATAATGAGAAGTTAGAACTCTATACTTAACTTGTCAAATTCGAGTTTTGGATGAAAGTGAGCAAAGATGTTGGTAATTGAGCCAAACAAGCCTCAGCTTATTCCGTTATTGTTTCTTTCCATGGATTAGTAGGGTGCGATTACGCTTTTGGAATCTTGATATAACTTGTGAAGTTTGAAACTTTGTAAGTGTGGTTGGAAGTGTTGCAAATGGAAGGTTGTTTGATGCCTTAAGCAAAATTCTGCTGCATCAGGGAAAATTCTACTAATGGGTCATTCGACCAGTCGAAGAGGTCGTTCGACCGGTCGAAATACCCCCTGTATGTTTTCTTTTTTTACCCCTTCCGGAAATAATTTAAATGTTTTGGTTGGTTCCTAGGGTACCTTTGGGACCCGTTTTTAATATAAATTCATCTGGTTCAAAATATAATAACGTTTTCAATTTTATACGGATTTTACAACTTAGAGAGTATCATTTCCAAAAATTTTAAAATACTCGAGGTTGTTTTTAAGTTCGTTTCCGCTGCCATGACTTTTAAATGATTTGGTTGAGCCTTGGTGGCGTGCCACTCCTATTTCCATGTGTAGTGGGATGGGTCGTGACATTATCTTCCTTAATTCCCTTCGTGGAAGTTCTGGGATCTAGCATCTGTCTACTTTCTCGTCGAGCCATATCCATGTCTTACAACATTATACATTTCTGAGCTTGAGCGCGTCAAGAGATCCGCATTGTCCTCCGGAGGTCTTTTCGTAATTGACTTCCAGAAAGGGCTAGGCTAAAGTCTAGCCCTCAGTGTGATAATTGAAAAACCTCATTCGCAACCATCAACCACAATGAGCTCAGCATTGAAACGGGTAGTGTAATCTCTCAGAGACTCCCCTTTTGACTACTTTACGGTAAGGAGATGATTAGGTCCTTTCTTCAATTTCCTGTTGGTGATAAAACGATTAACGAACTTTGTGGCTAGGATGGCAAACGAACTCACTGACTTCAAGGGGAAGTTTCCTATACCACGATAGAGTAGTCCCAGTTAGTGTATTGGAAAAAGCTCGGCACAAAGGTGCTTCAGTGCACTCATACATGACACAACGTCATAGCTTGCTGATAGTGGCACAATTTCTCACTGTGGTCTGCCTTCCCATTGTAAGGCTCCTTCTTTGGCAGGGTAAACTTCTTCGATAGTCGCTCAACCATTATGTGATCAGAAAAAATGAGGTTCTGTAAGTCCCAACACCACATTCTACTCCTGGTCTGTTTCTTGGACTACAGTGGCCTTGACATCAGTTTTGGTTTAGCCCTTGGATTCTGCCACATCTTCTCCCAATGCTAAATGCTCATTCTTTTTCCTTGTAGAGGTTGTGCTATGCTGTGAGAGGTGATCCTTTTGCTCATTCTTTTTTCCCCCGAGGTGGTTGAAATGATGGTTGGATCGCTTGCCGCTGCTTGACCAATAAATCAACGGCTTCCGTGAGGAAATTTATTTGCTGCATCATACCCCTGAGTTTACTTGTTGTCGCTTGACTCTCGTCGAATTGGTCCATAACTCATGCTGAATGACCAGCCAAATCCTTTGGATCACCTTGGATTGGTTGAGAACCAGTAGCCATTGCCATGCTATGCTAGCTAGAGTAGAACTGACTTTGGTGTCAGAAACTTTCTCTCGTTCCCATAGATGCCAGTGCCAAATGACGTTACTTGAATTCCAATGTATTTGAAGACTGATTAAAAATGCTAGAACACCTAAAACCAAGAAAAAGAAAGACTACAGGGGTTTGGGATCCTGAAGCCTCCTCCGATGCCTAAGTAAGTTTCCAAGAGACCCAATTTAATCAGAAATCACAATTAAGTTGTAATCCTTTACCTTCTTCACCTGATCTTGATATGGATTTATAATACCGGTAATGTTATGGACACTAACAACTTTCACAAACAAAATCCACTAATAGTCTATCTCTCTCCTGGGTGGCACTGCGGGGTTCATTGAAATAAATCGGACCCCACAGTGCCACCAGGAGAGAGACAAACTATTAGTGGATTTTATTTGTGAAAGTTGTTAGTGACCCAATCATTACTCTTACTAGTAGGGGCACACTCACTTTGTGAGTGGAGAGATTTTAGGGGAAGTTAAAAGTAGTTTTTTTTTGTGATATTTTAGTCCATTATATAAATTTATTAGGGAAAGAAACTTAATGGTTTTTTGTAATTATTGATAGTAGAAAATTTTTTCATAGTACCTCTCCATTTCCCTTCTATTATATATTTATATATATATAAAGAGTATGGCCAAAAGCCTTTTCATAATGTGCCAAGTGACATTTTCTATGATTTTCTTTTTGCCCACGTGGCATTTCTTATATTTTCCTTTCTTTTTTTTTTTCCATTCATTTCTTTTCAACTAATTCTAGGGGATCTTTCCACTCCTCAAAGGCTTTTTTGGCTATAAATTCTCTCACCGATTTATTAATCATACATTTTCAACTTTCTCATGCATCTTTTCCACATACCTTTCCTTTTGTCACATGGTATTTTTTTTTCAACTTATGCTATACTTGCAGAAAGACTTTATTTTTTCACTCACTTCTTTAATTCTTTTAAATTTTTATTTATTTTTTTATTTTTTTTTTAGCTAATACTATACTTGAAAGACTAAAAGTCTGATGTCAATGTAACTTTGTGAGTTTTAGTGCACAAACTATGAAAGGGGGCCGCACCTAGGTAAATGAGGAGGAGAATCAATTCAATTCATTTATGCTTATTGGCAACCGGTACATTGTTTTTACCATAGTATGAAATGACTATATACATTCATGTTTATGTGTTATGGATAGGCCAATCGCTCTTGTCGCGCCTGCGTTTTCAGAATGCCAGGCTGTCGGTGTGGGCCCGGCTTCCTGAGAGTGGGTGAATTGCGACTTGATTATTATTGGGAAGGGTGAAAAGAGTATGGTAGGGCCTATTTGAAAACGTTCAGAGTCACTACCTAACATTTGGTGTGTTAGGACCGCTGCAAAGACAATTAAATTAATTCATCTTTGACTTTTGAAAAGAACAGTTTTGAAAAAAGTGGGCCCTTTAAAAGTGTGACTCTAAATAGCCATGCAAAGACCAGAGATTTTGAGATGGGTTCGGGGACTCGATTATGTCGAGGGAAGGTATTAGGCACCCTCGAACATCCGTGCGAACACGGCTGCCAGTTTTAGTGATTTTTATTAAAATGGGGCATTTCGATTGAAAAAGAAAAAAAAAGCTTTTTCCCTTTTTCTTTTTAGAAAGTGAATAGGAAAAAAATGGTGATAGGTATGGCCACACTCTTTGAGAGTTACTTTACGTATCCCAAGATGGGAATCAGGTCAAACGTAGTTCTGACCTGTGTGTGAGCGTATGCTGGTGATTTTAAAAAAGGTGGTCACGTTTGACCGTGCTCGTGTGATGTAGTGATTTGAGAAAGCGTCGGTGTCGTTAGGAACTTTACCCTGTACGGTGTAGTCCTAGACTTTAACTTTTGGAAAGTGATTGAGATTGAAATGAGATTATGCAAGTGAATAGAGAATGATGCATTTTTTCTGTACTTTTCTATTTTTTTTATATTTTTTTCCTGTATTTTTTTTCCTATGCCGGAAATAAGGATGTGTGCCTAAATGACTGAAAAATATACCGGAAGTAAGGGTCGGTGCCCATTAAGAGTGTAAAGACTTACCTGTCTTACCTGTGTTGTTTGCAGATTCCAAGCAAAGGCGGCATTGGAGTTTTATTTTGAGAAAGTCCACTTTTTGTATTTTTCTTTCTGTCTTCTTTTTTTGTTTTTCATTTTATTTTATACCGGAAGAAAGGGACGGTGCCCAAATGACTGAAAAGTGATTTTTTATATTTTTATTTTATGTCGAAAATAAGGGTCGGTGCCGAAATGACTGAAAAGAAAAGAGAATTTTTTTGTATTTTATTTTTATACCGGAAATAAGGGTCGGTGCCCAAATGACTGAAAAAATGTGAAGTGTGTGTATGATAAGAAGACTTACCTGTGAAGATCTCTGAATGCAAAAGCGGTTGTTGAGTCCAATTAATCCTTTTTTTATTATTATATTTATATAAGTTAAGCAATCTTTCTAATTTAGATATGGATTTCTATGCTAGAAAAAAAAATCACGTAGTCCCCAACAAAAACATAGATCTCCGTATTAGCAACCACGTCATACCTAGTAGGGCAAGACTCTTCGTATTAGAAATCACGTGGGATTTCCGTATTGGGAACCATGCAATTCTGAGTCGGACATGATTTTTATATTGGAAATCAAGTAATCCCGAGTATGACGTGGATTATTATTTTTTATTTTCTGTACAATAGTATGAGGGGGAGAGAAAATTACCCGCGAAGGGGCTGCCAACCTATGATAATGAATAGTGACGGCTTGTGGCGGTGAAAGAGCAAAAGAGAGATGAAGTGGGTTTGTGGAGGTGGTGGTTCGGCAATGGTGTAGTAGTTGGTGATCTGTGGTGGTGAGGATGAGAGACAGAGAGAGCTGTATGGAGAGAAAGTTGGATTTTTTTTCTTCACTAATTCTTTTCTGATGATTTTCCTCCGCTGAAAAACACTGCCTTATGTAGGCCAAAATGTTCTTTTTTTTATTTTTTATTTTTTATTTTTGGTTTGGTGCTTGCTTTTGTTTTGTTTTGTTTTTTTTTTCTTTAGTGCTCCATTTTGCTTATTCTATCGAGACTATGATTTTCTTTTTGTTATTTATTTATTTATTTATTATTTATTAATTTTTTTAGTGCTTCCTTTTTATGTTTTTTTTTTATGTTTTATTTATTTTTTTATTATTTTTTTTAGTGCTTCCTTTTTTTTTCTTTTTTTATGTATTTATTTATTTATTTTGTATTTTTTGCTCCACCGAGCATTATTGTCTAGAATGAGTTTTGTGCATGATAAAAATTATTGGGTGTGGTAGGGTGAATGCGGAATTGTTGACCATTTGACCCCAGAGCTATGACTTGCAATATCTTTCCCATTCGAGGTTAGATTGGGATGATTCAAAAAGCGAAAGACTCGTGTCAATGAGTACTTTGTTTTGAAATGATTGGGTTGGGCAAAAATGGGGTGTCTATAGCTGCCCCTCTTTGTCATGTTTTGCGAAGCAAATCGTGACAAAGATAAGGAGACACCCATTTTTGCCTCAACTCGTTCTTGAAATTGTTTTTTTTCTGTTTTTTTTTTTTTTTTTTTGAATGAGAAGCATGTACAAGAATACGAATAATCTCAAAGCCTGTTCGAGATGCCCACGTATCTTATGTGGAGTAGACTCAAGACGAGCGTAGTTCAAGTGAGTGATGTCATGATTGGCGAAGAGTGAAGTGACGCGCCAGAGTAGGCAAGTGTGTGGTGTGCCAAGGTAGGCAGCTGGGAATTGGAAGTATTGCCAGATTGGGCAGATAGCTCCGCTAGGGATTAAGAGTGTTACCAGAATGGGTGAACGACTCCGTTGGGGATTCATATGAGAATCGAACAAAAGATGGATGGTATAGTCGAGAAGTGCTTAATCTCGTAAACTCGAACTTTAACCGAGAATGTAGTAAAGCGAGGGTATGTTCGAGCTCGCTGAGCTACCTACGCATCTCCTGTCGGGAGAATCAGGCCGTGCGTAGTTCGTGAACCTGGATAGCTGAGAGATGGTGTGAGACGGTGTAGTCGAGAAGTACGAAGTCGCGTAATTCTAAACTGGGGTTGATGTTGATGATAACGGGATGCCACTTGACCGACTTACTCCTGACGATGACATTGTGAATAGGGTGCCTCTTGACGGACTCACTCCTGAGCTTAAAGATGTGAACGGAGTGCCACTCGACGGACTCATTCCCAATAGTGAGATTGTGAACAGGATGCCCCATGGCAGACTCACTCCTGTGCTTGAAGATGTGAACGGGACGCCACTTGAAGGACTCATTCCTAATAGTGAGATTGTGAACAGGATGTCCCTTGACGGACTCACTCCTATCCTGAAGATGTAAACAGAATTCCACTCGACAGACTCACTCCCGATAATGAGATTGTGAATGTCGCGTTCGCGTTTTCGGCACAGCCAGGCTGTCTGTGTGGTGGGCTTGGCTTTTTTGAAAAGTGGGTGAATTGCGACTTGATTTTTATTGGGAAGGGTGAAAAGAGTATGGTAGGGCCTATTTGAGAAAGTTCAGAGTTGCCACCTAATATTTGGAGTGTTAGGACCCCTGCAAAGACAATTAAAGTAATTCATCTTTGACTTTTGAAAAACAGTTTTTGAGAAAAGTGGGCCCTTTAAAAGTGTGACTCTTGATAGCCATGCGAAAACTAGAGATCTTAAAAATATGGGTTCGGGGACTCGATTATGTCGAGGGAAGGTGTTAGGCACCCTCGAACATCCATGCAAGGCATGGTTGCCAATCCTAATGATTTTCATGATAATGGGGCATAAGTAAAAGAAATAATGTGTGAGAATGTACAAGTATTGGAAAAAATGTGGTTATGGCCGTACGCAAATGAAGGGTTGCATACGTATCTCAAGTCGAGAATCAAGCCGTACGTAGTTCTGTGCTTTGTACATGTATGAGTGTGTGTGTGTGCACGTGTTTTGAAAAAGGTTGGTCGATGTAGACCGTGTGAGTGTGAAGTAGTGTTTCAAGTAAAAGTTGGTGTAGCTAGGAACTTTAACATGTACGGTGTAGTCCTAGACTTTAACCTTTGAAAGAGTGAGTTTTGAAAAAAATGATTTGAGTGAAAAAATGGTGTAACTAGGAATTTTGAAAAGTGATTGTGATTGAAGCGAGCTTGTGCAAGTGAGTGGAGAATGAAGTGTTTTTTTTTTTTTTTTTTTTTTTTTTGTATTTTTGTATTTTTCATTTTTCATTTTTCTGTTCTTTTATTTCTATGCCGGAGGTAAGGGTCGGTCCCCAAAAGAAAGAAAAGAGATTTTTTTGCATTTTTATTTTTTTTATGCCGAAAATAAGGGTCGGTGTCCAAAAGAAAGAAAATAGATTTTTTTGTATTTTATTTTTTTATGCCCGAAGTAAGGGTCGATGCCCAAAAGAAAGAAAATAGATTTTTTTTTGTACTTTATTTTTTATGCCGGAAGTAAGGGTCGGTGCCCAAAAGAAAGAAAATGTTCGAATTTCCTTTTATCAAAGTCATTGATCAACTTGATAAGTTAGGCATATTCGGTTTTAATAAAAGTGGAAAGATTCTCAAATTTCCATTTTATCAAAGTTATTGAGCAACTTGATAAACGCGAATATTTGGTGAAAGAAAAAGATTTTTTGTTTCTGTTTTTTTATTCTTTTTTTCTAATATATTGGACTTTATTCACTTGAAAAATATCGAACCCCAAATAAAATAGATAAAAGAAAAGTTTTACAAAAATTCATGTCAAAGTGTAATTTTCTCACAGCTTTGAGAGAAGTCTCCCAAAAATGGAACGGGGGGGTTCCGGTGCTTTCAATTTTTTGAAATTTTGAGAGAAAGTTCCCAAATGAGTCTAGTTTCCATGGTAGAAAACCATTTTACAATATCTTTTGGAGATTGGGAGAAATTGAGTTTAGAAGCACCCTTACTCAGAAATAGGGACTGCACTGTCGACTGAAATTGGACGATTTTTTACAAAAATTAAACTGATCCAAAAAAAATCAAAAAAATTCACAGACGTAGTTAAGAGGCTATAGTTAATGGACAAAAAAATGGAGTGAAGAAAAAATCTTGAAGTAGTCCAAACAGTGAACGTGATATGGTGTCACTGCTGTGATGTTTTTGGCAGATTGTATGCCTTGTGTATTTGTGCTTTGAAAATGGGTCATATAATTTTTTAAAATTCTGAGAAAAATCATAGCCCAATATCATTGAGTTAAGAACACTCTCCAATTGGTTTCATTTGATTTGAATCAAAAATGAATTCGTGGTGATACCTTGATTATCATCACAGCAGTGAACTTTAGCAAAATGGACTATTTGGTCCTTCAATGGTGATTGAATTTTGGATAAGAGAGATGAGGAAGAGATGAGGGAAGGGGGTTCTCCCTCCCTTTGTGCAGATGGGAATGTGGTGTATATATTGAAAAGAAGAGAAGAGGGGGAGGAATAAAGAAATAAAAAGAAAGGTGAGTGGGAGACAAAGAAGTGAGTGATAGGAAAAATAAAAGGAAAGTAAGATGAAGATGGGATCCCAACATTGTGTTGGGTGTTTTTTTATTTTGTTTGTTTTTCACTTTTGGTAAATCCACCGAAAGTTTTTCTCAAAATTTTGTGGAGCAAAAATCATGTGTGGTCGGGTGCATGCGAGATTGTTGACCTTTTGACCCCATAGCTTTAATTGGCAATATCTTTTCCATTTGAGATCAGGTTGAGATGATTCAAAAAAATGACAGGCTGGTGTCAATGAGCACTTTATTTTTGAAATGATTGGGTTGGGCAAAAATGGGGTGTCTATAGTGAACATAATGCCTCTTGACGGACTCACTCCTGAGCCTGAAGATGTGAACGGGATGTCACTCAACGGACTCATTCCCGATAATGAGATTATGAGCAGGATGCCCCTTGACTGACTCACTCTTGAGCTGAAGATGTGGACGGGATGCCACTTGACGGACTCATTCCCGATAGTGAGATGGTGAACAGGATGCCTCTTGACGGACTCACTCCTGAGCTTGATGATATGAACGGGATGCCACTTGACGGACTTGTTCCAGATAGTGAGATTGTGAACAGGATGCCTCTTGACGGACTCACTCCTGAGCTGAAGATGTGAACGGGATGCCACTTGACGGACTCATTCTCGATAGTGAGATGGTGAACAAGATGCCCCTTGACGGACTCACTCCTATGCTTAATGATGTGAACGGGATGCCACTTGACGAACTCATTCCCGATTGTTGAATGATATGAACAGGATGTCCCTTGACGGACTCATTCCCAATAATAAGATTTTGAACAGGATGTCTCTTGACGGACTCAATCCTGATAGTGAGATTGTGAACAAGATACCTCTTGATGGACTCACTCTTGAGCTGAAGATGTGAACGGGATGCCACCTGACGGACTCATTCCCGATTGTTGAATGATATGAATAGGATGCCCCTTGACGAACTCATTCCCAATAGTGAGATTGTGAACAGGATGCCTCTTGACGGACTCACTCCTGAGCTTAAAGATGTGAACGAGATGCCACTTGACAGACTCATTCCCAATAGTAAGATTGTGAACAGGATGCCTCTTGATGGACTCACTCCTGAGTTGAAGATATGAACGGGATGTCACTTGACGGACTCATTCCCAATAGTAAGGTTGTGAACAGGATGCCCCTTAAACCGGACTCATTCCCAATAGTGAGATTGTGAACAGGATGCCTCTTGATGGACTCACTCCTAAACTTAAAGATGTGAACGGGATGCCACTTGACGGACTCATTCCCAATAGTAAGATTGTGAACATGATGGCTCTTGATGAACTCACTCCTGAGCTGAAGATATGAACGGGATGCCACTTGACGGACTCATTACCAATAGTAAGATTGTGAACAGGATGCCTCTTGACGGATTCACTCTTGATTGTTGATGATATACGCGAGTAGGATGCCACTTGACGGACTCACACCTGAGACTGGATGTGATGAACAGGTTGCCAGTTGACGGACTCATACTTGATGCTAGATGATATGAACAGGATGCCCCTTGACGGACTCACACCTGAGCTGAAGATATGAATAGGATGCCACTTGACGAACTCATTCCCAATAGTAAGATTGTGAACAGGATGCCTCTTGACGGACTCACTCCTGATGCTAGATGATATGAACAGGATGCCCCTTGACGGACTCACACCTGAGACTGGATGAGATGAACAGGACGCCACTTGACGGACTCATACCTAATGCTGGATGATATGAATAGGATGCCCCTTGATGGACTCACACCTGAGACTAGAAGAGATGAACATGATGCCACTTAATGGACTTATACCTGACGCTGGATGATATGAATAGGATGCCCCTTGACGGGCTCAACCTGATGCTGGATGATATGGATAGGTGCTCCCGAGTTATTGGTGATCTGTAGAGGGGAGGTTAATTTGACATGTGGATCTGAGCAGAGAGATTGCTGTAGAGTTGGCGAGCCTGAACAAAGGCTGTATGAAGTGGGGGGGTCTTGGAGGTATGTTGGGCCGGTGGTGAGGCTTTTGGAAGTATATTGGGCCAGTGGTTGGGTTTTTTTTTTTTAGTGGTGAGTT